>LC768902.1:0-356152 GCA_030272585.1 Bryopsis sp. KO-2023
CGGGGGGGGGATGGGGGGAATCACAGGGGCAAGCGCCCTTCGGCGATGACAACAGCCCGGGAATAGTGTTTTCACCTCACCCTCAAGCCGACGGTCAGGGGTCGCGTGGGCGTCGCTGCCAAAAAGCAGCGGCCGGCCGCTTACGCTGCTGCATTGGAGAGCGGGCGCCAGCAAATTGATCTGAGGGCGTTATCCTTCTATAGGCCCCCTTAAGGATATACTGCCCCGGGTCCCGCGGATACCCCAGTGTTCACAGAGGATCCGGCGCATATCAGTGAGCCGACACAAGTGCGAATCCGAGTTAGTGCTCGAATACCAAAATGCTGATGCGCGCAATCAGGCTGGCCCCCAAGGGCTGGTATGTGGAGCAAAGCAGCACAACCGTGTCCAAACTGTTGTAATCTTGACACCCCCCTTCGGGGGGGCTTGGAGAAAAAAGTGCCTTAGAGTTCCCACGCGGAAAAAAAAGCACTAGGGCGTTTGCGCGAATTGGGGGACGCCGGCTCGAGTACGTTGGACGCTCCCTGTATATACCCCTCGCGGCCCCCGCGGGCGCGGGGCTCGCCAATTCTTATATTTATTGGGCCCAATATTATTATTGTTGCCCCCACCGCAAAAAGTGCCGTTGACTATTAGCGTCGCCGCCCGTTTATACAGGCCGGAGCCCCCGCTTTTACACTCGGGAATAAACACACCAGAAAAACACTGTGTGCATAGAGGTATGGGGAAGTTTGCCAGGGCTTAGGGAGGCCACGGATAGCCGGGCAACAATACACATCTAGGGCGTATACTTGACTCTACTGCGTCTCCCACACTTGTAGTACATGCAGCGGCTAGTGGTTTCACAAATCGAATTCGAAAAGGGATCGGGTGTTACACACTTTCCTATTAGAATCAAGTAGGGCATTCGGGGATAGATATATCACATTCGGCGGAATCCGGGGCGTTTATATGACTGGCAATACGGTTTCCATAGCGAACAGCGTTTGTATTGTGTTTAGCGTAGCTGTGTGATTACCATGTTCGGGTGCTCCCCGGCGAAGCCGGGGAGGGTAGGGGTGGGAGCGCCGTGGCGCCGGGTTCGCACCGGGCCGCACTCCCGTGGGCAGCTGCCAAGTCCCCGTAGGGGACGTCAGGTTACCGTGGCGAAGCCACGGAAGGTCGACTCCATTTGAGATACTTTGTATCAAAGAGGTCCCGCACCCGAGGCGAAAGGCGCCCCGCCCCTATCGGAGCCCTGCAGGACACTTGGCGGGCCTTTGTGCTCTCAAGGCTGTAATGACAAACACAGCCCCAGAGGGCAGGCGGGTACCACCGGCGACCTGTATGATCTTGGCCGCCCCTCATGAACATGAATAGCTCTCGATAGATGTTGATAAATCTGGCTAAAATAGTAATGTTGGCGCTGGCGCCAGGGGTGTGCCTGGTGCAAGAAGCCCCTTACGGGGGCGTCATTGCGTTCAAGGCACCGCTTGCAAGCCGCCCGTAGGTCCCCTATAGGGGCGAGCACAGGGGGTCCCTGTTCAATATTTCTGCGACCCTACAACTGGAAGATCACCCCCTCGCTCACACAACCCCCGCCCCTATAGGGGCCCTAGATCCCCCTGCCCATATTTATGCAACCCTGGCATCGGTCGCGCAAGCGCCCCCCCCGTCTCTGCCGGGATCCAGACAATCGGACTACGGGTGATTTGTAGCGCCCTTAATGTTTGAGTGAGTGCACGCGAACATCCTAGTGGCACGCTCGTGAGCGGGCAAATAAAATTTTGGTTCGCGGCTGTTTAAGCTCACAAACGCTTAGTAATCGTCGGGTTGGCCTAGAGGGCCCAAAACGCGCCCAAGTTACGGCGGGTGAGCACACGCTGCAGGGTCGGCCCCTCTACGGTTGCCTTGATCACGCAGGTCTTTTACATTCGGGAATAAAGAATGGGAGAATAGTTTAATCGGCAGAACATTGGTCTTCAAAACCAAAGGTTAGGGTTCGACTCCCTATTTTCCTGTACGCCCGAATTACGGGGTCGCAACCCCCCCCCCCGGTTAGGCAAAAAGTAGTGATTCTGTGCCTTGGACCCCGTGCCTATTACCGAGCAAGGGGTTACAATTGACGTGGGAACTGATTGAGCGCAGTGAGCCACCTTCGGTGGCAAGTATTTATTTTATATGACTGCGACAGTTTTGCTGCGCAACTAGTGTGATTGCTCGACTCACATGGGTATTTCCGAGTATTCCCAGGCGGGGCGGCAAGCGTTTCTGATCCCCTCACCCTCCCCGAGTGGACAATACGAGAGTTCTCGCAGGCCGGCGCTGAAAACCGGGAAAACCCCGGTCGGGTCGCAGAAATCTGGCCAGGGCGGGGCGGTCCCAACCCCTTCAGTTAGCCCCTACGCCCTGGGCTAGGGAGGACGCCCTTTAACCTGTGTAACCACGCCACTCGTGGGCACCGTGGCGCCCCGGACGCGAATCAGGCCCGCAGGTCACTCTGGTTGCACCAGCTTATCTTGGCGTTTACTTCGTGAACGCTTGCTAATTTGTTTTGCATACCAGAAAGAGGCAAAAAAAGCAATGACTCCCCCGTAGGGGGGGGCAAATATAAATAAAATAAGAATAAGTAATCGATCCAGCTGCCCGTTCCCGTACAGCTACTGTGTTTCGACTTCATTCAAATCACCGGACACAGATACGAGACGGGCGCCATAAAACAGACGCACCACCTCTTGGACCGCATACAACTTTTCGAACGTGACGAGCGATGAGTACACAGCTCAGTGACATATTCACCGCGGCGTGCTGATCCGCGATTACTAGCGACTCCGACTTCATGTTTTCGAGTTGCAGAGAACAATCCGAACGATGATGACTTTTTAGGTTTCGCTCCAGCTTGCGCTATCGCATCCCTTTGTGGACACCATTGTAACACACCGAGTAGCCCAACCCATCAGGGCCATGACGACTTGACGTGATCCCCGCCTTCCTCCTGCATATCGCAGGCAGTCGTTTGAGAGTAGCTTTTTGTTTAGCAACACAAACCAGGGGTTTCGTTCGTTGCAGGAATTAACCAAACGACTCACGCCACGAACTGACGACAGCCATGCAGCACCTGTGAATTGTTGCGGGGTTCTCCGAGCGAGCGGCCGCTTTTTCGGAAAAAAAAACCATTTTGTGATTACAGCAAGTGCTCGAATTCATGTCAAGGGTTGGTAAGGTTTTGCGCGTTGTTTCGAATTAAACGGCATGTTCCGCCGCTTGTTTGAGCTACCGCCAATTCCTTTGAGTTTTAGTCTTGCGACCGTAGTCCCCAGGCGGAGTGTTTAACGCGTTAGCTACGGCTCTGCCACACGGCAAAACCTAACACTCATCGTTGACGGCGTGGACTACAGGGGTATCTAATCCCTTTTGCTACCCACGCTTCCGCACCTCAGCGTCAGTATTGATCAAGAGAGCTGCCTTCGCTTTTGATGTTCCTTCTAGTATCTACGAATTTTACCTCTACACTAGAAATTCCACTCTCCTCCGTCAAACTCAAGCAGACCAAGAGAACCGCTGCGCCATGGGTAAGCCGTGGCAGAGAGCAATACCTTATGTCTACCGCCTGCGTGCCCTTTACGCCATAGTAAAACTGGGTAACGCTTGCACCCCCTGTCTTCGACTTGTCCACTGGTTTCCTAGTGGATCAGACTATGCCTTCAGCTCACTACCAAACGTAGGTATTTTTATCCCGAGAAAGAGTATATTCGGCTGGGACATCAGAGGTGGCTAGACCACTATTAGAGTTAGATGCAGATGGAATCGCGCGTGCCACGAACTAGGATGGCGCTTGCCCCTGTGATTCCCCCCCCGTCCTATTTATATGGCTATCCGTTACTATTTTCGAATGTCGATCATGCACAAGCTTCTAGCTTCTATCGCGTTTGGTGGATCACCGACCCCTTCGGGGTCGCTCTCGAGCAGGCCTCCCGTAGGGGGTGTGAAAAGAATCACTCTCCCACCGCTTCGCTGTATTTTGTAATCTGATCTGTGTTCGATTGGGGGCAGGCATATTAATATTTCGAAACCGTGGTCTGCAATTTAATCTGCTTTTAACTCTAATAGTGGCATAACCACCGGTACGCAACCCGGGCAAAGGGCCCCCTCATGTAAATAACAGTTGAATAGGACGGGGGGGGGGATCACAAGCGCCAACGGAAGATTCAACACTAGCTTACCCCCTCCCCTCTGGGGGAGTTCTTCGGTTTTTTTTTTACCTTTAGCTCACTGCGTTGTTCGTGATACGTCGGTAGGAGGGGCTACCCGTCCTCGAGCCCCCGGTCGGGCGCAAGGCGACGGTAGATATGGCCCCCACCAGGACGCTGGAAAAAACACGCTCTTTGCGCGATCAAATTTCGCAGGCAGTGTGCTATTTATATTTGGCGGAAACCAGTGAGCGCCAGCGTATTAGCCCGGCGCCTATCCCGCCGTAGCGGGCGCGACGCTGCGAACTCTTCTCTTTCGAGTCAGTCGTTACAAGGTTTGTATAAAGCAGACCCCTTGGCGCTAGCGCGTTCGGGGCCGTAATACCCGGCAACGCCGGGGAGGTTTCTACGATATACAAACTTCCCACGGCGTTGCCTTGCTGAAACTGAAACCGCCCTCGGGGGATTTACAATCGCGAGCTTCGCCAACGCAAGAAACACCGGTGTACACACACACGGACCAGCGAAGCAAGCGACCGGTGGTTACCCCAGACTGTCAGGGCAGCCTTTAGTTTAGGTTTCGCCGTTACCCGGCGATCGGCGCAGCCGATCGAAGGCCCCACGCACCCGGCCGAGCTTTAAGCACAAGTCTGGGAGCTTATTGCCTTGCCACTAAATGTGGGATGAATGCGTGGATTGAGCTGGATTTTGCACGGGCGGTCGCCCACCCGAGGCGGCCAGACAAAAATCAGACCGCGGCTGCTGGCACAGAGTTAGCCGGTACTTATCGCCCAGTCGTGGTGACTGAGCTTTAGAGCTTTACGACTGCGTCGGCCTTCTTCACTCACGTGGTGTGGCTCGATCAAGCTTTCGCTCATTGTCGAATCTTATCCACTGCTGCCGCCGAGGCGTGTGGACCGTGTCTCAGTTCCACCGTGGCCGGCCCCCCTCTCAGGGCGGCTAAGGATCATTGGCTTGGTGAGCCGTTACCACACCAACAACCTAATCCTACGGGAGCTCTTCCTCCAGCGAGCGCAAAAACGTGACCCGCACTTCACGTACACAATCGACCACCCCCCTGTGCAATTGCCCCCGACCGGGACAATTGCAAAAGCCCCCGACCGGGGCCATGGGCAAGCCGGGATAAACTGGGTAAACCGGCTTCCCGTAGGGGGGCTGAGCCCTTTGGATCGCGTATGGCAAGCAAGTTAGTAGTGCCCTTCATGCAGAGGGTTCAAAATCTTTTAGTCTCGCCGCCTATTACGTTTGGTGGTACCCACGGCAGAGTCGGGGCGGCCGGATCGACCCGACCAACCGCTAATAATTTCACCAGTAAAAAACGCTCTTTTAACCATCGTATTATTCAGGATTACCCAAACTGGAGGGTAGATTCTCGCGCATTACTCACTCGTTCGCGACGGTACTTGACCCCACCAGAGGTGGAGCAAGCCGTTCCACTCGCATGTGTCTATACCCACCACTAGCGTTTACCCTTGGGCAGGATCAACCCATTCATACATACATTTACAATTTACACTCGCCCGTACCCAGGCTCGACCCCGCGTTTGGCTGCCGGGGCGGGTTGGCGCGTTGGCAGCGCAGCTGCTATCGAAGCGGTGGGCACCCGGGTTCGCGAAGCGAACAAAGGGGCGTGAGCTCAGGAAAGGCAGGCCGGGGGGGGCCTGTGCTTGCACACTGGTGTGCCAGGGGACGACCTTTGCGATGGGCTTGCCCGGGTCCCCCCGGCCTGTACAGCCGGGGGGGCCCTCGCTACCGCCACCGCACAGCGCGCTTACCGCCGTCAGTTTTAGGCTTCTGGCCGGGGGGGCTCTGCTGCGCTGGACATTGTGCGCTGCGCGCACAATTATCGCGAACCGTCGCTAGCTGCTTGCGCAGCAGCGCGCTGCGCGCGCCCTTGGCCCCCCTCGGGGGAATGCCCAACTCTGCTGGGCTTGGGGGCACGGATCGCTGCCCAGCTTTAGCGTGTGCGCTTCGCGCTGTATCTAAAGGACGATTCACGATGTTCATCGTGGCCCCAGGTAAGGGGCCGGGGCAAGCCCCTCGAAGCTAAAGTTCGCTTCTCGGGGTGTTTGAACACCCTATATGTCAATTAACTTTCAAATCAGACATATTTGAAGAGTGCGGGCGGTTTCACGGTATGCTAAAAATGCCCATTTTTCGGGGACCGTGAAACTTGTCCGGGTAGGCTTCAAGGGGGGAGCACAATCCGGTGGAATTGAAGGGCGAAGGCGCGAAGCGCGAATCTGCGCCTTTCAAGGCGTCGTTCGCGCACAGCGTCGGCCCTAAGTTTTAATAGCTGTGCTACAGCCCCTAAGGCACTCACAGGCGTAGAGCCCCCCTGGCAAGCGCAGTGTGTGCTGCCGGTCGGCAAGCACGCAGTGTAGCCAGACCCTTTTGAGGTTGGACCGTGGGACGCACGCATCACATCCCGATAGCCCTGGCCGGGGATAGACCCCCTTCGGGGGCTTGACTGCTGGGGCCTTCGGGGCCACAGGTATATTGGCCCGCTTGCTCCCAGCAGCTATTGATGGCGCTTGCGCGATATGTTGCACCAACTTGCGACTAAAAAACATGCGGAGGCAGGAGTCGAACCTACAATCTCCGGGGCATGAGCCCGGCGAGACAACCATTTCTCTTCTCCGCGGGGTGCCTGAGGGGCTCCCGAGTAGTGGCTAATGTTAGCTGGCCACCAGAGCGGGCCAGCTAATCTCCCGGCGGCCGCAAGGCCAAATCAGACGCGAGATTAGGCTTCCTGAAGGGGTCCCCAAACTTCGGGTGTAGGCTCGTGTCTATTGCTGCGCCTGTTGCGGCTACGCCGGTTTTTAATTGTCCTTCGGACAATTTTTACGCCAGCGGGAATAAGCACCAACCCGAGGCGCCTATTTTTTGTCGGCTAATTAAAAATAAGTTTGTTATACTGCGAATAGAATTAAAAACACTACCATTAAGGCGAACAACGCGATAGCTTCGGTTAACGCGAAGCCTAATATTGCATAACCAAACAGCGCTTTTGTCAACGAAGGGTTTCGTGCCACTGCGTTGATCAGTGACCCAAATACAATACCTATACCAGCACCAGCGCCCGCGAGCGCAATTGTTGCACATCCTGCACCTACTAATTTTGCTGCTTCTGTCATGTGTTTGTTGAATTTGAAATCACACAACACAATATAAAATTGTACTACCCAACCTAGGATGGTCGGCAAAATTGGGCACGTTACGCCATTAGAGCCCCGGGGCTGTCCTGTAGACAAACAAAAAATGGGCTAGTGGAAATCGCCTATCCCCGAACGGTCGCGCGCTGCGCGCGGCAACGATGCCCTGCACGGCCCACCATTTCTGCGACCCTGCCAAAACTTGTCGCGAGATACGAGCAACATGCGCCAAGGTTGTATACCTGCCGCTCTCGTGCGCTGCGCGCACCCTGGTCTATCGGGCGTGCCGCCTCTACAAAGGGGTCCCGGGATCCGCGGCAGTGTACAACTATTTTTCTAGCCATCACTAGAAAAATAGTAGTTTCACTTTTATTGTACCGGGTACCGGAATATAATATTGGCCCCCTTTGGTGAGCCTCATATCAAGGGCGCAACACACAAACCTATTCACAGCTCTGTTTGCTTGATTCGTGATATGCGAAGGTTGTTAGCCCGGGTGCGGATCGCTTGCCGGGTGCTTGCAATGGATTCAGATTATTAAACGCCCCTGATAGATTGTTAATACAAGCCTCAGTCGCGTACGCACTTTCGGGGCCACAGGTAAATCATTTTCCCCCGTAGGGGGCATTGATTTGTCCCCCGGCGTATGTTGGACCTGCCGTGGGCCGACCATACTGGCCGCCCCGATCAGCACAAGGCGTGGGGCAGCCGCGGGCACTGGACTGACAGACACTGAACAACCTCAGTTATTTAGTAAACGATGAGAAATCACTCCCAGGATACCGCGAAACCGTGGGCCAAGCCAGCGAGTGTGCGAACGCCTGATGGCCTAAGGCGACCTGTCGTAACCGGCCCCATATTGTTAATTGCGAGCCTGATTTTGCGCGCTTCCAGAAAAGGCGCCCCCGCCAACCGACGTTCACCGTTTCGTTACCAATCATTCGCGACTTAGACCACTGGCAGGGGTGTTGGCGCTTGCCCCCACTCCCCCCCCCCGACCCAATTTGTCTTGTCCACTTGTCACTCACACCCGGTCGCGGCCCTCCGAGGGCTCAGGCCCTAGGCTACACTGAGCGTATAATGCCCGGCATAGACGGGCACCGTTGGCGCGGGAAGCGCGCGCTCGTTTCTATCGCCTTTGGCGAAATGCCGTGGCCCCCGAAGGGGTTATAAAAAGGCTAGGGTTTCGCCAAAGGTGATGGCTGGCGCGAACCACGGGTATGTTTGCGACCCTTGGCCCCGCCAGCCTGTTTGCCAGCGCCCTTCGGCTAATCCGCGTGTCCCGGGTTGTTCAGTTTGTCATAATTACCCAAAATCCCCCGACCGGGGCCGAGCGAGTGTTAAAGGTAAAAGCCCGAAGGGGCCGGTGTGTACACAGTTTAGCACTAGTACAACACTTCGCTACTTCGCTAACAGTAATGTCATATAAATAGTCATACCCGTTGGGCTCGCGGTCGGCGAGCAATTAGAATATTCGCGAGCAAAATCAGCGTGGCAACCTAACGTGGTTTAAAGATGCGCCTACTGCCCACTTTCGGTAGCAACGCCCCATACACAGATTGCCCCAATCTAGGGGGCTTGGATGTGCGATCGTGCCCTCCAAATATATTGTATTGCCGGGGGGCCCTTTGACTATCAACTGTGGCGGAAATTACCCACCCTGTGGGGAGTTTAATGTACCGGGTGCAAGGCGCCAGTTTTGTTCCACATCCCCACCTGTACTTGGGCGCATCCTGCAAACCCGGGTGTTATGCGGTACCTAAATGACTATGGGAAACACTATAGACCACCCGTATGGGGGGGCTAGCCAATAGGTCGGGGGGGGGAATGGGGGGAATCACAGGGGCAAGCGCCCTTCGGCGAGTCGGTGACCAGGCTGTCCCGGAAAGCATATATGTCCAACACTGATTATCTGTAGCCGAAGTAACAGAGGCTAGTCCTTGGGCGATCGCCGTACCCTTATGCCCAGAGGGGAAGCCGCTACGACCATCACTTGTAAAAGTATTATAAATCCGAGACTTTTTTGTTCGATTGCCCCCTCGGTAATTCTGTTCTACTCTACAAAAGCTCCCTGAGCCACGGTCCGCGGACAGGGTCACAGAATTGAACCAGTGTGCGACCCCTGTCGGCGAGCCTGGGCAAGGGGCCCTTGATTGTCCAGTAGGGGGCCGGCCTGTCTGCAACAAAACCTGGTTTTGCCTCCACCCGGTCGCCTTCCGCAAGTCCGGGGGGCACAATAAAACCTGCGAGGCCAACAAGCAAATTGCGGCCCCCTTGCAGGGGGCCCAAGGTCACCGTCGCACTTAGCACCCCTGCCTAATGAACTCACCAGGCGTCGGTCGCGGGTTCTTATTTACGTTTACCTGTGGCCTGCTGCCGTTTGCGGTGGCTACAAATCTGATCGGCGACGGATACTCTGACAGGGGCGGCTGCCCGAACAATGGTGGCTCTGGTACCGTCGTGCCCGTAGGCTTGTCGGACCACGGAAAATATTACCCGACAGCCAGTGCGACCTTATCCCCACGGGACCTTGCACCGGCGACCCCGCGGGGCCTTTCGCTCACATAATGCCAGTACACGAGTGCCGAACTTTATGAACCCGTAAATTTTTGCGACCCACGATGGCGCGTTGGCAGCGCAGCTGCGCTAGCGCGGTTTTTTCGGCGTAGCCGAGTACATGCCTGCCGATAACCGTATTTGCACATTAACCGGACAGAATTACTATGCCCCCGACCGGGGCCCAGGCTACAGTCGCTGGGTCAAATTACCTTCGGCGAATCTTTGCTAGCTCGGGAATTATCAGCTTTTGGCGACCCCAACCGGTCGGTAAAGGCTCCCCCCGGTCGGGGGCTTTTACCTAAACATGCACAGGGGGCCCGGTGTCCCTGTACCAAAAGGGGGCTGGGTGGACCCCAGTGTATTACCACGTTCGGTGGCGGTATTTTCTGTACGCGACCCGCTGCCCCCGGTGATCCGGGGTCATAGACCCCGGGGCCCCGAGGGCAGCGATCTATAGGGGGCCCATATTACACAGTCGGCTACAGTCGCACAAGCGCCCTCGAGTATGGGCTGCGATTGCTGTTTATAACAATCCCCTTTGAGCCTCTTGCTCGCGACCCCTCCCCCGAAGGGGGCAAGCAGAGTTGGTGGCAAATGTTAGCTTTCCAGTTTTTTGACCCGCCAGAGTAAGCTTCCGCGCGCCGACCTCGCCAATTGACCCACCAGATGGGTGACCTTTCGAGGTGGCCGTTTTTGGGGCATCTGGTGCGCGCAGCGCACGCGGCCTCATTCTCATGATTCCCAGACAGACGACTACCGACTTAACCCCTGGCCTGGCGACCCCGGGGAATTATTTGCAGTCGGCCCCGAAGGGGACATTTGGGTTACAGCGAGTGCACCCGAACTAAAGCGCCTCGGACATCGCCTACGCTAAATATGGGGCGCTGCCAAGCCAAACGATCTATTTATTTGTAGCGCCTTTAGTACTTTTGTAAGGGCACGTATAATAAAACTTTCCCTCCGCTCCCCTCACTTGCGAAGCAAAGTGCGACAAGCGCCAGCGATCGCCTATCTGTTTTACAGTTTATTGTTCGGCCGAGATACTTGACCACGAGCGGTGGCCTGGGGGGCATAATCCCCGCATTTGGTAATCAGGCTCGTTAAACTACACAATGGCCTATGTGTAGCCAAGCAATTTGCCCACGTGTAATGGGCGTTTAACGAGCCGAATAGCAAAAGCCGGTTGGCTCGCTGCGCTCGCCCAAGGTCCATTAATTGCCCTCGCGACCCTCGGACAATATTCCCAACATATTTTTAGCGAAAGCGAAATAGCCGATAAAAAGGTCATGGCGCTGCGCGCAATTACCCCCTTCGGGGCTTGTGTACAAAACGTGGATAGCCTGTGAAAGCAAAAACTAGCCACCGACAATTACCGGCCATTTCACCAGTACGCAAGCGCCCTCTCCCACGGGATCCCAACCCGCCATAGAAGCGGCGCTTCGCGCCGCTTTTAGCCCCCCCCCGGCGCAAAGCCTCAATGCTTTTCCGTCAGGGACCAGCCAGCACCACGGATGCCCCGCCTGGTCATTACGATGCCGCTCTAATATAAAATAAGTATCAAGTACCCGAAGGGGAAAAACCACGGCGACGCCGGGGCAATGCCCACCGGTCGCGAAGGCCAGAGGATCCGGCTGGCCCAAGGGCGTCGCGACAATTGTATTGTAGCGTGTTTTGACCCAGGCCGGGGGGCCCCGGGCCCCCGCGGTGGATCTTTTCCTCTGCGGGGATACTTGTGCGGGTACAGCACAAAGCACAAACAATCCAGGGGTTTCAAAAAACTGGCTAAAACAAATTCCGGCGTATATCCTGAGCGTGACGTGAATTCCTCCGAAACAACTGCTCATTCACAGAGGATCCGTTGCCCCCCCCGGTCGGTGCTCTAGCTTGGAGAGCAACGCGGTCGGAAGCAATTGCGATCGCACACACTCGGACCACTGGACAATCACAAAAGTTTTTCGAACTCAGAATGTCGAGATTAGAGTCGTGCTGCCACTTGTCCGCAGAGCAGATGCGTTACCGCACCGTCAGGCTCCCGCGTTGATGTATACCTGCATTTGCCTGGTCCCCACCGGCCGGCCGGCCGGCCGGCCCACAGGCAGGCAGGGAGGGGACAATTGCCTGCCCCCAGAAACGCTGCGCGGTTCTGGCCTCCCCCCAGAACGCAGGCCAGGCCCCCCCCCGCCCCGAAAGCTTCCTCTAAAATTCGGGTATAAAAAAGCAGTAATCTAACCCCCTGGTACCGACAGGCCCGACGCAGGCGTATCGATATTGCCGCAGGTCCCGCGGCAATTGTTATGCTGTTACAAAAAAAAGCAAAGTGACAAAAGAGCGTCTAGTAAAAAACAAAACAATACAGTGCAACGGTGGATCCTACTTCGCACAGCGTTACCGGCCTCGCCTTCAATTCAACGACAACCAACACGGGCCCCCCGGCTCGAAAATTAATAATCGCCAATTGCCCCCGACCGGGGCGATCGGCCGAACTTTAAACCCTAGGAATCCATTAAGGCCGCATCTTACGCGAATAGCCACGCTGGGGATTGGCCGGCGGCGCGCAAAACTAGTAGCCGTTTTTGTCCCCTAAGAGGAAAATTGCCAACCTGTTCAGGGGGGTTATTTTCGAGGGGACAAAGCATTGTGCGCTGCGCGGTTCTGGGGGCAGGCCAGTGGCAAAAGCCCCCGACCGGTGGAATTCCCCCCGTAGGGGGGAATTTGTAATTGCCGTGGCGAAGCCACGGAAACCGGGACCCCACCCTAGGTGGGGCAACAGCACATGCTACGCTAGAAAAACAAACACCGTGGTTGAGCTGCCGCTTGTTTATTCCCGAACTCAGCACACTATTCGCGACAGCTCAGGGACCTATAACAGTAATGTTGCAGTGGCCACTGGGGCTCATCGGGGCCACAGGTATCACGAGTTTGCAACAAACGGCGAATCCGGCGGTGTTCTGTTAAATCGTACGCGATGTGTTAGGCTGTGTAAGGCATTATAAGCACCGGGCCCCCCCCGGGTAATTAAACATTTTTTGCCGGGGGTCCCTTTGCCCCGGCAGAGACGGGGGCCACGGGCCTGGCCTTCGACATATACGCACCAGAGACCGTACCCGCCGCGAGCCTCACTATTATATTACCGTAGGTGGTCATTTCACAGATCAATTGTGCGCGGAGCGCACCCATGGGCGAGCGCAGCGAGCCCAGGTACACTCGCGTGTGTGAGTGAACCGGTACTGATCAACTGCCCAAGCTCATCCTAAGTGCAATGTCGCAGTCGTGCCATTGTGCGCTGCGCGGGGGGGGGGGGCATGCAATTCAAGGCTGCTGATTCTCAAGAAAAACAGTGAGCAACACACTGCCGTGCGCACTTGAATCTGGCCCGGCAGAGCCGGGCCAGGCTTCTGATCTATGGCCTGCACTCAGTGGTCTGAACGCTTTTGTTTCAATGGACGTCCCCAGGACGCGCAATTGGCCCCCTGGGCAGCCCGGCCCCGGCCATTTTGATACCCCTCCCCCCAGTCAGCTGGTTTTGCTTTTATATTAAAGAGATAGCTCGTGCAAGCGCCATAACTATAACAGCCGACCAAAGGTCGGCGGTCACGGATCCTCTCGGGGGATAGGGCACACTCGGCTCTGGCACCGACGCTGCGCCGAATTACCGATAAAATTTTAGGCTTGCTTACAGCCGCTATGGGGCCTTTTTTAAAATACAAGGGGGGGGGGATCCCTTCGCTCATGATCCCAGTGCCCGTAGAATTGACGCCAAAGGGCACCGCGGCAGCGAAGCAAGAGGCTCGTTAATGGGGGTGATCTTGGTCCCGCCCCGTGCCCCCCCCCCTCTGAGGGGGCTGTGCACCCCCGGCAGCGACCGCTCTGCCCCGAAGGGGGGTCGGGCAAGTGCGTCTTAAGGCTACGCCCAGAAAAAATGTGTGTGAAGCTTCGTGTAAGGCCCAGTCTCCCCGGCGCGGCCAGGGTCGCAGAGCGATTGCCGGGGGGGAGGGGTCCCGGGCAACTGCCGCGCTTTGTTATTCCCCCCCACCCAGGGTCCACCCGGTCCCGGCCGGCCGGCCCACAGGCAGGCAGGTGTGGACGCTGCGGCTTGCGCCCCCCGTTAGGGGCTAATGGCCAGCTGCGTTTTCTGCGAACATGCGGTTAAAAGCCGCCGGCTTGGCTGTCCCAAAAATGCGCAGCCGGGTCGCTGCCGGGGCAGTTTTGCGACCCTGGCCCAATGTCCTTAAATCGATAAGCCGGGAACGCCACGGTTATAGGCACTCGCACAAGGAGCAGCTTTATTTATTCACAAAAACCAATGTTTTTTTCGAACGAGCTATTTTTTTTTGCAACTGTAATAAACCATATAATAAAGCCTCCGCCGTAGGGGGGCATCCGGGTACATATACGTCGCAGGGCACGATTCTGTCACAGCCTCTCACCACACTGTAAGAGTAATGGTAATAACCGCCGCCGTTGGCGCAGGAGCCCATAGAAACCACCCAGCGGGGTTCGGGCATTTGGTCGTATACTTTGCGCAGGGCCGGCGCCATCTTGTTGGTCAGAGTTCCCGCGACGATCATAACATCGGATTGTCTAGGAGAAGGTCGAAAAATTATGCCGAATCTATCTAAATCATAACGCGCTGCACCGCACTGCATCATTTCTACAGCGCAACATGCGAGGCCGAAAGTCATAGGCCACATCGAGCCTTTTCGTGCCCAATTCACTAATTTATCAATTTTCGAAATTACGTAAGCAAGACGTTTTACACTAGACATGGTTCAGAGTCTGTTACTTATATTTAGCCGAAGGTTTCCCAAAAACGGTCACGGCTTGGGGGGGCGTTTGCAAACGGCCCGCACGTTGCCGACCCCTGGCGGGTGTAAACGCGCGCAATTGCTCCCGACCGGGATTGGGGCAGGGTGCCTAGCGCATTCGGGGCTTGATACCCTCAAGCACTGTGCTCGTAGAACGGTCGGCGAAGCGCGGTATGTATACCTCTTTTCGGCGTGTGCACCGCTCGCAGCGCATCAAACAGAAGGCCACCTCTGGTGGCCTTAAGACCACTGTGCCACGAACGGGGGCAGGCAAAGTGAGAAACCTATTAGGCCGGGGTGGGCCCCGCTACACCGGCAGTAGTCGTCGATGGGTCATTTTTTAACAACGATCCCACAGGCCGCAGGTTGCGATTGACTAATGGCTCATGATGTCCCCAAATGCCCCCTACGGGGGGAATTAAAAGCCCCCTACCGGGGCCAATGCCCCGATTTCTGCGACCCCGGGGCATTTTGCCTTGCAACAATGGTATCATGTCGCTTGCTCTCTCCAGCATGGTCTTAGGTAAAACACGTGTCCCCAAGGCTCGCGCGCATGACTAATGCTCCATTCTGGGGGCAGGCCGACACAATCTAGCTTTGTCCCCGGCTACGCCCGGAGTTGTATTGCCAAGCGGAAGGCAGAGGGGGGCCACCAACACCGGCCTCGGTTTCGCAAAATCCCCCCCGGCGGGGCGCCTGTAGGCGACAGGACCCGTCACACGCGGCTGCGACAGTAGCTTACAACGGTTTTAAGCACCCCTGCCACCGGAAATCCACTGGCCTCGTGTTTTTGGATACGCACCGAATATAGATACTAATTTAGTGCTCCTTCTAGTATTGCGACGCCAGCGTCTCCTGGTCGGACAGTACACGCTGGCAAGAGCCGGCCTATCGGGGCCACAGGTAATCTAGGTTCGTTTTTTGACCGCTCACCGCCAACCGCGGCCAAAATTGTGAGGACACCGCGACCGCGCCAAAGATCGCGTATTCCGGTTTGCGAAATTGTAAATTTTTCGTAAGCCAGGAGCGGAAATATCACCCGTCGGGGCGCTGCAACCGTTTACCAATTAGTAGGGGTCATGGTCACATTTAATCAACTCGTAAAAAAAAAAACATCAAGATCGAAAAAAGTTACAAAAAAAAAGGCGCCCGCCTTACAAAGATGTCCTCAAAAAAAAGGAATCTGTGTTCGTGTGTATACAACCACGCCTAAAAAACCCAATTCTGCTTTACGTAAAGTAGCAAAAATCCGGTTAACAAATCGAATAGAAGTGATTGCGCACATCCCTGGAGAGCGACATAATTTACAGGAACATTCCGTAGTTTTAGTTCGGGGGGGGCGAGTAAAAGACTTACCTGGAGTTAAGTATCGTGTGATTCGTGGTGTATTAGATTTACAAGGAGTTATCAATAGAAAACAATCTAGATCTAAATATGGGGCCCGCCGGCGTTAGGGGCCCCAGTCGAGCCCTCGCCCTAAACCCGCGACCGGGGTTTTTTAACAGGGGGCCCCCTTCCGACGTCAACGTCCCTAATTCGGGGCGTTTAGATAAGTGCGGCAAAGGAGAAATACGGCGCAAGAGTGATACTGTTATTCCCCCCCGCAACGGATCCTCTGGCAAAGGCGGGTGCCGCCCGTATGCGCCATCACGCTCGCGATTTTTTTCGCTCGTAAGCCCGCTCTAACGTAATAAAAAGCCCCTTTGTTCTCTCAGCGGTCGGAAAAATTGGTCCACGCCTGCCCCCAGAAACGGGACGGGGCATAGGGGACATGATCGCAACCAATCAGGCGGATACTATCACTATAAGCGGATGGGGTATACTAATGCGGAAAGGGGGACTCGAACCCCCACGAGTGGTGCTCACTACCCCCTCAAGATAACGCGTCTACCGATTCCGCCATTTCCGCCATACAAAGCTCGCCGACAGGGGCGCCCCTGCGGGGCCAATCAGAGCTGATTGATGGCCGAACGCAGTGAGGCAATCGGCGCAGCCGCCCTGGCGAGCGCGACATCATTTCAGCCCCTTAGGGGCGGCAGGGTAAAGGTTCGTGTACCAGTTAGCGTCGTGACGATCGGCGCCCCCAAGAACTACTGTGCCACTAGGCTTTTACCCAACCGCTGCGGGTCTCGCGGCTTGGGCGGGCCAGTAACAAAAGCGACCCTTGCAATCGCTGCTTTGCCGCTGGTGGTGCTGGGCCAGGGTCCCAAGTGTGCCGGCCAACATCTACTCCCCGGCTTCGCCGGGGAGTCAGCAAGCGCAGCCTTTTTTGCTTCGGCAAAATTAATACGGCTTTAGCCCGATCCCGGCGTAGCCGGTGCCTCACCTAGACTTTTACAGGAGCCCCGGGCGGTAATTTAGAGGTCAGGAATGGGTCGTGACTATTTATTGGCCTAGCGACCTGATGAGCCTGGATCATAGCTCGTTTGTAATGCCGGTGCCGATCCAGGGTCGCAGAAATGGTGGAATGATGTAACGACGATCATGCACAGCCCCCCCCCGGCTTATTGAATTGAGCCATTTCAGTATACGGGCTCCCGAGCAAAACGGAAATACTTGCACACGCGACCCGGGGGGGGGGGGGGGATAACCAGTGATCTTGGGGGCCACCAGTTTGACAGTAAGTTGCGAGGCCCTCGAATCCAGGTGTAGGACGCCCCCGGGAGCACGTGTGCTACGATGGCGCCTGTTATTTCCCCCCCCCGTCCTATTTATTGGCTCGCAACTGGCCAATAAAAAACGGCATCTGTAGGTACCCGACAGAGCCGGGATTGTAACACACGTTCGCGGATGTGACTACTAGGTGAGGCGCCTTTTGGCTGTTGGCCCACGGTCGGGAAAATTGGGCCCGGCAGAGCCGGGTCGCAGAAATGGGCAGCCGGGGCTTTGTTTAGGCCCCCTGTTCCACATTTCTGCGAGACTACAACCGCTTGTGTGGTACCCAGTAATAGTCTCGCAGAAATGTGGAACAGGGCAACAGTATCTTGTCACAAAGTCTCTCTTGCGACGCTCGTGGATAATTGCGGGGTTGTTACGTTGCCACCATCAAACTTGAGCCCCCCGAAGGGCGGCTAATTCCCCCTTCGGGGGAATTCGCCCAGCGCCATTGTGGCAATTTATGAATATATATTAAGAATATTGGCTACAGAACAATGCATAGCGTCTAGAAAACATTGAGGCGCTATGCCTAACCAAGTGGAGTGGAATTGAGGTTTTCGCCTATGATACTACAGGTAACAGGCTCAAGATCCCTCCCCGAACCGTGCGGGACAGTCACCCGTCACACGGCTCCTCGTACGGCGCGTATCCTGCGCCCGAATCGATCTGCCACTCGTTAAGGCAAAAGGGGCGGCCGATGGGCGACCAGAGGCCCCGGTAGAGCAACTTATTGCACATGTTTGGTGGAGCTACTATTCGAATATTGGCAAAAAGAAAAACCGGCGTTTTGATGGTAGGGTGGGGGGGTAATAACAGAAATGTGCCTGCAGGACACTTGGCGGGCCCTTCTCCCGAGTGTTGCCATAGGATTCGTGCACGGGTCTAAGTAACGAAATGGTGCGATGCCCTTGTCATATTGCCCCCCCTAAATGGGACGTGGGGGGGGAATCACAAGCACCCAGCGGCTTGCGCCAGCGGATCCGGGGCGGCCCCCCGGTCCACAGGCGTCTGTGAACACTGGGGAGGCCGGGTGATTCCCCCCCGGACCATCCACGTTTGGGGGGCAATTATTTTCGACAATACCGGAGGGGCAACTGATAAACTTGCCTATAATAGTAGCAAACAAACGAGCCCCCTGTAGGGGGCTCGTCCCTCGATTGCGCGTCCTATTCAACCGGGGGGCCCCTGTGATTTACACGAGGGGTCCAAAACTATACATCCGCACCCACCAAAACCGATGCTTATATACTCGTAATAATGAAAGGCCCCGGATTTGAAAGACCTCGAGCTTGGGCAAGCCGGGCACATTGACCGTGACATATGGCTTCTGCATACAGTGCGCATCCGTGGCCAAGCCACGGTAATCCCATTGTTGCAAGGCAAAATTCCCCGGGGTCGCAGAAATCGGGGCATTGGCAGCGAAGCTGCTGAGCAAACCGATAATGTCCACCCACTTTACCGAAAGGTTTTTGCGCGCATCATAATGGACAAATCTATGCCCAGCTCTGCTGGGCCATGCTCAGATATGGGAGCGCCCCCCTGCTGCCAAGGTCACTGGGTGGGGGGTGTTTATAAATGTGGTCTCACACGCAAGCTGCCGAACAGGCGACAGCAAGTCGCCTCGCTATTTTTTGTTGGCGGTCGGCAACAGAGGCCCCCAGGTCCGTTGGTGGCTTATGTGCCCAAGTGGCCGTACGAGCCCCCTTTCCAGTATTGCCGGGCGGTCTATTTGGTATTATGGGGCCTCCGCCCCCTGCGACATATACCGTCGCAACGTTCACCGGTTCTCTTTATAAGTTATAAGGCCACAGGTGCCGCGACTGGCCACCCTAGCGGGCCTTATGCATACTCCCCGGAGCTTCCCCTGATCATATGTTGAAGGCACATTCTTGTCGCACGCTTCCACTGTTTATAGGAGCTTCGCCATAAAGGGGGCAGGCCTGGTGAAATTCCCCGCTCAGCTTCCGGGTCGAGCGTAACTATTTACCGTCAACCTAGGAAATTTCTTATAGCGCATCATGCAGGCTCCCTTGTTAATTCCCGAGAGTCGCGCACATGACTATTGCTCGCACCCAGTTTTAATTTTAGGGTTGGCGACATATGTCGAGTCGGCGGTCCGCGTAGTGTATCCGCACTACACCTGGCGCTTGCGGTCTGGGGGGAGGCCAGTGGTGACTTTGCCGCCTGCGTCGGTGATCGCTGCGCCGCCCCTCACTGCGTTTGGGGCCCTCTATGTGTACGCCAAAAATAAAAGCAGTGCCCGTGGAAAATTGCCGCCGACCTTTGGTCGGTGGCCAATTTGTGGCAAAACCTAGGCCGCGCGTAGCGCGGCGTCTGCCGGTCATAGGTAAAGGGCGCCGCAGGGCAGGTGGCAGGTACCGTCAACTAGTTTTGTCCACTTATCTGCTCACTGTGACGAACGTCGTGAGCATACTTTGTGAGGTCCCCCACGAGTACAGGTTGCCCGTCCCCCCCCCAACAAATTGGCGCCCTGCGCGGGCAGCTTAACTGTCACGGGTACCGACAGATAGCTGTATGCATTTGGCCCCCTGGGCACTCTGTGTGTGCTGTGCCTGGTGCTCTGGCCGCAGAATGCGGCAGGCGCGACAGGGGGCCAGTGCGCAAGCGCCCGATTGAGCCCCCTGATTACCGGGGCATCACAAAACCTTACCTTGTATAGGCCCCCCGGCAGAACAATTACGCGCTTTATAAACTCGTTACCACCTGATAACGGCCCTCGAACAGAAGAATCGCCCTAACCACCGGGTATATAAACCACCCACAGCTCACGTTCACGAATAACCCATTTGCCTCCGGGTGAATACTGGCCCCCAGCTTAGGCCCCCCGAAGGTCGCTTAAGGCCCGCCAAGTGCCCTGCAGGCACGATCAGGGACCGGGGCGTCGGTCGCGGAAATGCCCTGGCCCCGTCTATGCCGGGTTCGCCGCATTACCCCCTTCGGGGGGAGGCACGGCAGGGGCCCCTTTGTGATATAAAACTGTCTTACAGCTCATGGCATGCTGTTTTCCCCATCAGGGTGGGTTAGCCACGTGCACGCACCAACAGACTCTGGTGTCCGCGTATACGGCATACATACAAAAAGCTTACGGTCGCCCATAGTCGCTATAAATTGGGTCAAAAGTACATACCAGTCACAAGTATACATTATACACGCTGTTGCCCCCGGGCTCATCACACGCCGGGCCCTGGTGCCCACCGCTTCGATCGCAGCTGCGCTGCCTGTGCACCCAACACCACTATTATAGGCAAGCGGGTCAAAAAATTAAAAGCACAAAACGAGCTTATTGGTGCGCAATAGCGCTTGCCCGCGCAACTAAAACCAATATACGGCGCTTGACTTCCGATTAGCCGACCGTTCGCGACTTTTATTGCCCACCCCTCTTGTAAAAGTAAAAAAGTTTATTTTGTCCTTCGCCAGAGGATCCGCCCGGGGCAATATTCGACAAAAGGTAGCCACGCTCAATTTGTCATTTTTTACTTTCGCCGAAGGCGAAAATCCGAAAAAAAAAAAAAAATGGCCTCTGCCCCCGGGCTGAATCAGGGCCACAGCTTCGCTGGATGCATCCGCTCGCCGTCCAAAGGTCGACCGTTGGCAACCCCCCCTGTCCCCCGAACCCAGGGTCGGGAAAATTGGGCACTAAGGGGGCTTGTGCGTGGGGGCCGGGGTAACGTGTACAGTAGTGACCCCGGCGTATCAAGCTTCAGGTCGGACAGTACACGCTGGCAAGCGCCGGGGATGCGACAGGGGTTGACGTGCCCACCGAACCGCGCGGGATAGTTAGCCCATCACACGGCTCTAGCATTTCCGTGGCGTCTGCCGTCCAGTGGGTAGTGGCTGTAGCCAGACAAACCCACGGGGCGCCCTCTTCTGACAATCCGGTCGCGGGTTGAGGTTCACCGGTTTGATGCAGCGCTTGCGAAAAGCTTGTTGGGCGGGAGCATACTGCTGTTTTATTTTGGCCGGGGGGGGCCTAGGGTGTATGCGTCATTTTCCCGGCCCTCGCCGAAAGTGCCTAGGGCGTGAGTCGAGCGCGAACGCGAGTCACATCAAAACCGAAAAAACGGGCACTGGCGAAGCAACACACGAGATAGTATTATTCTTCGCCACATGGTCGGTAATGGTTATGTGGATTAGTGCCGTGTCCCACTCGACGCGCCAGCGGGACCCCCCCCCTGTTCCACATTTCTGCGACCCTATCACACGGGGGTCAAAAACCGCTGGCGCGTGCTGCCAATCCGGCCTCTATTACTGCCCCGGCAGGGTCGCAGAAATGGGTCGCCGGGTCTTAGTGCAGTACTCTGTAGCCGCGGCGCCACGTAAGGATTTGTGGCGCCCTGCAAGAGGGGGACCTTCGGGGCGGGGGGGAGATCGGCAGGTATACACAAAATGCACTCCCCGGCGAGGGGCGAGCGCCGGCTGTGCAGCTTGGCCAGATCAAGCAATACACAAGCGCCAAGCAGAGCAGCTGCGCGTTGAGACCGGCATGTGGAGGCGAATTTATTGGCCTGCGTTCTGGGGGGAGGCCAGAACCGCAATAGCGCTTGCCCGCGCAACTAAACTTGCGTGAAAAGGACGTTAGCACCAGGTTCGTTGCTAGCAAAGCACTTTCCCCCTTTACAGAGTATTACGGCTTATCTGCCGCTTAGCCGTGTGTACAACCGTCTAAGTTTCACCGGTACCTGCATAAATCCTTGGCACCGGTCGTCCGCATCGTACGACCCTCGGCCCGGAACGGACGGAGTCCGTTTAACGGGCCCGAATATGCATTAGTATATTACGTGGATACCTTCTATCCATAGACACCTTTATGGTGCTGGCTCTGCTTACCATTAGCCCCGACCGGGGGCCTATTATTCGTCCCGCTCGATTGGCGCGCGCTTCTCGGTTTTTTTGTGTCAAGTGCCCCCGACCGGGGGCACCAACCCAAGTCTTTTGCCACCATTTGCCCGCAGCAAAATAGCAGACATAAAATACGGGAGCTGTTTAGTGCATTAACGACTAACAAAGCCCCGGCGTCGCCGGGGCTAGAAAGGCTATAGGTATCGGTTTCCCAGCACAGCGAATGGTGCAATTGCGCTGTCCTCCGGACAGCGCCAATGCCAATGCACCCAGCCGTGGGGCCGCCCCCTAGGAGAGACCCCCGACAGGGCCTCGCCGCGGGACGCGGGGCTTGCGCCGGCGGCGCCGCCTATCTGGGGGGGCCGTACCATCCTGACGCGACCTGGGGTCGGCAATAAGTAATTCGGTGGGGGCTACGGATCCTCTGAAAGGTAGTTACGCCCTGGCTTGGCAAACGATCTCCGAGAGTCGTTCTGTTTGTCACCTGTTATTACCCCCCAGCCCACTCAGTTACGCAAGTACTTGCCGCTGATGACCGTTTCGGGCGGGGCCATCGGGAGGGCACTTGTGATTTCCCCCCTGCCCAGGGTCCACCCGGTCCCGGCCGGCCGGCCCACAGGCAGGCAGGTGTGGACGCTGCGGCTTGCGCCGTCTGGGGGCAGGCGGTCGGGAAAATTGGGCACAATGGTCCGGGGGGTAATCACCCGGCCTCCCCAGTGTTCACAGACGCCTGTGGACCGGGGGGCCGCCCCGGATCCGCTGGCGCAAGCCGCTGGGCGCTTGCGCGCTCCCACTAAACTGTTGCTATGTCGTAGGGCAGGGTCGCAGAAATTGCACTCGTGTATCTGCTGACTCTAGTGGCGCCCCGCCGCAGTATGCCCGCTCGGATTCGGGGCGAGTGTTGGCGGTCCAGCACCCGAGGTGTACAGGGAGTGATAATTTCCGCCCAGATTCAGTTTTGCGAATAATCCGCTATTCCACGTAACAAGCTTATATATTAATTATTATTAAGGGCCTTTTCCGGCAGGCTGTTTTCCCCTCTAAGGTCACGGGGCGCTTTGTACTTTTGCCACAATTAGAAGCAAAAAATAATTTCGCACATGTCGCTACGGCCAAACAGTATTCGATTTTTCACTGGCTCGGCCCGAAAAAATAATGGAATTCCCGGCAGAGCCGGGAATTCGCGCAGCGCCAATTGTTAACGATCGATCTCGAAAGCTGCTGCGCTTGGGTGCCGTTTTTCGGTGTCGCTGTAACATTAAACGCTAATAAAATGTACAATTCCCAGATTTCTGCGACCCCGCCGGCCCACAGGCCTGTGGGCCGGGCAGAATGACCCGCCGCGCCAATGGGCGAGCGTCTCGAGCCGTCGCCATGCACCCGCAAACCACGACCTATGTTAGTGTGATTGCAGTCCACGACTACTATTTATATGACTACCCGTTTTGGCCCCCCGCGGTCGACAAAAGTGGGCCCGGCAGAGAGTAGAGACGGGGTGAAGGGCCGGTCGTGGGGTCGCTACGACATAGGCTTGGACTCGTGTTTGGCTTGTCGGATCGTGAGTAAGTACTAGTAGAGGACGGACACAGGCTACATTGTATTCCGTGACAAACCAAATTTTTTGACGACGGCCGGCCGCTCGTCCTAGCCGAGCTTTCCTGGATGGGCGTCGACTGTCGCAAGGCGAAGAAGCCCCGGCGACGCCTTCGGGGCCACAGGTTGTTGGCTTCGCCTTGTGTGCAGCCAGTACTGTCCGACCCGAAGGGCGCCAGGTGTATGGCGAACAATACTACGCCGGGTCAGCTTGGCTGCAGGCCCCCCCGGCCCCGGCCAACTATCATTATTCCTCAGCTCAGCCCGAGCCAGGAGAAAACTAATGTCGCGACACCACAGTGCCGGGCAACAAGCTCGTTTTGTGCTTACCGATCCCCCCCTCGCCCACCTTGGGTGGCAATTGTGCGCCAAGCGTTGATTAGATTTGCCGATCAAGCGCTAACCAGATAAACAGCAAGATTGCCCCCTAGAGTGAGTCAAAAACGGCGCCCCTGGCGACCCCCGAGGATAGTAGGGAGTCTATCACACAAGCTTGGTCCACGAAGTGGACGCCCGCCAAAAATCCACGATAGACATTGGCCCCGGTCGGGGGCTTTTGGCCAATGACCGTAACTCAATTGGCCCCCGAGGGCCGCTATCTGAAGGGGGGCCAATGGTCCGGGGGGGAATCACCCGGCCTCCCCAGTGTTCACAGACGCCTGTGGACCGGGGGGCCGCCCCGGATCCGATGGCGCAAGCCGCTGGGCGCTTGCCCGTCCGTCAAGCAGCTGGGGGACTTCAAACCAGTCGCGTCGAACAATATTGTGCCCATACCTTCCCCTCTGCACTGTCTGCTGCGCAGACCCAACAACGGCCCGTTTAACAAGGTAAGCCGGATGCGCGTCAAAATGCAAGTCTTACGGCCGCCCCAAATGGAATAAACATCAAAAATTCTCTTCGCGATAAATCGTTATAGGTAGGGGTCAGTAAATATGATGCTGCCGGGTCATTCTAGTATGGCTAACCGCAAAGCAACAAGTTTTGGCGACCCTCGTATATTCCTTCCCTCCGAACCGTAAATGCCCCTCACGGGGCCATACGGCTCTCCGCGCGGGTTACTTGAGCGTTCGGGTCCGGGCGCTTGAGCCGGCGAAAAGTGGGCAGGCCGGGGGGCCCCGCTTTTACTGTACCACGATTCACGACAACTGCCGGTGATTTCCGTGACGAAGCCACGTATTTTATGGCTCTTTTGCAGAGCGCCTATATTCTTGGTAGGCCGGCTGCGGGGGGGGGTATAACAACAAGCTTTTTTTGCCGGCCTGCCCCGGCGACGCCGGGGCAATCCCAAAAAGTCATCGCTGTTCACCCCTGTGTCTCAGCTTTGCGGTTTACACGAGCACGGGGGGCTCGTTATAAGGGGCCCTCGTACTCGGGGAGCCACCCCCCTGCCCGACCAACGAATCCTCTGGCAACGGCCATATGTCGCAAACCCGGCTTATAATTGTAACGGACTGTTACTTATAGCGACCAAATACACCAAAACGGGTCCCCCGGCAGAGACGGGGGCCGCCGGGGATGCTGGGAAATGCAACCCCAAGTGTCCCCGTGTTGCCGCTTTGCTTTTTTAAACACCCGAACCTCAAACCTAGGTGGCAAATATCACGCCCCGAATAACCCAAGCTGGCCCATCAAAACATAATTGCCCCGGTCGGGGGCAATTGGCAATGCTCGGACGGGTTAGTTTCCCGCACGTGTCAGACGCTCATGTTGGGCCTCCTCCCCTCTCAGGTGGCGACGCCACTTTTAAAGGCAAAATGTACGCCGGTTAATAAGCGCACTCACTGGTGCGCTTAGTTACAAAAAAAAGAGTTGGGCGCAAAGGGCCCCCTGCCGCGCTTTTCCCAGCCCCGAAGGCGCGGTTAGGCTGGGGGGGGGGCAGACCGATCAGGGGGCCAATACCACAAATCTACTGCGTTCGGCAAACCTGAAAGGGCAAACTCCCGTCGTCGTTATCATCTCGGGCAATAGGTCGCTGGGTACCGCAATTCCGGTTTCGGCAAAAGAAAATGGCCGAAATATTCCACTGAACAGGGCCTCCGGGGATAGACGACAAGTCGGGTGTATGAAGCACCGACCGACCAGTTGTTTTCCCGCGCACAACGTAAACGCAATAGTGGCCTCGGGTTCGCGTAGCAAACTGCTCCGATGGCGCTTGTGATCCCCCCCCCGTCGTAATTCACCTGAACATTGTGCTCGTGCGAGTAATGGCACTCTAAATGGGCGTGTCTGTTGCTCGAATGTCCGGGCCGTTTATGTCCGTGGCGAAGTCACGACCCCAATTTTGCGAAAGGCGCTGCCCCCAGCATAGTCAGCTTAAAAAGCCCCACGGCGCCGATAGGGCAGGGTCGCAGAAATTGCACTCGTGTGGAGTTTTGCGCGCATACACGTGGCAACGCCAATTCCGCGACGAAGGGCGCCAGGTGTATGGCGGAAGGAGCGAGCGCAGCGAGCCGGCCTGAAACAAATTAGATAATTACTGTCCCCGTAGAGAACCCACACAAGCAATTACCATATTGGCTGTTGCGCTTGGAACGAATCTTTCCAGGCCTGTGGACGGTCGGGCCGAGCAAGGGGCTAAGATCGGTCGTTTTCCTAGTTTTGCACGTCAACACAGTCCAAGTTACGGGATTGGCCCCCAGGATCCCCGGCTGCGGGACAGCCGGATCCTCTGGCCTTCGGGACGGGGGGGGGGATCACAATTGATATTTCCGTGGATTTGCCACGAAAAGTAGGGGGAATTGGGCAGTGCTACGGGTGACGACCGCTCGCGGATTGCGCGCTAGACCCCATCTCTGCCGGGGTTTTATGCTCGTGATAATGATGCGCGATCTACTTTATGACGAGTCCCGGAGTTTCGGCTTCGTTATTGATTCTTGCCAGCGACCATTTATCAAGAGCCCCCTCTGGACCTTTTTGCGCTCGTCTCTCGCATCATTCAAGGCCCCCAATAATCTTCAGTTGAACAGCACGGGCAAGTAATTTTGCCAACTGGCTGTTTAACAGGAGCGCGCAAGCGCCAAGAAACGCTGGGGGGCCCAATATTACTTTCCGGTCGGCGTGTTCCGGTCCGGCATTTGGCATCCACGATAGCGAGCCACCGGTACGTCGGTCTGGGTTCGCCGAAGCTTCTGTTACGCCAGTTACCTGGTGTGCCAGTCCGGGTTGATTTACTGCATCGCGGGAGCTTACGTTCATCCTATGCAGGCTAGGCGCTTATTCTTGGCAGCGCTCGAGGTTAGCGAGCCCGAGGCTCGGGAATAAGCACTGGCCGGGGGGGGCCCCGGACCAACGGCAGACACAGCTTAACTAGCTTTATAACAGACGTCCGTCATGACCGGGGGAGGTAATACCACGCTCTGGCAAAACAAAAGGGGCTGATGATTCCCGGCCTGGGCCGGGCCCCCCCCGGCCTGCACCCAAGAAAATTGTCCCCGGATCCTCGGCAGACTACGCTTCGCTGCAACACGCCGATACAATAGGGGTAATCCAACATTGGCGCTGCGCGGAATTTGCCTGCCCCCAGAAACCCGACCGGGACCAGTGCCTCGAACTCGTGAACGGTTTTGTATGTCGCGCACCAAGGGGATTGCCTAGCGACGAGATGATAGCCTTAACGGCGCACCTTCTTATAAAGTGTGGTTTGCATGCACCATACGCTACTCTGCCGTATGCTAGTAAAGAATAACCTCCACTTAAAATCATACTTGTAGCAGCTAAACAAGCGACCAGTGTATTATTACAAAAAGCGCCTTGAAAAATTAAAAATTCTCCTACGAAATTGGCGGTTAAAGGAAGAGCAATATTTGCCATTGTAAATATACAAAACAAAATACAAAAAATAGGCATCGTATGTGCGCATCCTCCGTAGTATCTAGCGAGTTGGTGCGCGCAAGCGCACACCCCTCTCGAAACCGTACATGATAATTTCCCATCATACGGCTTTCACTCCTCCCCCTTGTGGACCCCACTGACGCAATAGGGTCGCAGAATTGGCCCCGCAGGGGCGCCCCTGTCGGCGAGCCTGGGTTGACAACACTCCCGGTGGTACTCTGTTTTCCCCGACGGGCCTATTAGACCGTGCAAAATTTAGCGCGCAGCGCAAAAAAACAGCGCCGGCAATAAGCAGCGCCAGGAGGCCCGTTGGCGCAGCCGGGGAATTGCGAATTTGTTTACGGATCGCTCGCCCAACGTTTTTTTGACGCTACGCACTGTTGTGCAAGCCCCGTTCGTGGACGTCCGCGACCGGGGCCAGGCCGGTGTTCCCCGTAGCCGGTAAATTGGGTCGTGGCTTCGCCACGGCAATCCTTATTTCCAAGCAGCCCCAGTAGTTGGCAAATAAGTGTTGCTCCGCTAAAAACGCTTTCCCTGAGCTCCCTCGCCCGAAACTCTCTATCGCCGCGGGACCCGCGGCTCACGCCGGCGGCGCACCCCCAGAGGGAGGAGCAAGGCGACCGTATTCGCAGCCCCGACCCCGCATTTCTGCGACCCTGTCGGGCGTCAGATCGAGCCGGGGTTCACGGCGCTTGGGTGACCGGGAGTATTTACCCACTAACAACGCTGTATTGTCCATTTTATTTTTGTCATCTGCAGCGGAAAAACAAAACTAAAGGTGGGCAGTTTAACTGGACACATTTGTGCGCACTGGGAAAACTGTTGGCTCCCTTTTCCACGCTTAGACCCCCCGCTTGCCCTCTCTCTGGGGGGGTGCGTGTCCCCGTCAGCCCGCCCGCCCCCCATTGGCGCTGCGCGCAAGGCGACCGGTCTTTAAATAGGACGGGGGGGGGATCACAAGCGCCAACGGTGCGCTAAGTAACGGGGGAGGCCAAGACAAGCGCTCACAAGTACAAGCAAATACACGCTACGGAAAAGGAATGTGTCCATCACCAGAGGATCCCCCCGGTCAGTTGTAGCGAAGCAGGCGACACCGCCCTGCCCAGGCTCGCCGACAGGGGCGCCCCTGCGGGGCCAATTTTGCGACCCTGGCCCTAAACACTGCATAGCTTATAAGCACATGGGGAGGAGGGCCCGACTACATTCCGTTGACCTTCGAGTCTGATTCGCGCTCGTGACCTTCCCCCCCCCAGTGAGCTGGTCTTACTTTTAAGAGCCCGTGTTATTTAGGAGCGCGCAAGCGCCCTGTGTGCGCGCAGCGCACAATGCGCAAGCGCCATGATACCGGGACAGGGGGCCCAAGATGGTCCGGAGGGTAATCACCCGGCCTCCCCAGTGTTCACAGACGCCTGTGGACCGGGGGGCCGCCCCGGATCCGCTGGCGCAAGCCGCTGGGGGGGGTAATATTTATTTTTTTTTTTACCCTCGCGGCTATGTGGTTACAGCGTAAATATACCACGGTGCGCTATGATCCGCGGCCCATCCGGGGCCCCCAACACTTGGGGCAAAATCATAAAACACCGGGCTATACGTACCCTCGCGGACAAATCACGGATCCTTTGGTCGGCATTGGTCCCGGTCGGGGGCTTTTGCTAATTTTTTTTCGTTTGGCCTATTGCCGAATTACCGGCGTGTGGTTGGTCCCCTTCGGGGACACTAGGGGCCCAATTTATTGACGTGCCGCGTGTGAAATTAAACATTACACGCCGGGGGGGCCCCGGGGGCAACAGCCGAAGACTCGTTATAAGCACTAGCAACTTTTTACCAATTCTACGGTGCGTTAACAGCCGCCTACCGCCAAGCACACTGTAAATTTGCTTTTACACCCGAGTATTTTTATTCTGTTTCTGTGCACATGCCGCACTGCTCACCGACCCCGAGCAAACGAAACGCTTTTTGCGCGGCGCGTCAGGCACCGTGGCCGCCGCACATTTCTGCGACCCTGGGAATACGGGCACCTTTAGCGAGTCAAACGAGCTACAAATTGAACGCGCAACTGACGCGACCTGGGGCTGACTTGCTAATGTTGCCGGTTAGAAAAATGGCCCCAAACCGGCATTCAGACAGAGATCTGTCAGCGGTTTTCCGTCGTCCTCTGGTATTGTCCGCGGCCCAGAGGACCCGTATTCTGTCTTATACGCCGGGGACAAAACCTCGTAGCTATCACCCCAGCGCCCCGCATGCCCCAGTACGAGTCCCGCGATGTAAAGGCCCGCCCGCGGCGGTTTGCCCTGCCCCGGGTAGCTGGAGGCGACTACCCTCCCGAGGAGGGGGCCCTCTTTTCCCCTATGTAGTAGTTGTAGTCGAGCAACCCCGGAACGGCATATCGCGACTTTCGGGGCCCCCCCGGTATCGTAAAAAGATCAAAGACCGGGGGGGCCCCGATCGCGCCCCTAGAGATTGAGGCCATCGGTTATGGTTCTACAGTCAAGCTGCATACTCGTCCAGGACTTACCGTGTTAGGAGACTTAGTGCCGCTTATTTATCCAGGCGCGGATTTTGGGCGGTACCCCAATCAGTTTAGCACCTATGGCCCTGGTGCAGGGATTCAACAAACCCATAACGGGGCGAAGATGTGAGCTCCGCACACATAGTCTAGTTTTATGGCGATCGTATAACACACCAACGCATAAGAACAGCGCTGGAGATACAATCCCATGACTTAACATTAATAGGATACTGCCTTCTATACCTATCGAATTCAGACTAAAAAGTCCGATTGTGACAACGTTCATGTGAGCGACCGAAGAATAAGCGATGATTTTTTTCAAATCCACTTGTCTAATTGTTGTGAATGATGTGTAAATGATAGCAACAACGCTGATTGTAGGGGAGTAAGAGGCACGCGCTGCGCCCTTCTCGCAGAACCGTGCGTGATACTTGGGCATCACACGGCTCCCTCGCCGATTCAACATCTAAGCAAAATATTGGGTTCAGGTCGTGGATTATACTTGCACTTAAGCGCGCTCCCGGCCAAATTTTGCCGACACTGCCCACCTTGTGGGTGCACAGGCAGCGCAGCTGCGATCGAAGCGGTGGGCACCAGGGCAGGCCAGTGTAACGAGCGGTATCTCGTGAATAGGCCGCGCGGCCCCCCGGTAGGGGAAAAATGAATGTAAAAGACCGGGGGCCTTTGGTTGGTGATTCTCAAGAGCCTGCCCGGCGTCGCCGGGCAGCTATGGGACCCGGCCAAGGCTGCTGAAGAATTAAAGTAAATTTACCGGGGGGCCCACGAGTGCCTGACTTATAGTCTTGACTAGAGGATACCGGGATATTCAGGCCTCCCCCCAGAATACCGTCGGGTTCGCGTAGCGAACGGTGTCCCGAAGCTTAGGCGGTACTGCACAACACAAAATGTCGGTCCCGGGCAAGAGGCCGATGCACGCAAGAGTGAACTCAGTACGCGAACAAATTTTTAGCTGCATTCTACAACGGTCGGGGGGGGGAATGGGGGGAATCACAGGGGCAAGCGCCAAAGTCATCTAGACTGGCCTATAATACGCCCCCCACGAGCCTCATCTTGTTGGTACGAGCGTCTCCATGATAAGCAAATGGTTGCACTAGGGGTTTTTGCGCTGGTTATCTTGGCGGCAGGGGCGCATCGGGTCCCAAGGCCAGAGTCACGAGCAAGTAATGACATTACCGCGGAAACACTACTGTTTGCTAGACCTTTTTAAAAACTAGATACAGGGCCCCCCGGATGGTAAGAATAAGAAGGACCCCAATATCACTGGGGTGCCGCGACGACGCCCAAAAAATCGGGACGGTATTGTTGTCCCACCTCCTCATGTATCAGATGGCAGAAAGCGCCTCCCTTTTTAATACCGCACTTTGGCAGATGTTGAACTCTATTAAGCGCACGAGTCAGTGCCATTTCTCCCCCGTAGGATTTACGGCTTTTCCCTGGGCGCCACCGTACAGGCGGTGTTTTGTTCGGGGCAGGGGCCCTACCGAGTGTGGCTAGCCCCGGTCGGCAGCTTTTGCAATAGATCGCGCAAGCGCCCAGCGGCTTGCGCCAGCGGATCCGGGGCGGCCCCCCGGTCCACAGGCGTCTGTGAACACTGGGGAGGCCGGGTGATTACCCCCCGGACCATCATCAGCTCGTTGTTCATGTTCGTGGACACCCGGAAATCAGGGGGCCCCCTGCCCAGGCTCGCCGACAGGAGCGCCCCTGCGGGGCCAATTCTGCGACCCTGGCCCTAAACACACCTGAACACACCCTCGCAGCTATCACCCGCCCACTCGCGCGCCTAAGAGATCGCTCTCTAGGCTAAACCGGCCTGCGGTCGGTGGCGACGCAGCAGATCCGAGGGTCGAGACCCCCTTTCTCACATCTATATTAATTGGGTCGAACTGCCGGCGCCCACCAAACCGCGCGAGACGGGATCCCGTCACACGGCTTTCCAACACAGCCTATACAGTAGAACATGTACCCTTTATTTGCCTGGTCCCCACCGGCCGGCCGGCCGGCCGGCCCACAGGCAGGCAGGGAGGGGACAATTGCCTGCCCCCAGAAACGCTGCGCGGTTCTGGGGGCAGGCAATTGTCCCCTCCCGCTGCGCGCATCCTCAGAATTGCCCCCGACCGGGGCCGAGCACTCAATTCGAGTCAATAAAGGGTACAGTTGGGCACGAGGATGGTCATCGTGATTCGCCCGCATAAATTTTTGCAACATTTCTTTTCTATGGCACGGGCCACCGAACGCCGTGAGGCAGGCGAGTTGTGCCTACAAAAAACTGGAAAGTAGGTCGTATTGGGCGCAATATAATACTTTTTTTACCCCCTGCGGGGAGTTCCGGTCCACAGGCAAGTATAAATATGGATGTCATTAGATACCGAACGACGCTAGTCGTGAGCTGGGGCCCTAAAAGCTCGGTAGGTCCGATCCGTCGCGACCCCCTTAGACAAACTGCGCCGCTGCCGCCGGGCAAGCTTGATTTCGCGATTTAAAAGCCCCCGACCGGGCGAGGGCGCAGGGCGGGCCGGTGCATCCCTAAGCCCCGGTCGGGGGCAATTGCGAGCTCGGACTGACGGGGCCACGCACCCCCACGGGCCAAAACCTCGTTCGCTCAAACGGCGCTTGTGGCGCCCAATACGACCTGGGAAGCACTGGAGTTATGGCCCCCCCGAAGGGGGGGGGGCATCTGAGCGGGTGTATTCTTTGTAGCCTTCGGCTCTATATAGAGTACCGCCCACGCTTTGCTACGCCGATCCCGGCGCAGCCGGGATTGCTTGGCCACGGCAAAGGTCCACTTTAAATCTCACTCCCTGCCCCCCGCTCGTCCATTCTTGCTGGATCCCGGCGTCTCACGGTCAGACAGTACACACTGCTTTTTATAACATATTGGCTGAGTTTAGACCCCTTCCTCCCCTTTTGCTTCGTACTACAGGCCCTCTGCCCTCGGGCTGAGTCAGCATCAAGCCCGAGCTCACCGGTATTGCTTCTAATGCTTATATCCTGAAAGGTATGTTCGCCCGCCCCGGTGCCATGGTAGATTTTGCTCGCTCTGCGCGCGCAGGCCATAGGTCCTACATACATCGGCCCTTGCCGTAGTACTTCACCGGCGGTGCAGAACCTCCCAACACACTAAGCTGGGGGTACACATTATCCAAAAAAAAAGGGGGGGGGTAGACTTCACCACACACGGGTTCATACCACAGAATATTAGCAGCTAGTCATTCTCTCGCCGCAGCACTAACTACTGGTCGTTCCCCGTCGCAGCTGGAATCGACGGTACACGCCCACCGACCGGCCGGTCGAGACGCCCTCCCACCTTCGGTGGCAACGCTAGAAATATTTCGGGCGCACTATTATGGCCTGCCCGCGTAAATTCTTTCATGCCTGTGGACCGGCGGGGAGCCCCTCTACTGACCCGGAGTGCCTACTGCATCTTCGATTTTTGCCGTGCAGTGCATATAACCAGTCACTAGCAAAACGTACAGCCTAATCGAAACCATATAGCGGGGCGTGGGCTAGTGCCTCTTGTAACCCCCGCTCCGCTCCTATCGGGGCCATCGGGGGGCTCAGGGAGGGCGTCTCACAGCGGACGGTCAGGCGCCGCCGTAAGTGTTCAATGTACCTACGCCAATCTTGGGCGGCACGCCTGAAATACAGAGCGCGCGGCGCATACGAGCATAACGCCGGAAAAAATATTTGCGACGTGACACAGTAGCTGTGGGCGGTTTTTTGGCATGCTGTGGTCCCTTCACCGTTTCCGGGGTAGTAGGTCAGCCAAACTGCCATAGCCATAATTGTCGCGAAGCCAAGGAACCTGGTTAGGTTGCGGTCGATTGCTTACCCCGCCTGGCCACTGTAGCGTGCCAGTATTGCGATTGCGTTTCTCGTTTGGGGCTAGTTTGTTACTTTGCCTCCCCCCAGGATGGCTGGTGATATCGGTTTAGTGCGAGTACTGGCACACGAGTATCAAGCCCGCAAGTACGGCGCAAATCGCTGCGGCTATTTTAGGGGCCCCACGCCGGTCCACAGGCATGCACATTGTTAAAAGCTTTAATACCCCGTCTATGCCGGGGCAACATTTTTGCTCATGATATGAGCCCCCACCCCGACTTGCGCCGTACCGGGGGCTAACGCCCGTTTTTCATAGCGAAGCGTGGGCTGGTGGCGGAGGTTCGTGAACGAGAAATCTAACGAGCCTATTATTTGCACGCTTGTTGAGCCGACCGGTTCGCACCCCCCCCGAGGGGGGGGGGTAATGCGGCCAACACGGGGCCACGGCGCTCTAGACGCCCCGGTCGGGTGGGGGGGGAATAACAGAAATGTGCCTGCCGACCGGATCCTCTGTGAATGCCTGCCCCCAGAAGCAGCGGGGCTCAGCTGGGGGCTCCCGGGGAATGCGGGCCTAAATTAAGAGCGGCCATGACAATTGAGGTTCCATCATTAGAAACAATCTAACGGTCGCCCGATACTTATGTACCCTCGGCACAGCGTCGCAGCAATATGACGGTAGTAACCTTTTGTATAACCCCCCCCTTTTTTTAAAAGGGTCGCCATCATCGAGATTTGTTTCACTACGCTTCCTTAGACGACTTCCAACTCTTGAGACATCGCAGACTCGCTTTAAAGCCTGCCAAAGTTGGATTACCGCACGAGGCACCGACGGAGGGATCACCCCCAACGAATATCGGATGTAAAGCTTCGCACTAAATTAAAGGAGTAAAATACATTGATGCGTACGGAAAAAGAGGTATTGAAAACCGCAGAAAACCATAAGTGCCCAATTTAAGTAAAATACCAGCTAGAATAACAGAACCTGCGGTTGGTGCTTCCACATGCGCTTCGGGCAACCAGATATGAACAGGAATCATTGGAACTTTTATTGCGAAAGACGCGAAAAAAGTCAACCAAAGTAAAATTTCACGTTTTTCACTAAATTCTGTGGTGTATAAAATATGATAATCTGCGGTTCCGGTTTGTAGATATATTAGCAAAATACCAAGTAGCATTATTATTGAGCCAAACAAAGTATATATAAAAAACTGGTAAGCAGCTCTAATTTTTCTTTCCCGTGATCCCCAAACTCATTGGGTAGAATTAGGTGAGCGAATAAGTAACTTGTATAGGGCCGGCCAGTGTGCGACCCCCCCTGTAGGGCGCTTGCGCACTCATGAAAGGGCAGTGAACGAAACAGTGGGCCGGGGCATCGATGGCCAGTGTTCACAGACGCCTGTGGACCGGGGGGCCGCCCCGGATCCGCTTGCACCAGGCACCTTTCGCCACTGCGACTGTGCAAAACCCGCAATGGAACGTAAGTCCACCGTGGGTGGACTTTTCGCAGCGGTGGATCTACTCGCAATGTAAAAACAACTGTCGATGTGTATTACCCCGGTTCCAGGATTGTCCACCCCCCCCCACCCCGAAGGGCGCTTGGCTCTCGGCAGCGGCTCGCCGACCGCGAGCCCAAGCAAGAGAAAAACAAAACAGGGACACAAATACTTAAACGCCCAAAATAAAGCGCCCACCGAACCGTGCATGACGGTTTGACGGCACACGGCTCTGATGACTCATGTTGTATTCGCCCGCTATAAAACCTTAATTTCAGAATACGGGCCACATAAGAGCCCCCTACAGGGGGCTCGGGCTTCGCAATCGAGTTGTGTTTCACTAACCTAAGGTACTTTTTACGAGGCTGGCCCCCCCGGCACCTGGGCGCGGCAACCGGCCTCCCCGGCTTCGCCGGGGAGCATCCGGTTGTCCCAAAAATGTGGGCTGGGGAGCCTCAACCCGAGGCTCTGCCGGTGTTTGAACCGGGACTTCCCGAGGTCGTCGGGGGGTAATTGTCCCCCAGTGTTCACAGACGCCTGTGGACCGGGGGGCCGCCCCGGATCCGATGGCGCAAGCCGCTGGGCGCTTGCGCGAACTTTGATGGTCCCCCCGCCCGAAACGGCGCGACCGGGAGTATCGTCCGAAGAGGCCGGATAATAGGAGCCCCCAAAAGAGGGGCTCAGGGCGCCAGGGTGTTTGGTCCTGGGCCCGGCAGAGCCGGGCCAATTTGTCCCGGTCGGGGACAATTGACCAGGCCTCCCCCCAGATATCAAGGGCAATAATGAGTCTCCAGATCCCTTCCCCCTGGGCGCAATACGTCGCGCAAGCGCAATTCCCCCGGTCGGGGGCTTTTGGGAATATTTGGCGGTTGCCCGCAAGCGAATCGCGCAATGCCGGGTACTACAGACCTTCTGCCTTCCGGCGCTTATCGTACCAGAAATCACCGGTAATTCCTCTCGCTTTTAGCCTATAGAGATGCCTTTTGTACCCGTGCCCCACGGATCAAGCTGTTGGCAGCGCAGCTACGCAAAACCCAGTAATGTCACGGGTCGCGTAACTCTGGGTTTGGGCCGGTGGAGCTTCGAAATGTAAGCTTGTGTGCTTTTTTTTTCGCGCCGTACTCTGGCGGCTCTTGGCAGAGCTGATGATTTTTCCCACAAGAACGCTCGCGTCGGCGGTGCCAGAATACTTTGGCCTGCGTTCTGGGGGGAGGCCAGAACCGCCCAGCGCACGATAAGCGAGGAGGCCTCTTGATATTTGCGTTGCAAAAGAATAATTGCCACACTCAGCGTGGTACTTCAACCTTGGCGAGGCCCCCACCGTTTATCGGAATCGGTGGGGCAAGGACCTACGGCGCCGCTGACGGTGAATGATTCCCGCAGGATACAATACAGGATAGCAGCAAGCTGCGGCCCTGCAAAAGCGGGCTAAGGGTTTTATTACTCCAAAGGGTCTCGGATTCACCATTTTTCGGTTCATCCCTGGGCTCTTCCACGGTCGGACCCTTACGGCTCCGGCGTATTCACCCACTTTATAGTTTAGCTATTAACTTCGTAGGCGCTAAGGTATGTAAGAACAGTCCTACTTTGCAAACATGATAGGGGTCAGTACTAAACGTACTGCCCTCCGAACCGTACATGATTGTTTCCGATCATACGGCTCTCCACAGAACCCTTAGCTTTTTCCACAGCTTGCTTTCATCGGGGCGGGGGGGGCGCTGGCCTGCCCCCAGAACCGCGCAGCGTTTCTGGGGGCAGGCAATTACCCCGGTCGGGGGCTTTTGCCACAGGCCTGTGGACCGGCGGGCAATCGTCCCCTCCCTGCCTGCCTGTGGGCCGGCCGGCCGGCCGGCCGGTGGGGACCAGGCAAATGCAGGTAAGACTGCTTTTTGCACCCGATCTTAGTTGCGGGGTGGGCGATCTGGACCGGTCGGGACCCTGCCCAGGCTCGCCGACAGGGGCGCCCCTGCGGGGCCAATTCTGCGACCCTGGCTTTCAGACTGCCACGGATCGCTGTATGTTGCCCCCCCTGCAGTAGGGCCAGTGTTATTTCGCTACAACTGGGTGAGCATTTACGCGAAGCTACGGCGTAGCGTCGAGTCCGCGTGTGCACATGAGCCCGGGAATGCCCACCGGTGTGTGAACCCCCCGCCCGAAACGGCGCGACCGGGAGTATTGGAGGTTTTCCCTTACGGGTAAGTGTCACAACCTCACGATGACCAACCTAGACTCATGTGCCTGCAGGGACGCGAAGTGAGGGCGGGGTGGGGGGGAATAACATGCAAACACGATTTGTAGTGCTGTACAAATATGGGAAAGCGTAAATTACGCGGTCGACGGCCGTACAGGCCTCTAATCGTGGCTGTTGCTGGGCCCAAACTAGGGCGTCTGCGCGCGGTTGGCGAGCATCTCGGTATATTAAAAAGAGCCGAGCACTATAACGTCTCTATAAACTGGGCCCCGGCACAGAATACAGATCCTCTGGCAAGGCTCGGGGGCTGCCAGCGAAGCGGTGGGCGGATGTGCAATTGCCCCTGGGTTTGGGCAATTTTTTATTTTTAGGCTGGGGCTCCTGGTCAATTGTCCCCGACCGGGACAAATTGGCCCGGCTCTGCCGGGCCCAGGATTCCCAGTTAGTCCGGGTGTTCGGTGACATCAAAATCTAACGAGCCGATTACACACATATGGCCGCGATTTAGGCACCGCCGCCCCAGCCCCGTCTCTGCCGGGGATTCGCTTTTGGGAAGACCCCCCCCTATGGGGGGGGGCCTCCACTACGGCTCGCGTCTTCACGAGAGCGGGTATTTTGAATACTCGTGACTCTGGCTCCTTTCGCAGCCCGACGGTTGGGCAGGTCGTATTGTTATTCCCCCCCACCCCAGCTGCGTTTTCTGCGAACCCAATTTGGGGGCCTCGTTGCTTCGAGTGTCATGCTGGCAATGTTCCATACCTGCAGGGCTAACAGTTACCGCACGGTCGGGGGGACGACTAGAGGCGTCACCGGTCACGAGCCGGCCCCCCGACGGGGCCAAAAGCTTGCGCGACTGCTGCATACGGTTAATGCCTCTGTGTTCCTGTGCCGCGAGGACTCTCACCTCTGGCTTGGGTCGGGGGGACGCCTCAATATTCTAACTTTGCTGCGATATAGTGCTTAGTTGCAGCTGTGCATTAGCCCGTCTGTCCGCCCCGAAGCTTCGGGGCGGGCAGCGGGCCCAGTGTAGCTACCCGCGGCAGTAGGGCCGCCGAACGATAGTGAAGCGGCACCAGCTACGGCGTGTTGGCCCGGGGGGAATAACCAGTAATTTTAAATTTTCAACACGGATCCTCTGGCAAGGGCCGGGAGTGTGCTTGGCTTTGCGGCGAAGCCGCTTGCAAAACACAAATTTTTTGTGTTGTTGCCCCCCTATAGGGGGGGCTGATTTCCGAGCCAAGGGTTACTTGGATAGCGTAGTATAAGTATACTCGACTATCGCCATAGGTCGCACAAGCGCCCAGCAGCTTGCGCCAGCGGATCCGGGGCGGCCCCCCGGTCCACAGGCGTCTGTGAAAACTGGGGAGGCCGGGTGATTCCCCCCCGGACCTGCCCCTATCGGGGCGGGGGGGGGGACCGGCAGGTGTGGGCAGTGCTTCGCCCATCCCACCGTTTGTAGCGAACAGCGTCGGTACATAAAGGCCTACCCGTCGCTCGCCAAGGGTCCACACCCAGGGTCCACCCGGTCCCGGCCGGCCGGCCCACAGGCAGGCAGGTGTGGACGCTGCGGCTTGCGCCGTCTGGGGGCAGGCGGTCGGGAAAATTGCGCTTTTTTTAGCTACTCGTGATAAGGGATGCGACCGTGAATTTTGCCGTGCAGTGTTCACAGACGCCTGTGGACCGGGGGGCCGCCCCGGATCCGATGGGTGGACGACGTACAATTGGCAATTTTATAGCGTGTACAAACCACTGCGGGGACGTCGGTACGCAATTGGTTTTGTGCAGGAGGGGGCCAGCGGGACCGTAAACGGCATCCCTGGTCCCCAGAGGGGACAATTCCCCCGCAGGGGGCATGGGCCCCCAGTTATCTGGCACCCGCTTTGCCCGGTCGGGGCAAGCACCCCCCCCCCCCCCAGAGGGGGGGCAAACAGGGGGCCAACTTCAACTTTCTGTGTGTTGTGGAAAAGAGGCCAGGTTCACTCCCGAGGTTGCTGATCATTTGTGTAATTGCTGCCGACCAAAGGTCGGCAGCCAAGACGTGGAATAAGGAGCCCGCATAAACATAAATTGGCTTTCCGATTAGACGACAAGCGGCTTGTCATAAGCATCAAACAGCCAGATTTCTCGGAGTAGCCCGCCCTGCGATTCGAGAATCGCCAATAGTAACCTCGCGCCGCCGGCGGCGGCGCCAGTGTTTTTGGCAGCGCAGCTGCGGCTTGGCGCGCGATAAGGTAGAGACCCAACGGGTTTGTCATACTCTCCGTTTTTCCACTTTGTCTTTTCCATCCACCTGAGGATTTAGTCTGCCGCCTATCCCGTTGGCCGCGGCCAAAAGCTCCTCGATATGGTTCGTTACCCGTTGCTTTTCACCCCTGCTTACGCAGATGGCTATTACGGGTTGACTTACTGCATTATAAAAAATAGAATTTTTTATATTCGTCCTATGCAGGTTTGTTCCCCCCGAAGGGGGGGATCAATACGCACGATCAGCAGCATCGACGCACCTATGGTCCTCCTGCTGTCCCCAGCTGGTCGTTTCGCATACCGGAGTAAGTTTGCTGGTTTCGCTGAGAATTCTCTAGTTAAGCGATGCTCGAGGTAACCTGACGGTCGCCCCAATAATAATAAACATTGGAATTAGTACGCTTTCAAAAAAAAGTAGGGGTCAAGGTCCAATCACCTACGGGGCGCCGCGTAGTCTATCCGGCGGCGTATTTCAGTATAGCCAAACGAGCCTCGTACCCATTTTTGCCTCACAGCGTTCGGCAAAAATCTATGCCCCCTGCGGGGGAATTGTCCCCTCTGGGGACCAGGCTTTTACACTCCCCGCCGGTGACTGTTTCGGGCGGGACCATCGGGGGGGGGGGTCTCGTGGCTTGTCCAGCATAGAAGGGCAAAGTTTTCGTGTGCGTATAAAGAAGGATCAATAGGCAGACGATCCCGCACCCCACAAGGACCCTGTCCTCCAAACCGTACGTGACAATTTCCCGTCATACGGCTTTCTAAACATAAATGTTCATGGCAGCGAAGCTGCAATTTCGCGCAGCGCCATGACTCGTTATATAAGCGCTCGGCGCGTTAGCGCCGAGCGCCAAAGGCGAGAGAATACGCCTCTCGTTTCGATTTGTTAGGCTCGGTAATAAGGAACCCTGTTGCTACAACATCGAGCTCCTTATTACCGAGTATTCATTTCAGGCTGACCCACGAGCCTAATGAGCCGTACCACATTTCTGCGACCCTACTACTGCCCGAGCCCAAGCGTGGAATAAGCTAAGCAAGGTTATAGAGTAAAGCCGGGCGTGGGATTGCAGCCCCTTGGCGGTGGGGGCCAGTAACGCCCAGTTGTAATGGCATACGGTATAGCAACCCACAGAAGACCAAATTTTATTGCAACGCCCTAGGCAAACTCCACCTCTTGTGCCCCGGCTGCGCACTCATCACTAATCAAAAGCCCCCGACCGGGACCACTGGTGCGCGCAGCGCACAATGTTATTCCCCCCCCACAGCTGGCCTTCGGGACGGGCAAGCGCCATGGGGGGGTAAAATCTTTCATCAGCTCACTGGGAGGCTGCGGATCGCGTTTTGCCTTTGGCGACCCCCAGAATGCGCAAGCGCCGTCAACTGCCAAGAGCCTGGTATACCGGATACGCTGGATCACGAGCGCTTCCTGGAATCCTAGGGCGGTTTTGCTGCGCCCGAACTATAGCTTTTTTTAGGATTATGTAATAACCCCCCTTGCGCTGCTTTTTTAAAGGTTTGGTGTATAAAAATGGCTTTGGCGACTCGATTACCACTGTGCGCTATTACCCAGTGTACAAGCATCCCGCGCCTATGGGCACAATTACGTTTCCGCGCAAGCGCTCATGATCAGCTGTTCGCTACGTGAACAGTGGCAGACAGCACAAATGAGACCGGTATTCGCCACACTCCAAAACCTTTTTTGGCTCACTATCGTTCGCCAACAAAAGAGCTTAGTACGAAGGTTCCGAAAAAAGCCTATGCGATTTCTCGATTAGTCGGCTTATCCCGTGATTACCCACAGTGTCTTTTTTTGATAGCGATCGGCTGTTCTGTGAGATTTAAGACAACTGGTCGACCCGTTCGGTCAAAGCCCCCTACCGCCCTACAGGGTCCCCAAATTAACCTTTGGGCGCAACATTACACGATAGGCCCCGCTGTCCGGCAGATGGGGCCAATAGCTGATTAACAACTTTATAACCGGGCACCTTTTTTGTAACCGTGGGGCGCTTGCGCGTCCGGGGAATATGGTACCGGGCTCATCGGGGCGGGGGGGGGACACTGGCCTGCCCCCAGAACCGCGCCGCGGGGGGGGGCCTGGCCTGCGTTCTGGGGGGAGGCCAGAACCGCGCAGCGTTTCTGGGGGCAGGCAATTGTCCCCTCCCTGCCTGCCTGTGGGCCGGCCGGCCGGCCGGCCGGTGGGGACCAGGCAAATGCCTGCCCCCAGAAACCCGACCGGGACCAATTTGCGCGCTGCGCAAATTCCGCGCAGCGCCAATGCAGGTATGACTAGTTTTTATATCTGAGACTAAACCAAGTAGTCTCGAGGGGCGTTTGTCATGGCCCAGCAGAGCTGGGCATTCCTCCGAAGGGGGTATGGGCCCCCTACACCCAAGCGAGCAGTAAAGTTGCTAGTTTTCTCGGCGTAGCCGAGAAAATTGACTATTGGACTCTGGTGACACAGAGCTTGGCCGCCCAATTGTCCCGGTCGGGGACAATGCGTGGCAGGGGCCCCACGGGGTACTATTAGTATTCCCGGTGCCCTGAATATTCGTTGGCAAGGGAACAGAAACGCTTGCCCCACAAAGGTCGTGTACAGCTGAATAATACCCGTACTCGGTCCTGGCGACCCCCCGGCGTCGCCGGGGCAAGCTTCAACCACTGTCCCGTAGCCAGACGACTCGTGGGGCTTGGTACTTAAAACCTCGTGTGATGCAGTTGTGAACCCGATTATTACCCAAGTCGTACAAAATTACACAAGCTCCTTATTACCGAGTCTGGGGGATGTTTTATGTATCAAACCCAGTTAGTTGCTGTGGGTATTTACTTAAGCACTAGAACTTCGTTAACCTAGCCCAACCATCGTCGACTTACGCTGAGTGAGGGCCCCTGGAACCGCGCAAGTTGCCTAGTGCTTTTCCACGTGCCCTTTTCGGTTGGACCACGCTACCCCAGGAGGACTCTACTCGACTCACTAAACGCGAGGCATCATTGCCACAAATGGGGTGGAGTTTAATACACGTACATTTTTATACTCAGTTGCCCTCGCGACAAGTCCACGGCAGTAGAATTGCCTCTAGGATGGCCCGGTCGGGGCGCTTTTTGTGCTCCTTATTCCTGAGCTGTGGGCATAGCGTGTGCAAAAACCCGCGGTAATTTACTGGACGGTTTGGTCTGGCCCCACGGCCCCGATGGCGCTGGGCGACCGCCCGACCCGACCGGGCGCCAAGATCATTGGGGAGATGGGGGGGTCAAGCACTAATCCGAGCGTCAACTAGTGTGATCCCAGGAGTGATAATCCACGACCTGGACCCAACTCATGTACAATAAAATGTTCTTTTGTCGCGAACGCCAGACTGTTAAACAACTCCCCCACGACCGTGGGTCTAATAAATTAGCGTCGTTTATAGCAACAACTGGCCACATCCTGCGGCCGGGCTAGCGGTCTGGCAACTCCCCTACAGGGATTTCTGGTGTTGTAGACTCTCTAAAGGCGGGAACAAAAGTTAATGTGATCACGGCTCGCCGAAAGAATACCGCCAGCGAGGCGAGCGGTCGGCGGTCAAGAGTCACATACCTGTGGCCCCCCCGGTATGCCACTAAGTTTGATTGACCCTGCGCGACGGTGCGGGTTGCCCCGTCTCTGCCGGGTCAAATAACATAAACCAGGCCAACGAACTCTGGGCCAGTGTCGTGATCATGTACCTGGGTGCCGGGGCCTTGTCCGCCCCGCAGGGGCGGATTCGCCTATCACTGCCCGTAGGACATCCAAAAAATAAACTACCTACCCCGTTTGTTGAGTTGCATTACCGGTTGTCTATTTTTTTACTTGTTCCACGCTTTGCTACAACTGGTAAAACTCACTGTAGCTGCACGGCGCACCATAAAAAAGTAAAAGATCTAACATACAAAAAACAGCGATCATTAGTGTTTCCAATACAAGAAAGGCAATACAGTATTCTTTTACATAATTGTTTATACTCCGCCAACCGACAATAATGCACACTGGAACTAAAAATGTAGTTAAGATGATAAAAAATAGTGAAATGCCATCGATACCAACTGTTAAGCTAATATTTTCCGAGTAAATAGTCTGTGAAAACTGAAACTGAGCAGTTGAATGATCAAAATATATCCAAAGACATAGCGACACAAAAAAGTTTATACAAGTCGTTTTTAAAGCAATACTTCGGATAAGTTTTATTTTCCAGTTTGGAATAAAAAATAAAATGAGAGCACCAAGTAGGGGTAAAAGAATAACAGAGACTAACGTATACATAAAGCCGTTTGATTGAGAATAGACTCCGGAATAGGTGTCGCCCGGGGTCTCTGAAAAATCGCTAGCAATAGCGCTTGGGTCGGACGGTAGGCGAGTCACCTGTTTTTAATCCGACCGCCCAATTTTTGGGCGCTTTTGGCAAACCACATTTCTGCGACCCGGCCTACCCGGCGTCCGCCAAAAGAGACTAAGGCGAGACCCCCCCCACGAGTATCGAGGCAGCAGGGCGGTATCTTGAGCACTTTCATGAGAAGAACGTAGTAAGCAGGAATAAATAAGGATGCGCCGTTGCCATAGGATTCGTCAAACGCCGGAGCGTACTGTTCATCTTAGTATCGGAAATACGTAATTTGGGCACTCCTACGTGGGGGGGCACACCGCCGACCGGCTATATTGTAGCCATGGCGCTTGCCCGCGACCTTTGCCGAACGAGCGCTGCAATCAGGCCCCGGCAACACCGGCCACCGTAGGTGGCCTTACAGGCCCCCTGCGGGGGAATTGTCCCCTCTGGGGACCAGGGGTAATGATGGTCCGGGGGGGAATCACCCGGCCTCCCCAGTGTTCACAGACGCCTGTGGACCGGGGGGCCGCCCCGGATCCGCTGGCGCAAGCCGCTGGGCGCTTGCGCGACCCTTAGAGCTTACCGCCCCAGGGTCGCAGAAATGTGGACGGACCACTTGTTACGAAGCACGATTGCCCCGGCTTCACCGGGGCAGCCAAGCACAACTTACGCAATCACTACAAAATTGGGCCGGTCGGGGCAAGCACCGACCGAGAGGCCGGCACCCCCCTCCCAGAGGGGGGGCTAGGCGGGGGTCGTCTGTGACTTTGGTCGAAAAACCCTGGCACTTGCGCGCCAGCGCGCAAGTGCCACCACCTACGGTGGCTGCAGGTTCTAACGTTCGTTAATGTGGGCTCCCAGGGAATTGATTTTTGACTCGGCAAAAATATATCCAACTCACAACTCATGGCCGCTACGCCCCGATATAACACGAAAGTCCAGGGTGGTAAGGGGGGACCGGTATGCGCCCTTTCCACGAACGTGCAGATTCCCAGGCACTAATATTATGCTGTCGGGTCATCGCTTGGGTTAGCCACTATTCAAAGTTACTCGAGGGCACGAGGCTCCATCGAGGGTCGCCCCCAACTGCTTTGGCGTATCGGCTTTTAGGGGTCTGCCTAAAGCTCCGTCCCCGCATTTCAGGCAACTGCGCCGGCGGCTGGCCTTCGGGACGGGCAAGCGTTATTGGGGCTGTTATTATTTTATTGCGCCCAAAATTATTTTAATTGAAGTCCGGGGCACCTACGGGGGGGGGGTATCGGGGCCACAGGTAAGCACGCTACGGTCCCCGTAGGGGCCGCGTAAGGCGTTGCAAGCTGGAGTAAAAGGATTCGAACCTTTGATATCGGAACCAAAATCCGACGCCTTACCTCTTGGCTATACTCCATACTCGGTCGCGTAAGCGCCCTTTGGGCCCCCTGTGCAGCCACCCTTTACTTTTGTCGGAGGAAATGGGATTCGAACCCATGCTCCACGAACGTGGAGATTGATTTAGCAAACCAACGCCTTCAGCCGCTCAGCCACTCCTCCGGCCCCCGGTACAGCAAAAATCCCCGGCGTATTGCGCCACAACAGCGTCTACGAACGGGACCTACTGGTTGTGCCCACAATAAATTGGCCCAATTTTCCCGACCCAAATTGGCTTGCTCGGGAATAAGGAGTACGCACGAAGCAGCAAAGGGGTGCGGAGCGTAGCAACATTGTTAACCCGTGCCCCCTCTGGGGGGGGGTGTGTAGAGTAAACCCCAGCGCCCCCGGCGCTCGCAAAAATTGCCCAGGTGCTTGCGGGGGCCCCCCGGCCAGTGTGGCTGCCCACCTTGTGGGTGCACAGGCAGCGCAGCTGCGATCGAAGCGGTGGGCACCAGGGCAGGCCACCCACCTCTGGTGCTTTGTCCCCGCATTTTTGGGACAGCCAAGCAAAAAGCCGGGGTTACGCTCGCAATTGCTCCCGACCGGGCCCTGCACAGGCGACGACCGTGGCGCGATCGGGGACAGAGGCAACACGCATCAAATGAGGGCCAATTCCCAGATTTCTGCGACCCCGCCGGCCCACAGGCCTGTGGGCCGGGCAGAATGACCCGCAGCGCCAATGGTCGGCAGTGCGCCCCAGAGGCGGCCCTCAAAAAGCGTTCCTGAGTATAGGCAGGGGGTCAAGGTATCGGCCTCTACACGAAGTACGTGAGCAATCGTGAGTTGTTCGACCTACTAGCGGACGAACTGCCCACGAACGGAGCAGGCCAGCCGGTTTGCGCGATTGATATGTTTATACCTTTTACTTGTTCAAATAGTTCAAAATGATTTTCTAATTCTGGAAAAATTAAGATATTATCGATCCCAAAATTTAAACTCTTCTGGCAGCCGACGCTGCATGATGGAAACCTTTGAAAATCTCGTAGACGTGGTAATAGAGTTATCCGACATTTTTCTAAAAACTGATACATTTTGTTGCCACGCAGTGTTACTTTGCACCCAATACATTGCCTTTTACGCACTTGAAAGTTCGCGACCGATTTTTTAGCATACGTGCGTTTGGGTCGTCGACCCGAAAGAAGCTCCAATGCGGCGAGCAAGGGTATGAGGAATTTTTTATCCCGTACTACTGATTTTGAACTGGTATTTAATACCAATTTAATGAATTTGTTTTGAGGCGTTTGCATAAGTTATTAAGTAAATTTCTTTTGGTTTTGCAGAGTCTTTTTGCCACCGAACTTTCTGGTGGCAAAAAAGTTGAGAGCCACCAACGCCCCCGCAGGGGGGGGGGGCTAGTTGTGCTGTTGCGGGGGGGCATGGCCCCGCCGGTCCACAGGCCGGTGGACCGGCGGGCAATTGTCCCCTCTGGGGACCAGGCAAACATGTTCCCCTAGATAGCTTTTAAACTCGGTTGGGGGAGCATCGGGGCCACAGGTAAGCAAGAACCCCGACGTACCACGCTTGTTGGGCCAGCGGTGGGCAATTGGCATCTACGCTCAGGGAATCACCAAATGTCCGCGCCAGTTGTTACGAAGTTTAATGGCGGAGCTCCGACTTTGCTGCGAAGCAACAAAATAGCCACTCCCCACAGGGTAGGGTTACCCTCGGAGGGGTGTCGTGTGAAGCCACAGGTTTATTGCAGCTTCGCTGCCAATCGACCCGGCGGCTCCCTGTTACACGCTTAGCGCCCCCCGCTTGCCCCCCCCTTTGGGGGGGATGCGAGGCCCCGTCAGCCCGAGCTCGCAATGGCCCCCGACCGGGCGAGGGCGCGGGGCGGGGTTCAAAACCCAGCAGGCGCGAAAAAAGCTCACAAGCAGTAATACTGCGGGGCATGTTTCTAGGCATGAGTGTCTTGCGGTAACTCGCCCCTCAGCCCAGCCTCCCCGGCGCGGCCAGAGTTGCAGAGTAAGGCCGACCCGCCCCCCCCCCCGGCCTCGCTGCATTTCTGCGACCCTGCCGACGCGGCGAAGCCGGGGAGGATCCGGCTGTGCCAGAAATGCGGTGCAAAGCATTTTGCCCGGCCTATTGCGTGGCCGCTCTGCCCTGAAGAGGCGGGCGGCTGACGGGGTAGTTTTGCGACCCTGGGGCCAAACAGTCTTGTAGCCTTTATAACTGCGGCGTCGATGGCGCAACAGGGTTGTCAAAGGTCAGATTTTACATTGGCGCTGCGCGGAATTTGCGCTCCGCGCAAATTGGCCCCGGTCGGGGGCTTTTAATTGTGCGCTGGGCGCACCAATGGCTACCAGCACCCGGTCTATTGGGCAGCCGATCGACCCCCTACATATCGCGGCCCTCGGGGTCCCAATAACTGCCCACGAATTGGTCCACGAACGGCACAATACCAGAGTACCAACATTATTACCATAACCTCTGGGGGCTCTTTTTTCTGGCGTCATCCACCACTCGCGGCCTGAGGTGAGGGCTATTTTGCGCCTACCGATCAGTGAAACTTTTGGCGACCGGTCGGAAAAATTGTCGCATCCTGAGCACGGTCCGCGAAAAGCGTTTCACGGTCAGACATGTCTGGCAAGCGCCGGGGTATGACACGACAGTATATATCGACTGGCCTCGAACTTTGGGTCAGGGTCGCAAGTGTGCCGGTATGACAGCGACCTGCATTTTTGCGACCCAGGATCGGCCGGGGGCTGGGTCCCGTGGGGGGCGTATACTGTCCTCCCTGTGGGGAGTGTTGCCCACTGTTTACGAAGTGGGAATGCCCGGCTCTGCCGGGCCCAGGGCGCTACCGTCGGGCTGTTATCTATAAGTTATTTCGGAATTACATATGGTAAAAATTTTAAGTATAGAGATAATCATACCCCATAGGGTACACGTCACACAACAAAAGCATAATATTTTTATTTATGGCCCTTTAGGGCGAAATAAATTCTCTCTAAAAAAAATGGATATAAAGGGGATTGGCGCAGTTAAAGTAAAGCCCTTTGACCCCTGCAGGCCGCCCAAAATGTCACGAGAATTCGCGGCTCATTCTACCTCTTTTCACCAGTACGCTGCGCGCACCAATCGTGGTTGGATATTACGTGTTCGAGGGGGTTTTGGAGGGCATAGGCTTGTTTGCGCGCTTGCGCGCGCCAAAACCCCACAGGCTCGCCCGCGATTGGCCATCGAGTGTTTTGGGCCCCCAGCAGGAACCCCCCCGGCAGGTGGGCCAAAAGTTTTGGTGACCCCGGTCGGGAAAATTGGGCACAAATGGGCCCTCAAACGGTATAATCTCAAGGTAAAAGCACCACTTGTTCAACGCTACGGAAATTTACCGAACTGGAGAATTGTCCGCCTACAGGACCCCCGGCATCGCCAGGGTCCTATGCAAGTCGCCGGGTCCGTGATCACTCCCCGGCGCTGCCGGGAGGTCGTAGAGCCTACTCGCTCACTCTGGTTCGCCAACAGTAGCAGGCTGGGTCTCGGGAGAGTCAGCTGTTCGCTACGCGAACAGGGGGAACGCCGACGGCGGTCACAGGGAGGCCAGCTGGCCCCCTCGCTACGCTCGGGAGCCCAAACTAAAAAGGATACTCGGGCACTTCGGGTGGCTGCGCGCCATCCGAGGGGTAGCCGGGCAAACACCGCGAGCGCTTTACCGCCGAGGCGCGACTCGATTGAGAAGCCACCCAGCAGGCCGGGGGGGGCCCGGCCCAATACTGCCAATAGTATAATTTGTTTGAGTTCTTCTCAATCTTTTTTGGGTTTAATTTCGGCCGTGGTCAAAAATAAGCTGCATGGAGTTTCTCGTGGTTTTTTGGTATATATTCGTGTGTGACAAGAAGTTATGCCGCGTACTCAGAGGGCCAATTGTTCGAGCGCACCTGCGGGGTAACATGTAGTTGTGACGCCTCGGTCTAAGGCACTGTCCAAAAAATACCCACGGTCAGCGAATACTTGAGTATACGCTCGCCCGGAAGAGGCTCGCGGCCTACTGAGCGCCAAGGCTTGGCTAGAGAAAAGCGCGCCTATACAACGACCCTCGGTGGCCGTTTTGCCCGCAGCTGATGATTCCCGTTGGCGCAAGATCCCAGGCGGGTGGGCAAAGGGCGCTCTCAGCCTAGGGTCGCAGAAATGGTGGATGGGTACGCCAAACGAGTAGGCGAAAGTCATTAGCCTCCAATTGTGCAGGGTCCAGGGTCGCAGAAATGGTGGGAGAATGCCTTCTTGCGAGCCTGTCGCGACAGTTTATCTGTTGTCCCCCCCCCGCACTCGGGGGAGACGTCGCGAAGCCACTGGTCCCCTGCAGAAGGCCCAATACAGGGGTCGGCCGGGTTGCAAAGTTCGACTATTGCGCCCTTCGGGCATCTACCACTGTTGGGCGCAATATTTGCTTTTAAAATCGACACGCCACCCTGCGGGGAATTAACAATTTGAGGGCAAGTCATCAGATACAGAATTAGTAAGGAGTTTAAAATCCTTTTTTGACCCACTATTGCCAGAGGATCCGTGCTGTACCCGGGTGGGCTCGTCGGAATCCTATTGGTACTAAGCGCGGATACAAAAACGAGTTGCTGTGGACATTCTGGGTCGGGGGGGGAATCACAAGTGCTATCGGGGCGGGGGGGACACTGGCCTGCCCCCAGAACCGCGCAGCGCCCTGGCCCGGCAAAGCCGGGCAGTCCCCGGGTCGGGGGCTTTTGCCAATTTGCGCGCTGCGCAAATTCCGCGCAGCGCCAATGCAGGTATACTGTGTTTTTTTCCGACCACTAAGGTCGGCTTGTCATTCCCCGGCGTACATGTCTGGCAAGCGCCGGGGCCCAGTAGTGGCGAACTATAATGAGTCACTACTGGGCCCTGGGCGATCGCGGTCGCTTCGCTCCTTATAACCGAGTACTGATCAAGCCTCACTAGTGCGAGTGTCCTCCCCGGGTGCTGCATATCGGCCCCGTCGGCGAGTAATTTCAGCTAAACTAATGAACAGGGGTAATATTGTTAATGAAGGAGTTTAGGCCTCCTCTACAAGCCACGGGCAATTTTTCCGACCGGGTCCAAAGATCAGCTTTGGTCCGAAGGACGGTGCGCAAATCAGTCTGGCCACACGAGTAGGCCTTTAAAAGCGCGCACTCCCGCCGACCGTTGCTCGCCTGGGGTTTACGTCGGTCGGCCAATTTTTAGCGCGTAAGAACGATCCAAACGCTAGTCGGTTTGGTGATTCTCTTTACTGGCCCCCCTGTTAACTGGTGAAATATCTTATCTCTGTGCCGCTTGTGGACAGTTGGCAATAACAGGCCCCCCCGGCCAGTGTTATTTACACTAGGGCAGGGGGGCCTTTTACCGGGTCGCTCTGGGGGCCGACCTATTCCCGAAGTTCCGACCCATGAGCCCCAGCGTATACAATCGCGGTCGGCGAGCGCCAAAAAATCAGGTGGCTGCCTTAAAGCTGGGAATTCGCAATGAGCTTCTACTATAGATAATGGCAGCACCAATTTGCTAAAATTTGTGCCCGGACCTGGGCTCCTTATTCCCGAGCGAGTAACAAAACCAGGCTGGAAAAAAAGTCCGCGTGGGCAAAGAAAGCTCCTGTGGCTCGGACTCTTGGGCGCAGCTTCGTTCAACCCCAACAGCGCTAACTTGGGCTCGCGGTCGGCGAGCAGACTGGTCTGCGAGCCTGGCCAATAGGGCAGTGAGAGGCTCGCACTTTACACGAGCCTGCTGTTGCTTGACGCCGTTATTTTTTAGTCAAAGTGTGATATTGCGCCCAAAGGCTAGTTTTGCATTCGCTGACCGGGCCAGCACGTACCAGGGGTTCTAGGAGCGCGCCGGTAATGTGTGCGGGGGTAGATCTCCGCCCTAAATTCGTTTGTGCAGGCATAAAACTTGGTAAACCGGGCCGTAAACAAGGAGCGGCCCGGTAAAGGATATCCTAAAAAGTATAGAAACAGTCTAACGACGGGGGGTCGGCGCAAAACTGTTTTACCAAACTTGGGGTCGCGTTAGGTAGGCTAGCGCTGCAAATGATCGTTGGCCGGGGGGGGGCCGCTTTTTAAGGGCAATGTATAACTTGCGTAAAGTCTCTTCCGATCAATTATATACCGTAAGGAGGGCACTGGCCTGCCCCCAGAACCGCGCCGCGGGGGGGGGCCTGGCCTGCGTTCTGGGGGGAGGCCAGAACCGCGCAGCGTTTCTGGGGGCAGGCAATTGTCCCCTCCCTGCCTGCCTGCCTGTGGGCCGGCCGGCCGGCCGGCCGGCCGGCCGGTGGGGACCAGGCAAATTGCGCGCAGCGCCAATTTTATTTCCCCTGTGTTTTGGCGCGCGCAAGCGCGCGGCAAAAGCTTTCGGTAGGGTCCCGTGGGGTGCCCGTCTTCGCCGGGCCAAAGGCCACCAGAGGTGGTCGCGCACTGGTTGATGGCCAGCGCTAGATCAAACGCCGAGCCGGTGGGCCATAATCCTAGTGCCGCACCCGTCAGCCCGACCCCTCTTCGCATCAGAGCGGCTTGGGCTCGCGGTCGGCTCGCAATCTTCCACACTGCTTTGGTTGGCCCCCTGGGCAGCCCGGCCTGCCCAGATTTCTGCGACCCTGCTCGCCAGAGGCGAGCAGCGCCCACGAACGGGACCTCGATCACCATTGGTCCCTTCGGGACAAATTTGCGCTGCGCGCAACATTGGCGCGCCCAAGCGCCTGGTTCAATAAGGGTTCGCCACGAATCCGGCCCTAAAAGTTTGTACAACCGGAAGCTATTGATGGAAAAGCAGGGGCTAGCAACAATTACAAAACTGGTGCTCTGCTGACCCCAGCGACCTCGGCGGTTCGCGAACAGTACAGTCCCGTTCGTGGACGCTGTAGGGGCCAATCATTATTCCCGGGTGGGGCAGGTTCGGGGTGAAAAGCTGCCCACGACCCGGGATCGAAAAAAAGTTGCTACACCCAGCCCCGGCTGCGCATTTCTGCGACTCTGCCGGGGCTGTGGTAGCTACCTTATGGGAGGGGTTCACTGTATTACGATTACGCCGGTAAGGCGCGGGACACCGTGGTATCACACCAACCGCTTCGCTGTCCGTCGACGCCTCGATTGTCACAACCTTGGCAAAATTGCTTGCCCGTCCTATTAGGCCGAGGGGCCCCGGGGCAATATGCCATTTTAGATCTTAGGTAGCACACGATCATTTGAGCCGTGTGCGAGAAAACTCGCACGCACGGTTCTGCGGGGGGGGGTAAAAACCTATCCCAACCTTCTGGGAACAGGCTATCGGGTTACTAAAGAATCAATGTTATATCCGAGTTATGGTATTGCAGAAATATTGAACTTTAAAGTAGGCTATAACCATGATACAAAGTTTCAGCTTTATACAACGAGTGGTGATCACGAACAGGGTAAATTTACGGACAGCACCGACCCGGGCTCTTGAGTACGGCCATTAGGAGCGCGCAAGCGCCAAGAGTTGTTTTTTCGGCGCAGAAATGTGCGCCCCCAAGAACGTGTCCGAGCATTGTCCGCCACCGCAGCCCCTTCGGGGGGTCGTCAAAATGACAAGTTGCAAGCATTTGAGCCTATGGAAAGGGGCCTTTTATGCGCCCGTGAAAGCGTATACCCCCCAATTAGGGCGTTTTGCATTAAACCTACATTAATTTGTTTATACGGGATTGATAAAAATCAAGTGACGCAAGTGGCTGCCCAAATTCGTAAAATTAGGCCGCCTAGTGCCTATACGGGCAAGGGAATTTTTGTTGTAGACCCTTCGGGCTTGTAAGGGTTCTTATTCCCGAGTAAGCTGTAGGCCTCCGACCGTCGGATCCTCTGGCAAAGGTGGGCCGGGGCAGTTGGGCACACCAAACGTAATTCGCGACCGGCAGAGTCTTTGTTTACCCGCCTAGTTCGTGGGCAAGCAGTGCACCCGTCTGCCGCGAGTAGAGGCTTCAATATATGGGAGCGCGCAAGCGCCCTGCCCACTTTGTGGGCAGCACTCGGGAGCCCCCCGGTTGCGACGCCGGGTTCCCCAGGGGGCCAAGCGCCCGACCGCGGGAGGTCACCGGTCGCACAGCAGGACTAATGGGGGGATACGGTTAGCTAAAGCGCGGCCAACCACCATCGGTGGGAGCGCTTGGCCGCGGGGCAGGGCACAAATGACCCGCCCCAGGCACCCCCGTCTATGCCGGCAACCCTTGGCGGTCTGGGCCGGGCGGATAATGGTCGGCGTGGGCGACGACGGATATTCCCGAGCGAGCAAATAGTTGGGCTCACGAAAGTATCCTACTGGCCACTGTAGGTGGCCTCGCCTGCGCGAATAGACTGGACTTCTGGGAATAAGCCACTTGCTGGGCGTGGCAGGATTTGAACCTGCGTCCCGATCGTTAAAAGCGATCTGCTCTAGCCTCTGAGCTACACGCCCTTACACACCCGGTGACTCGCCTTACAACTATCAACGCACGGCGACGCCTCATATGCCCGAAGGGGCTAGAGACAGTCTCACGAGTGTTTTAAATTATTGCGCCCAAAAGATGTTGGCCAGCGAGCCCTGGGGGGCCGGTATTTCACGCTTCGCTCGCCCACTGTAGTGCCGTGATACGCGCGGTTTGCACTGTTCGCTGCACAAACGTACCCGCGCCGTTTGTCTCTACTAGCCAGAGAGTGTCTTATACTATGTGTGCATTTTACATAGCCCCCTTCGGAGGTGGGGGGGGAATCACAAGCGCATCGCCGTTTCCCCGGCGTATCACGGTCGGACAGTAAGCAAGCGGCCCACTGCTTTTTTAAAACCCGCGCAAGCGCCATGACCTCATATTTTTGGGGAGGGTGCCGTTCGGGGCGGGGGGGAGGGCAATTGCAGGTAAACACGTTTTTTCGGTGCAAAACTGGGACCCCGCGCGCGCAAGCGCGCGGCCCTGCTCGCCTACGGTGACAAGAAGCTGCACAGCAGGTGTAAAAGCAATAGCCCACCACAATAAATACCATTACTGCCCCGGACTTAACGTAAGCGTACTGAAAGGCTTTGGTGCAACCCTTTCCGATTCTATTGCCGCGCTTTGGCTTCGCCAACCCCAATAAAGTGCACAAAAGTATGACACTCTAAACAGGTAATTGTCAAGCAATCCGCCCCTTCGAGGCGGGATCCTGTTTTTCAGCCACCGCGCGGCGGAACAGCTAGCGCTTCAGTTTCAACTTCAACCATTTTTGGGCATTACGCGCAAGAGCCAGTGCTAAAGCCACCGATGACGGACTTGGCTGACAATTCACAACTCAGTAGGTAGCTGGAAACATCCCGTAGGACCGGCTCAGTGCATATAGATCAATCCCGAGCAATTTAAGCGTGGCAGTTTAAGCAAAAACTAGCCACCCAGCGGTGCCCCTGGCGGGACCTGGGCACTTTGAGTGTAAAGGCAATACTCGGGAGCCCCAAATTTCCCGACCCAACGTTGGTCCCCGGAGGGGACAAAGGACCGTCAACGGTTGACTGTGCAGCTTTGAATTGGGCCCCGGCAACGCCGGGGCCGCGATCTCGTCATCATTTACACACGCACTGCCTGCAAAAGGGAATGTTGGCGCTTGTGATCCCCCCCCCGTCCTGTGATCTGCTGGTAATAATGACAAAAGCGGGAGAAGGGACTTGAACCCTCACAACCAGCTTGGAAGGCTGGGGCTCTACCATTGAGCTACACCCGCTCCCGAGAAACCAACCCATTGCAGCCCGACCAAGTCGAGCTAGTGGGAGCCCACGGGAATACTAGCCCGTTAATTTTCCCAACCGGGCGGGGGGGGGGAATAACAACAAGATTGTAAACCTTTGGTTGACAAAACATGACCAGCTCGCCGTTGTCAGAGGATCCGTCCGCCCCGAACGCTGGGTCGGAGGGCGCTCGCGCGTCCTATTAGGCCGGGGGGGCCCGGGGCAATATGCCAAAATTGCGCTGTAGCAACACAATTATTATTGCGGACAATTGCAGCTTCGCTGCCAATTTTAATGATGAATAGAAATTTTTATCTGAACTCCAGGAAATTCTGAAATTCTTACAGTGTGTAGTAAAATACACAGAGCGGTAATGTTTTGGCTAGATGTGATGATTTTTTTTTTATATTGTTTTTTACAAAATTGTTCTCGCGATTTCTTATCAATATGAGGAGACTTTACTACAGTATATATACTTTTTTTTATGGGGAAGTGTACGAATGCCATAATAATCTTTAGTAAAAAAAATTGCTTGTGATTCCCCCCCCGCAGCTGACCGGCAGGGCTGGGTCGTGAAGAGGGGTGTACTGTTCGGGGACGTGGGTGTTTACACTTGGTTTTTTTGCGCAGCTGCCTGAGCCCCCCGCCCGAAACTGTCAGGGCAGTGCCCGTCTCTGCCGGGCACTGCAACGGGGCTCACGAGCTCGTTATAAGCATACCCTCGGTCGAAACAATAGCGCCACACAGTACAGGTGACCGTGCCGCGGAACCCCCCCTTGGGTGCAGGGGGGCCAATATAGGCAAAAGTAGTACACACTAGTTTTCGGGGACCGCTGGCATCTTGCTGTGACGCCGCGGGCGGCTTAAAAACGAGGGTACAGGGGGACACAAACGCTTTGCTCCTTGTTTCCTGTATATGGGGATTTCAATCGGTGTCTCACAGGTACAACCGGTAGTAAAGTATACGCCCGAACGCCGGGGCTAGAGACTTTGGCCACGGGATGCTACAATTTTTGGGCCCCCTGTTCCACGCTTCGATACAAGATCACTGGGGGAGCCTTTATTGGCTGTCCCCCGACGAGAATTGCGCTTCCGCGATCTAATCGGGCCTTAGGCAGTAATACGTCCAGGTGGCAAAAATGTGTATACCTGCATTTGCCTGGTCCCCACCGGCCGGCCGGCCGGCCGGCCCACAGGCAGGCAGGGAGGGGACAATTGCCTGCCCCCAGAAACGCTGCGCGGTTCTGGCCTCCCCCCAGAACGCAGGCCAGGCCCCCCCCCCGTCCTATATTAGCGACCTATGCACCTTAGGGGGGCCTCGCGGTAAAGGTGGTTGGGTTCGCAGAAATGCAGCGAGGCGACCGAACTTTGGTGCCCACTGTCGGGAAAATTCCCAGGCCGGGGGGGCCCCGCTTGCTGCGCGGCAAGCCCCCCCCCCCCGGCCTGTTGCTTGCGCGTCCGGGGCACAAAGCATGTGTCCCCGACCGGGTTTCTGGGGGCAGGCAATTGCCCCGGTCGGGGGCTTTTGGCCATGACTTGTTTTAAGATACTTCTCCCCACGGCGGGAGTGGCCCCTACACAGACGACCCCGGCTCGCTGCGCTCGTTTCTGGCCTCTGGGGGCAGGCCCCCCAGATCGCAGGCATAAGAACTTTAGGGCAGGGCGCCAATGTTTGTGTATTAAATCTCGGCGTCTTCTGGTCGGGCAGTACTCGCTGGCAAGCGCCGGGGTTAGGGCGCCGATTATTGAAGCTCTCGTGGATGCTGATGCGAGATAATTGCCGTGGCGAAGCCACGGCCCCTCGTGCGAGATACAGTTAATGATCGCATACCGGGGGGGCCCCGCGTTGACGTAGTACACAGTATATTTATATTTTTAGCGGTCTTGGATGGCCTCCCGGCGCATCTTTGCCGTGGCGAAGCCACGGCCCCGAGCTCTGGTTTATCTATTAATAATGAAAGATTATTGGTTATTTTTAAAATAGAGTATAAAGAGTCGTAGAGCATTTGTTTACGGAAAGATTTCAAATGGATTTCTATTCGATACATATTATATTTTCGAGTTCTTGACTGGTGCCCACCGTGCGTTGTGGTACACTCGGTCGCGGATCGACCGAATTCCCGAGGCTCAGATGAAGAGAGTGAGGCGTCGTGGTTTGTGTGCGGTACTGGCACATTCATCTGTTATTCCCCCCCACCCCCGGAAAGCACCGTGTAATTGGGGCTCCCGACCGTTGGGAGCGCCACGAGCGCCGTGTTTTGACAATGTGCACACGGTATTTGCCCCTTCGGGCTTTTACACTTTCTCGGCCCCCCAAGGGGGGTAATAATGAATGTAAAATACCGGCTCCGCCGGGGAAGGGCACGGTCACCTTTGCCAGAGGATACGCTCGGGGGGGGGCACCATGCACATATAATTTAATTCCTACACTGGTGACAGATTACTGCCCGCGCTCCATTTAAAGAGGTCGACGGCGTAGCAATCTCTGGTGGCAAAGTATTTATCTGCTGGCAGAGATTACCGACCGGTAGCTATATATATTCTACGGCTATGCAGCGCGTCGTGGAAAAACTGCCGCGCGTTGCCCGGCAGTGTTGTCAGCGAAGCGGTTGCTGGTTTCACAGAACGTTAATGAGGCCTATACGCCAATGGCGCTTGTCCGTCCTATTTAAACGTCATTATCACGAGCAAGGCCCCTTTTTTTTTTTGGGGGGGGGGGGGGCGCCGGGTCCAAGACCACTACACGAGTGCCGGGGTCGCAGAAATCTTCGGTTGTAGGATGTTAAACACCAGCGGTCGGGGCATGGTACTCGTGACCACATCCTCCAAACGCCTTATAGCCGTAATGTCGTTTATATAGGCCCCTTTGGGCCCCCGGCCGGGGGCCGGTGTGAAAGCACACTACGGGGATATACGACGCTACGTCAGGATCCTCTGGCAATAGAGAACACTACCCTAATTCAGTGTAATTATTTTCGAGCATACGGGCTTTTGTCGGGTCTTCACACTCGGTCGACCAAAAAATGGCCTAGCAACATTACTGTATTGTGGACGACATGCCAATTGCCCCTGACCGGGGACTGCCCGGCTTTGCCGGGCCAGGTTAGAGCGCACGTGGCCAGATCGTCCGACGGGGGGGTAATGCGATAAATTGGTCGTAAATGTGCCCACAAATAAGCGATTCCCAACAAACGGCTTGCCTAATACCCTGAGACCCGCGGGGGGCGGTACGAGAATAGGTCGCCCGAGCGGCGTCTCACGGTCGGCAAGGCACGGGGGTTGCACTGGTGTAAAAGCACTAGCGCCGAAGGCGCAAAGCGTTGCTGCATACCCACTTTTACGAAAGGCCCCGGGTTTGCAGTTTATTGGGCAGGGTCGCAAAAATTTGCGATGCACTGATTGCGACCGCTCGCGCAGTACAAATCGTCACTAGCCTGTGCGGCAGCGTCCACTCGCAAGCTCGTGGACGCCAATCCGTGGCTGCTTGCAAAGGGCAAAGGCTCGTTTGCGTTTGGAGCGACTACTTTTATTTTATCGGGCTCGTAACTTTTTATTTTAGTGTTCTTTTAGGGATAATTTTTATGCTTATGAGAGGGTTTTTGACGAGTAGAAGCAAACTCACCAAGTTTATGACCGATCATGTCTTCGATAACTCTACAGATGATAAATTTTTTTCCATTATAAATATGAAATTGGTAACCACAAAATTCCGGTAATACCATAGATCGCCGAGACCACACAAAACTTTTAGTTTTGTGATTATTTACAGACCGAGGAACTGGGTCGCTAAGAGAATTTTTTTTATTTTGGGCGCAATAATTTAATTTGGCCCCGGCATAGCCGGGGCAGTGTTTTAAAGCCTCCGAAAAAGGGCCTTTCCACAAAGATCTTGTCATTACTTTAGTTTGTTATAATAAATACAGGCCCCCCCCGGCAAGGTAATGTACGCGGGAGGCATTTACGCGCTGTGTCGTAACAAAGGGTTGCGTTCGTTGGGTGGGGGGCTAAGAGAGTAATTTTAATGGGGGGGTTACCAAAAAAAACGCCCCTATCCACTACGTGGGAATAGTGTTGCGTGGTCGAAGCGACCCGCTCGCCCCCAAGGGGCGAGCGCGCTTACGCGACCGGAACACTGAGTGTAATTCTAATTTTCGGAACGCCAACCCAGGGCAATAGCGCCTCAGTCGCGCAAAAAGATGCTGCTAACGCCAAACACCCTCGCCACTGCCGTGGGTCGTACTTGTGCGCCAGTGTCGCGCAATCCACACAGCATTATGGCGACCTACCAGAGTGGGTGAATCTTGTTTGAACTAGTATGATGCTCGCGCCCGGTACGGCTCTCGGCTCGTTTACTGGGGCCTTACCTGCCACCAGATTGGCCCGCGCAGCGCACACCGGCCAAACAATAGCATCAACCACACGCATAGACGGGAGCGTACTGGCCGCGATCGCCTGGCAGGCGCCTAGATCCCGGTACCCGTCGGGATTGTTAGGTAAAAAACTTGTATACCTCACGGGCGGATACTATTGTGCCACTGCTGTGGCCCTGGTGCGAAAAAAGCTAGTACACAATTTCTCGGCCCCCGACCGGGGCAATTTCGCGCAGCGCCAATGCACACTAAAGTCGCCGGGACCCGCGGTTTGCCCTGGCACATGCCGCTAGCGAATCACCCTAGGGAAAGGCCCAAACACCGAACGCAATTCCCAGATTTCTGCGACCCCGCCGGCCCACAGGCCTGTGGGCCGGGCAGAATGACCCGCAGCGCAAACCAAGCAGGAGAGTGAGTAAAAAGCGCCTAAATTGACGTTGCGTCAGTTTTGTGATTGATCCGTCTCACTGAGCCCGGGCGGTTGCGCAACCGGGAGCAAAAAAAGAATTTCTCTAGAGTACGTGATTGTCAACCATACCGCCCCCCCCCGGTGTTGACAAATAATTTGGGCCCAGGGGGCCGCTAGCGCAAATACCGCCGACCAAAGGTCGGCGGCCGGCGAATCAACAGCCCGGCGGCGTGTGGGCACCTCTAAAAGTTTTTTTACTCCCTGGGCCGGTGCTTGGACTATGGCATTCCCCGCAGGGCGTACCGGACGTTAGCACTCACTAGCCCCGCGCTCCAAACACGAGTGATTTTGGACGCCGTTATAATATTTAGGCCCCCTAATCACTGGGGGGCAGTTTTGCGACCTGGCGCTTGCGCGCTCCATTTAAAGGCATATTTTTGTTAAAGATAAAATTTTCATCAATTTGCTAATTCTGAGCTCATACGTCGTCGCCCCAATAACTCTGTTCCCTATAGGTGTCAACCTTTGGTTGACAAAAACACAAGTATTTGTATCAAAACTGTATAGACTACCGTCATTTCTTTTATGTTGTTTTTTTGTTGTGACAACAACAGCCTTGTGCACACTTCTAGAATCTATTTTAGCTTTTTGTTTTTTTTGAACAGCCACTGTAATGGCATCTCCGATTTGGATCTTGTTGTTACCGCCAATACACTTGACAATTTTTGCACCTGAATTATCAGTCACATGTAAATAGGTTCCACGACCAATCATCGATTGTAAACTTTCAGTACGTAGCAAAAGGCTCTGCCGAATACCCGGCGTAGCCGGGGTTGCTCGGGATTCCTTGGCGCCGCCTAACCTTTGGGGCCCCGGACGGGCAAGCGCCCAGCGGCTTGCGCCAGCGGATCCGAGGCGGCCCCCCGGTCCACAGGCGTCTGTGAACACTGGGGAGGCCGGGTGATTCCCCCCCGGACCAATCACTTTTTTGAAAGGCACCGGTACACTGGGGTCTTGAGTACGCACCTGTGCTCTGTCCGCAATTGCTCCCGACCGGGGGCGGACAGAGCGCCCTGCCCCCCAAAGGGCGCAAGGCGACGGTCGGGGGTCAAAAAGTTGGCTAGATGCCGATGTAAATTAAGGCTTGTATCGCCGTATTTGTCGCGAACGGGCGGCCATTTTAGCGACCGCAAAGCGGATATTCGGCGTGTGTTCGGGCGGCGGGGGGATGAGCGAAGCACTGCCCACACCTGCCGGTCCCCCCCCCGCCCCGATAGGGGCAGGTCCGGGGGGGAATCACCCGGCCTCCCCAGTGTTCACAGACGCCTGTGGACCGGGGGGCCGCCCCGGATCCGCTGGCGCAAGCCGCTGGGCGCTTGCCCGTCCAATGCTGGGGGGGCTCGAGTGTAAAACGCCGGTATTACTGTATAGTCCCGTACGGTGTAGCGCATTATACGCCAATACCTTTAAGAGAGGATCCCCGGCGACGCCGGGGACCCAGAGTGTGTGTGTAATATTGCTTGGGCCCCCCCGTAGGAGGCGATACTGTGAGAGGGAGCCGAAAACCCGCGTTCGAACAAGCTGACCCCCCGGCAGAGAACACGGATGTGCCCACTGTATTGGCCCAATTTTCCCGACCGGGGGCAACCAGATTTATAGCCACCGCTTCTTATAAGGATTGGCCACAGGATGGCGCTTGCACCTCCCATTACCCAAAAGCCCCCAACCGGGGCCGAACGAGTGTAAAAGAGTACCCTGAGAATCTCACACTCACAGCGTTTGGTTGCCAGTAGAGTAAAAATTACGTAGCTACCGCTTCCCCACTATGTGGGTAATTGTTCCGGCATCCACGCCCGATAGGGTACATCCACCACTGTGCTTGCGGTCGGCTCGCTACACTAGTGGGCCGCCAAACGCTGTAAGCGGGCTTTGCCGTATTCCCCCCCCCCTTCGGGGGCCAAACGAGTTTTTAGCGCATATTCGCCCTAACCGGTCCACAGGCCGGTCCACAGGCCGGTCCACAGGCCGGTCCACAGGCCGGTCCACAGGTTTGTGTAGTCTGCACGCAAGAGCCGACGGATCCTCTGGCAACAGGCGGATGGAGAGGGATTCGAACCCCCGGCACTAGAACAATGCTCCGGTTTTCAAAACCGGTACCTTAAACCACTCAGACATCCATCCAAAGCGTCCCCCGGCAGAGACGGGGGCAAAGCGCCAAACAAGGTTTGTGTCCGCTTGCCGAACTTTGATCGGCAAGTTGACTCGGGGGGGGGATAACCTCCCACACTGCCCCCCCCGAAGGCGGCCCCCTTGACATAGTGGCCGTTGCCGAACCTAGGCTTCCGCGGGTTTTGGTCGCGACCCCAATTTTTGTGCCCCTAGAAACCCGAGTACCCGGTCGGCTTTTGCCAAACCCAGGCTCGCCGACAGGGGTGCCCCTGCGGGGCCAATTCTGCGACCCTTCGGTGCGCAACAATACACGCGCCGTGGGCATATCGCTGCGCTAATAATTCGTGGATAATGCGCTTAGGGGCCCCCCCGGCCTGCGTAATTTTTGTTGCTTCGTCTACTAGGGGAGCAATATGTGTGAACAGCCCAAAGGTCTTTGTATCTTGGGGCGGTGATCTGTACGGTTTTGACCCCTCGTGTAACAGGCAATTATTGCCCGCTTCCCCGATTTCTGCGACCCCGGGGAGTACTTGTTCCCGAGCAGCTCACTGGGGGGGCTTGTTGGCGTAGCGCCTTAACGAGATTACTAGTTCACACCGCCTTATAACACAGGGAAATTTGCTGCACCAACTAAACCCAGCGCCCCCTACGGGGGCCCTCCACATTCACACCGCTTGCGCACCATTGGTCCCGGTCGGGGACACAACTTGCCCCGGCGCTTGCCAGCGTGTCCGATCGTGTTACGCCGGGAAACTCGCGTGTCGTATACTGTCACTGCGGACCCTGAGCAGGGGCTACATGTTTCCACCATTGACCCGACCGGGCGGCCTTATGTGTCCCCTGCTTATTCTCGAGCCAGCACACTACGGGTGGCCCCCGAACTATATAGCAACGGGACGGGTCGAGAACAAGAGGCTCAGATGGCTAGAGACATTCTATTGTTCGGAGCACGCCATTAACTGGTTTGGCGTGGGCACATTACTGTATTGCTAGAGCTTGTTATATAATACGTGGGTAGGGTCGCAGAAATGTAGGATGGCTACAAAGCTAGTCGTTGAGCCCTTGCCTCTATTCGGAAATAAGCAGGACAACCTGGGCTCGTCGCGGCTCTTGGCCACCTTTGGTAGCGCGGATGGCTAAAGACCGATTGGCGAGGCGCGACTGCTCGAACAAGCGGCCGGGACATCAGTGTAATGACTTTACCCCTTAACCCCCCCGAAGGGGGCCCTATTTTTTTATATTGGCCGACCGCAGGGGGGGGCCACCATTTCTGCGACCCTGCCCTTTGCCCGGGTTGCGAAATTAAAGCAACGCCATTGTACCGTGCGTGCCCACGGTCGGGAAAAAATACAGTACACGGGCGTATTGCCCCCAGCAGTGCGCCGACCGCGCCAACGATTTGTATGGTTGGTCCGGGGGGGAATCACCCGGCCTCCCCAGTGTTCACAGACGCCTGTGGACCGGGGGGCCGCCCCGGATCCGCTGGCGCAAGCCGCTGGGCGCTTGCGCGCTCCAGATAGGCACACCCGATGGTCTTTTATTTTCCGGATAAAGAGCCTATGTTATTTAGGAGCGCGCAAGCGTCATGATACCGGGATAGGGGCCCAACTCACGGCTAACGTCGCCAAATTAACGGGCCTGATTTGCGTGTGATGTCCCGTATGTAAAGACCCAGTTCCGCAGGTTTCACTACGCAAAGTTAGGCTCCAGAGTGAAGTGAAGCCAGGACGGGGGGGGAATGGGGGGAATCACAGGGGCAAGCGCCATCAAGCCAGTACTGTACCCAGTCCCGTTCGTGGACAGCGTCCCGAGGCCACGACCCTTGGCCGATCACGACCGTAGTCTGATGGCGCGTTGGCAGCGCAGCTGCGCTAGCGCGCTAGTGCTAAATTTTTTGTTTTGCGTTAATTACCGAGTTTGCCTGCCTGCGGTCTGGGGGGAGGCCAGATCACAGAGACAGGTTGGGCATGGGGGGACTCGAACCCCCGACTTCACGCTTATCAAGCGCGTACTCTTTACCGCTGAGTTACATGCCCAGAACTGACCAACCACCGTATGTTTGCCGTATTTGTCGCGAAACCAATCGGAGCTTGTATTCGGCGTAGAGCCCCCTTTTCGGCTCGGGGAGCAACATTTTTCTGCAGACCGGAGGGCACCTGGTACAGTGCGCGTCTATAACGCTGCCCTACAAGCAGCTTGATTAAAAAGGCACAAAGAGTCTTTTTTGTCGCCCGTCGACGCCGGGGCCTCGTTTGCGTGTGGCACAACATTGTCGGCCAGATGCGAGGTTTGTAGGATCGCGCGACCCCTGTAGGGGGATTCGCTAACAGTGCAAAAGCCAGTACAGTATTCCCGAGCCGAGCAAATTATTTTTATCTTTGAGCAACCACGTTGGTCCCCCGATCCTTCGCCGGTGCTCGCAAAAATTGCGCTCCCACCGGTCGTATTTGGCGTGGCCTTGTTGGCGAAGCCACGCTAGTGAATACTCGGGAATAAGCGCCCAATTTTCCCGACTGCCTGCCCCCAGACGGCGCAAGCCGCAGCGTCCACACCTGCCTGCCTGTGGGCCGGCCGGCCGGGACCGGGTGGACCCTGGGTGGGGGGGAATAACAATACGACCGGATCCTCTGGCAAAGGTTGCGAACCCTGAAAAAGGCAGGCTGCAGGAGCTCTTGTGTAATCCACAGACTAGTTGCCCGGCGTACTACGGTCGGACACGCTGGCAAGCGTAACACTAATGTACTTTAGTTTACGGGTATTCACGGGCGGGGGGGGCATTGGCCCCGCCGGTCCACCGGCCTGCGGACCGGCGGGCAATTGCAGCTTCGCTGCCAATGCAACTATCAACGCACGGCTATGTTTGGCACTCGTGTGGCGAAGCGTGGAGTGGCGCGGTCGGCGGTGGTCAGCGCATCCTCGAAACCACCTATATGCCAATAAAAGCGTGGCCCTCGGCGGGTACTGGCCCCCCGAAAGGGCTCGTAAAAATGACCCCAAAGCCGCGGATGTAACACCCACCATTTCTGCGACCCTGGAATACAGAGGCAGACAACAGGACACACTCGACAGCCTGACCGAGTGTAAAAGCAGAAACACTCAGCCCGAAAACAACCGCCCATCCCCAATCCTGTTAAGGGTACAAGCAGTAATGGACTATGGCGGAACGCGCGCGACACCATTGGGCGTGCAACAGATTGCTTTATTGGGCCCAATAATTAACAAGCCTTGCCTGCCCCCAGAAGGCGTGGGGCTCGGGAATAAAGAGTGTGTCGAGTGTCGCCGGGTGTCTTAATACCTGCATTTGCCTGGTCCCCACCGGCCGGCCGGCCGGCCGGCCCACAGGCAGGCAGGGAGGGGACAATTGCCCGCCAGTCCACAGGCCTGTGGACCGGCGGGGCCATGCCCCCCCCCCGCTGCGCGGTTCTGGGGGCAGGCCAGTGCCCCCCCCCCGCCCCGAAAGCAACACTCGTGATAATGTCGCTACAGTCTCGGTACAGTTTGTCCCCGCTTTTTACTTTTTTTCAAAAAGTAAAAAAAGGCGATCAATCTCGGGAATAAACAATTGCCCCGGTCGGGGGCTTTCGGGGCCCCCCCGGTGTCTACGTATTTAGGATCAGGATACCGTTGTCTTACCGGCAGCTACTTCTAGTGAGGCAAAAGACGCCCCGCCGCCGGCCCCCGGCCCAACGACGAAAAGGTGGTTGCCAGCAAGGTAGCGCAATCAAACTGCGCAAAACCCAGGCGAACGCCCTCGGGGCCACAGGTCTCACTATATTCATAGTAATTCACCCATGTTTATTTATATTTTATCAAAAATTATTGGATTAGTTATACCATTGTTAATTGGCGTTGCTTTTTTAACTTTGGCCGAACGCAAGGTTATGGCCGCAATGCAACGAAGAAAAGGACCAAACGTTGTGGGAATATTTGGAATATTTCAGCCCATAGCGGATGGTTTGAAACTTTTAATTAAAGAACCCGTTTTACCAAGTAGCGCAAATTTGGTCATATTTTTGTTTGCACCAGTATTAACATTTTTATTAAGTCAAGTTGCTTGGGCAGTTATTCCATTTGGTGAGGGGTTAGTACTTGCAGATCTTAATGTTGGGTTACTTTACCTATTTGCTATATCATCTTTGGGTGTTTATGGTATAATTACTGCAGGTTGGTCTAGTAACTCAAAATATGCTTTTCTTGGGTCTTTGCGTTCCGCGGCTCAAATGGTTTCGTATGAAGTATCCCTGGGTTTAATTGTGATTACCGTTATAATTCTGGCAGGCTCTTTAAATCTTACCGAAATTGTACTGGCTCAACAATACATTTGGTTTTGCGTTCCGCTATTCCCACTTCTAATAATGTTTTTTGTTTCATGTCTTGCAGAAACCAACCGCGCTCCTTTTGATGGCGACCGTTAAGGTTACTACGTAACAAACTGCTTATGCTTGACTAGGTTACTAATTAAACCCCCCCGTAGGGGGGGTGGTGCCGTGGGGAATACCGAAGACGGTTGTTTCAGAGGTTATTGTTCGGCAGGGCCTAGGCCCCAATTAAACGCCCAGGTCGTGGGCAGCTGTGTGGGTGCTAGGCCAGGGTCGCAGAAATCTGGGCAGGGGGTATATGCTCGACCACGGCCTGCGCACATTAACCAGATGGTGATGCCCCCGCAGGGGGGGGGGGCTTCGGTAGGGGGACTTATAACCCACATTAGTGGTTGCGATGGCATATGAAGACAGTCATGTGCAAATTCAGACTGACCCGGCGGGCTGGAAACAGTGGGGGAACAAAAGCATGTCTGAAAAGCGGGAGAGGGGCTTTTTTGGGTCCCCTGGAGGGGCCCCAAATTTCTATGAGGTTCCCGCAAAATGTGGCATCGTTAGAAGAGTGCCGCGGTTCGGGGCCGCTTTGAAGTTGCTTGCCCATGGGCACCGGTTGCTCACTCGCCGCGCTCCGACGTAGCCCTATACAGTGTCATTAACACCAACAGATCCGCCTATACCCCCGCAGATCAACCCACCGAATATAGGATAATTCATTATTCCCGAGTTTGGTTACCCCCCGAAGGGGGGGCCACAAGCTCGCTTTTGGTAAGCGGGTCTCCTAAAGGGCTCGGAAAAATGTCCCCAAAGTAAATCACACTCAACTGGACCCCTGCAGGGTTCGCGAAGCGAACAGCTTGTGCTCAAATTGTACCACATTTCTGGGACCGATCGGATCGGGCAAAGCAGGTAAGCACAATTTTTGTTTGGATGGTCATTATGGTTTTGGCGTACCCAAATAGTCTGCGGTCGCAGAAATGCACAGCAATTTAAATTTATGACAAGGGAGCGCGACTTGCCACGAGTAGAGGCGCCACGGGTCCAGCAAGACGACCCACCTTGGGTGGCATTATTCGATGGCTAGCTTCGAATGACAGGTATCCGCGGTATTGTTAGCGAAGCATTGTCAGCCCCCCCCCCGGCTGCGCATTTCTGCGACCCTGCTGGACAGTTACAAGTGGCTAGCCTATGGCTCGCCCCCCCGCCGTCGCCTTTAAAAAAAACGTGCGAGGCCCGGGGCTTCTAAGCGTGGGCAGGGGGCCTAATGATTTTAGTATGCAAACGCCAGTACAATTTTTGCGCACGTACTTCGCGCGAGCGCAATTTACAAGGGGGTACGGTGAGTGGCCGAAACTTCTGGGGGCGTTCTGGGGGGAGGTATACTTACTCGGGAATAAGGAGCCCGATGGCACTTGCTCGACCCGTCACAACGGCCTGTCCAGCTACGCCGGACAGTCGGGATTTTAGCATCTAAGCGGAGCGACCCCGATCGGCCAGCGGCGTTGGTGCCCCCCGGCCTGTTGCTTGCGCGTCCGGGGCACAGACCAGCCGCCGACGTAAACGGCACTCTAGGGGATAAACCTGGGTTTGGTGAAGTTTAGTTTATTTAGGATAGAGCAACCGATTATTTAGCATCTTAGATTGCTTTTAGGGTCGCAGGATTGGGCTCGCCTGGGAGGGCCCGCTTTCGATTCGACAACAAGGCACCAGATTTATGCGACCCGAGGGGTGGTGGTCGCGGATCAAAAGACACCTTTCACCTTCTCGTCGCTCCTGGGGCTAGGGCGCAACAAAAGGCGCAGGCCTGCCCCCAGAATACAGAATCCCCACCCGCTACTGGGCTGCGGCCAAGAGGCTCCACTTGCGTTAAACTTAGATTGGCTGCGATATGTTACCAATAGGACGGGCAAGCAATTTTGCCAACAAGTTGCTGACCACATACTGGCCCCCTACAGATCACCGCCCCCAGTGTGCCCCCGGTCTGGAAAATTGTCGCATCCGGGGTCGGTGGAGAGCGCGCCCTCGACGCCGCTCCCGCTAACTGTTCCGTAGTTTTTCTTGTGGTCGCGGTCCTATCCTAAAAGGGTATTCTGCCGCGAGTAAAGGCAAAAGCGCCGTTACAAACTTTAAGATCGGTCGGGGGGGGGAATGGGGGGAATCACAGGGGCAAGCGCATTATTTGTTTTTCGCGCCAATTTCCGTAGATTAGCTTCCCAGGCTGGTCCGAAGGACAATAGACGGGCACTGTAACAAGTGGGCGCCGAATAGCAACTTATTGGCGCAGCGTTAGGCCTGAAAACTTGGTAAACAGCTGCCCACGACCTGGGCGTTTTCAGCGCAGTTTTGCCTTTCCGGGGTCGATTGCGCTTGCGCGACCCTTCGCGATCTGGGGGCAGGCAAGTTGCTACTATTTTTTGTGCCGGGGGGCCAGGTAAACGCTCTGGGGTGGTCGTTTGGTTGGGAAACGCCGCTGTTCGTGAGCGCTCGGGAGCCCTGCGCCCCCCCCACGACCCGGCGGCGGGCCGGGGCCGGGGCCGGGCGCAGGAGGCTCGCTGCGCTCGCCCAAAGCGAACAGCAGTAGAGCAGTAGGGGTCGCCGGGCCGCGCTTGTGATTCCCCCCCCAATGGTGCCCAATTTTCCCGACCCTGGGTTCGGGGGGCACCAATCCTTTCGCGATCGGGACTTAGGGAGGGGACAACTATACAGAATTACACAGGTACAAAAACAAACGCCCATCCCAACAGCCCATAAACTCGAAGTAACAACGGTGAACTCGGGCAAGTCACGCTCCCGGGGGCAGAAGGTATGTAGTAACATAAATTTATCAGCGTGCGCCCAAAATGGTGTCCTTTTATCCGGCGCTCGGGGCGCTGATACCGGTATAAAGGACCATAGTGCGATTGTTGTTGTGACTATTGGGCGATTCACCGGTCCGCTTAGTGCATGCCCCCTCGTCGCGCTCTGGGTCCAAAAGGGAAAAACGTCCCTATCGGGGCCCTTCGGGGGGGGGGGCGAAAAGCCCAGTGCAAGAGGCCCCCCTTCCAGTTGTAGCTAAGAGTCTAACAAAAATTAAACGACTGTTCGCGAAATATATGTTTGCCTGGGAATAAGGAGTGGGGGGGGGGGAATCACAAGTAAAAATTGGGACTTTGCTAGCCGGTTGGGCTGGCACATTATTGCAGGCCGATCCCCCCCCGCCCCCCTTGTGGCTCGCCGTAGCCGATAAAGCTCGCCTACGGCTCGTGCCCAAAGCGCGCAATTGTCCCTTCGGGACCAATTTTACGACCCCTGTTCCACGCTTAGGGGCTAACGGGCGATAATACGGGTCGTGAGGCCAAGTCGATTTGCGCGCCCAGTTACTCCACTGACGCCCACGAACGGGGCGTTGGCGGTCCCTTTGGGGCGCTTGGGAAAATTTCGGGAGGGTGTAAACATTGTGCGCTGCGCGCACCAGTGGCCCCGGTCGGGGGCTTTTGCAAGTCCCCGTATGGGACGTCACTTTGGGCACACAGACTAAGAGCCCGACACGTAGGTTGCTACGCCATTCTGGGGGCGTTCTGGGGGGAGGTAATCACATCATACAGAATCCCGGCGTAGAAGGTAGAAGACGGCCGGGCCTCCCACCGATTCGCTTTCTTCGGACCAGATTGGGGTACCGCCCAAAATCACGTGTCGGCGTTGGGTCTTCGCACTCGTTCACTCGCCAACGCCTTTTTTATTCTGCGCGTGTGCGTTAATACGGTGGCCGAACGCCAGTTAGGCCAGTACAGATCGCAAACCCTCACCCTGCGACAAAAAAATTTATCCCGTACTGCGGTCGGCTCCGCCCCGAAGGGGGGTCGGGTGGGAACAAGCGAAAGCCCCCGACCGGGGGAATTGTCCGAACTCTATTTGCCCTTAGCCTTACGGGCACTGTACCGGATCCTGTATTCCACTAGTACCCTCCCCAGATTTCTGCGACCCCGGGGAACGTAGGTTGCACTGCACATTTTTGTACTTGCCGCGCTCCCCCGAATGGGTAGCAAACCGCCCGCGCATTGCCAATATTAGAGGCAAGCACAATATTCGAATACCCCCGGGCACCAAATTTGGTATACTGTGACTCGCGTTTTGGTAGGCTACTCGCCTAGCAGTGGTGATCAATTACGCGACCCGGGCAAAGCGCTTGGAACCCCTGCAGGCCACCCCCCTCTGGGGGGGTGCGTGGCCCCGTCCGCCCTCGGCCCGTTGAATTCCCCGGATGCGCCGGGGCCTAGGCAAGCGGGGCTGACGGGGGGGCGGATCCTCTGGCGAGATACAATTCCGGTCCACAGGTTTGCAACAAATTGACAGGCACATTACCGCTGATCGTTGGTCCACGGGGGTCGGTAGGGTCGCAGAAATGTGGGTGCGGGCACTTATTGCCAAAAGCTTCGCTGGGAAAAATACGGGGCATGAACGTGACCCGGGATTTCGCCGGGAAATGCGCTTCACAGAACAGGGTGGTTGAAGCTGTGTTCTATACCCTCGTGTGAAAAATCCGCTCAGCTAAATTGTCCCCTATATTGGGGCAACCTGTGTATGGGGCCCAAGGGTAGTGTGGCAAACAGTAAGCCCCCACGGGTCTGTGCGAAAGGATTCGACCTTGATTGCCACAATTAGATTGGCTACCTGCAGGGGGCTCAACTTGCGCCCAAAATATAAAATATTATATTCGCGTAGGCCGGGGGGGGGGGGCGGGGCAATAAGCATGATTCGCCGGTACAGTATCCTCCGGGGTCTGTTGTGCCGCTCGTACCGAATCCTGAGGATAACGAGCCCTAGCAAATTGGCCCCCAAAGGGCCCCGACCTTGTGCCCGGCTTTTTCTTTCCAGAGGATCCGGCTGTGCAGCGATCGACCTTGGGCCGCGCAAAGCGCAGCTGCATTGATGAGTGCGCAGCCGGGGTGCTTATTTCAGAGTAATCCCCGGCGACGCCGGGGATTTCCCAAGAGGACCTAGGTGCTCGCAAAAATTGCATTTCCGCGACCGACGCCCCGGTCGCGAATCGCACTTTGGCGGACACAGCGAACTTTACAGCCTGGAGCTTACACGTTTATCGCCGGCGACTCGCCGAAGGGCGCCCACGAGTAGGCAACTCTAACAATCATTGCCTAACAAGCTGCTGCGCTCAATAAAATTTACCAGCGCGGGCCGATCCGGCCGTATCGCTCGTGACGTGAAGACGCAGGCGACTACTACCTAAAGGTAGTAAATCAGCGGGAAAGCCGCGTGACGGGTGACCGTCTCCCGTGGTTAGGTGGGCGTGCCGTAAAGGCTTGCGCGTGTAATCCGCCTGCTTTTTAGGCAGCCACATGGGCAGGTGGCTCCTATTTTTAGCGCGAGAGACGAGCGCAATATAGTTATATTGCCCCCCCGCGTTGGCCAATCCCCAGGCTCGACCCCCCCGGGGGGCGAGCCTGGTCGGTTGCTACAACGTGCTTATAACCTTTTGTCGCGAAGCAACAAAAATTTGCACACCGGCGAAGCCGGGTTGCCCCCCTCCCCGGCTTCGCCGGGGAGTGTAATCTGCCTACCGTTGGCTAAAAAGCGCTCGTTCGACATCCGTCGACGCCCCGGCTGAGAATCAGGCCCGCAGGACACTTTAGCCCTGGCCAGTCTGGGAACATTCTCCAGCGAAGCTGTGGCGTATAGTCGATTCAGCGTGTGCTGCGAATCTTCGGCGCGCACTGTTTGCGCAGTGAGGCGAAGGTGTGTAGGGAACCGTCAGCCAGTAGTCTTGGGGCACGGCGGCCCGTCCCCGGCCTGCCGACCGGATCCTCTGTGAATGCCTGCCCCCAGAAGCCGCCGGGGACTGGCCCGCCGGCCGTTGCACACCGGTCCCCCTAATGCGCCGCCGGCGCCGGGCAAGGGATGGCGCTTGCGCGACCGGATTGATAAGCTCGTACAGCCAATAGGCGGATTCGAGGCGCCATAACATATAGCCAACCTAACGTTCGACCCAATTCTTCCAGAAGCAGAAGCAGAATTAGTCGCTGGATATAATGTTGAGTACTCCTCAATGGGATTCGCTTTGTTTTTTTTGGGTGAATATGCTAACATGATCGTAATGAGCAGTCTATGCACAATTTTATTTTGCGGTGGATGGCTGCCTCCCATTAGCATTCTTCTGTTGCACTGGGTGCCAGCAACTTTATGGTACGCACTTAAAGTTATAGTGTTTTTATTTGTATTCATTTGGACAAGAGCTGCTTTCCCAAGATATCGATACGATCAGCTGATGGGTTTGGGTTGGAAGGTTATGCTACCACTGTCCCTCGGGTGGGTGGCTCTGATCGCCGCAATCGGTATAAGTTTCGACATTCTATATTAGGCTTTCCCAATTGCATGCCCCCCCCCGCTGCGCGCACCAAAAGCAAGGGAGCAACTTTTTGCCCCCCGGTCAGAAGCGTGGTAGAGCACACTCGGGAATAATGAGTATCACCATTTACGAGCCAACGATCAAACACCGGCCTACGGGTCGAATAAAGTATCCCAGCACCCCCCCTTGGCGCTGCGCGCAATTTGGTAAGCATTTTGCCCGGCCTCCCCGGCGAAGCCGGGGAGTATCCGGCTGTGGGGCTTGGTCCCGGTCGGGTTTCTGGGGGCAGGCAATTAGTGATGAGTGCCCAGCATACTCTACTTGTTTTGTTGCGAATCAACAAGCTCGTGAGCCGCCCGACCCGGCAGGATCGCAGAAATGTTGGGGCCCGGCAGAGACGGAGACGGGAGCAGACGGCTCGCTGCGCTCGCCCAAAGCGAACAGCAGTAGGGGTCGCCGGGCCGCGCTTGTGATTCCCCCCCCCAATGGTGCCCAATTTTCCCGACCCTGGGTTCGGGGGGCACCAATCCTTTCGCGACCTCTTCTGGGGGCAGGCTTGTAAACACGGGAATAAAGATAAAGAATGTGCTTACGCTAAACTAGACTACTGGCCCCCTGTAGCTTGATTGGCTGGCCCAAAGCACCAAGTTGGAGACCACCGGACTTGAACCGGTATTACATGCTTGCAAAACATGCGTTCTACCGATTGAACTAGGCCCCCGGCATATAATCCGCCCCCCTCTGGCCCCCCCCTTCGGGGGGGGGCACCGGTAACTCGTGATCGACCCGCGACCCCTTACAGATCGCTGCCCTCGGGCTCGGGGGAGCCAGGGTCCCGTGGGCAGGCAGAGAAACCGGCCCCCCGGTTGCGCGACCGTGGCAATACCCTATCGGCGCCATCACTGGGGCCCTCTGTCCCCTTGCACTGCTCGGGGACACCTAGAATCTCTTTTTATTTCGCTGCGCTGTTTATTTACAAGCCGAGCAAAACTTTAGTTTATGTAATGAACTGCGCATCTCCCGGCAGAGACGGGGTCTCAAGCCCCCCCGGCGGGGCGCCCGGGACGCCGGCATGTATCAGACGGTTAGAGAACCCCGGGTACCGGGGTTGTTCGTTTCCAGAAATTTATTGCTTTTATAAGCTCGGGAACTAAAATACGCGACCCGAGCCCCCGCCCGAACCGCGCCACCGAGGGACATCACACGAGCCTAAAGGGGCAAGCGGATACTCCCCGGCGAAGCCGGGGAGGGAGCGCTGAGGATCGATCACGAGCCGTACGCGCCTCCCCTAACAATTGGGCGCAATCAGTAAACATTGGGCAAAATAAGCTTCTACCAACCGCCGGCGGTTAGGTTTGGAATGGTCCCCAGAGGGGGCAATTGCGCGCAGCGCAATGGCTATGCTACGTTTTTGCCCACCGCCCCTGCCGGTTTGTGGGGCGCAATGACGGTCGGTGGTTGGACAGTTTTGGTCGCAGAAATCTGGGCTGGCCGGGCTGCCCAGGGGGCCAAATGGCGTAGTTTAGGGTCGCGACGGCAAAGCCCATATGATGCCGGGTTTTGCCGCAATTGTGTCCCGCGAGCGCCCTCCGACCCAGCGTTCGGGGCGGCCAAGCTCTGGTTTATAATTATAATATTTTAAAACATGTTTACTATTTACTCTGTACTGAAAATTTTTGATAATAATACGCAAGAATCATGGTTTTTTTTTTCCGACGGCGATACGGCGCTGCCCACGAACGGGGCGCCAAGATTGCCATTCACTCCTGTAGAAGCCCAGACGGCACAGTTGCGAACCGGCATTTTGCGACCCCAGGGCCCCAAAACTTGCGCCCAAGCTAGCTGCAAAAAACTTTCATTATTTGGGCGCTTAGGCTTATTTTTATTTGCTTGCTCTTTTGATACTGCCCCGTCTCTGCCGGGGTCACTAGAGTTCGACCACGACCACAGCAGTGGGCCCCTAAGGGAGGGCTCGCGGTTGGCGAGCGTGGCCGCCGTCGTTTGGCCCCCTAAAGATCGCTACCCTCGGGGGTCTAGTGATTTTTCGCTCTTTATTGACGAGTCGCGAAACAAACTGTTATTTTTTTGGTCACTCCCCGGCTTCGCCGGGGAGTGTGCCCCCGAGATCAGCCAAGGGGTGCAGGGGGGCCAACCGGTCGGGCCGCCTGTGTCGGGCACTGCGACGCGGTCGGTTGCAAGCAAAACAAAAAAAAAAGAAACCGGACGCCCGCAAAGGTGTCGCAGCCACGGGGGGCTTGCGGGCAAGCACCAAAGGGTAGATGACCAGCGGGTACCCGCCATAATCCGGAAAAAGTACAAAAATTTTTTCTTTCTAGGTGCGATTATTCATGGTAAAATTCTGAACAGCTTGGATTTCAAACTATATACAACTCTTGATCACTCGAGCTATAATCAATTAATAAACACTATAAACTATAACCCATTAATCAATGTAATTACACGATCGCAGTGGGATTTGAAAAATCAGATCTCACGACCGGTAACCGTCTGCCTGATAGGCCTTCTCACGAGACAGTAGAAGACCTCTATTTCGGAGGGGACAGCGTCAAACCGTACCCGGGCGACCGCTGTATACTGTATAAAAAAAAGTAGGCTTTCGCCAGGAGCTGCTTGAATGACGTTCGCAAACCAGGTCGGCGCAAGGCGTGCTGGTTTTTTTATTTTGTCCCCGACGCAGGCGGCCCCCCCTCCCAGGGGGCCTGAGAAACTAACGAAGCGTCGTCGGTAGTTCCGTTGCTTCGCAACAAAATAACCAAGACGCTGCTTAGAGGGGCCCCCCGGCAAGGTCATTTAGCGCAGCGGCGGTTGCTGACGCCAGCGCCACTTGGCGCAAGGCGTTCGGCGGCAGCACGCTTAATAACATGCCCCGGTCGGGGGCTTTTAATTTCCGGCAGAGCCGGGACATGGTAGTGGCTATTGTTCACCGACCGCCACCATCGGCCGTCGAACTGTTGGGGGCCCACTGTGCAGCTTCGCTGCACAGCGCGCTTGCGCGACCGGGCAAACACAAAAAGCTCGTGAACTCGAGAATAAGGAATACGCGTTGCCCCCCGTACAAAAGCACATTGTTAAGCAAAAATAGGCTAGCCTAAGTCTCGAATGTCCCCGGGGGTTCTGCGTCGCCAGGGAGACTGCCGTACGTTGCCGCGCTTTGCGCGGCCCAACTGCCTGCTTACGGAATTCCCGAACTTTTTTGTGCTCAAATTGTACCACGATTCGACACGACCAGCAAATAAGCACTAATGGCTTTTAGTTGTCTCGAATCGTGATACAAGAGGGGCTGACGGATCCTCTCTGGCAAGAATGGTCGGTTGGCCCCACACGCTTCGCCGGCCCAACCGGCGACGCCTCGTCTACTGTCGAGAGATATTGGCGCCCGGTCGGCTCGGGAAGTGGCGGACCCGGTCCCCGCCGCAACAGGCGCGGCTTCGAGAAAAACCAAACAGGGCGGCGCTGGTGCGCACGCAAGCGGCAGGGGAGTTATCGCAAGTGTGACCAGCTCGTACCACCGAATACGTAATAATAACAATATTCGTGTGGACCATGGGGTTAGCAGGACTCGAACCTGCAACGTTAGCGTTATGAGCACCACGTTCTACCATTGAACTACAACCCCCCGCTGCCGCCGTTGGCGGCCTTTCTGTGCCCCCGGCCCCCCCAGAGGGGGGAGGTGAATAAGTACAGTAGCCAGCACGCCCAACCTAGTGGTCAGAAATTTTGGGTCCTTTACGGGCACCAAACTCGTTTTAAACTACCAATTACGTTATCCAATGCTTCTTGCCAGAGGATCCGGCTGTCCCGCAGCCGGGTCGCTGCCGGGGCAGTTTTGCGACCCTGGCGGCCACCGGTAGCTGTTGCGCGCAGCGCACAGTGGGGTTGATGCCTGCACTTGAATACGGGTTTGATTGCCCCCCCCCCAATTTGTAGCAAACGCCCCGCGCCTCGCTGGGGTAATCCCCGACTACGCCGGGGATAAGATTTTTTTGGTTTCAATTGAATGGCTACCACCAAAAAAATTACAAAAACTTTACAGACCTCCGCCCCTAATCACGGTCGGTCAAAATCTCTGTTCGCGTAGAGCGCCCCCCATTGGCCCGGTCGGGGCAATTCCCCCGACGGGGACATTGGAGGGAGCAAACGGTTACGTAGGTTCGCCTGGCGCTCCCGAACCTACTATTCCCCCCTACGGGGGGAATTTTGCTACGGGACGGTAGGGTCGGTGCTGATGGCCAAAAATTAAAAAGTTACCTACGCCTCGCACACGAGCCTCCTAAGGGGGCCAATATTATATATTTCTGCGCACATAACAAGATACCCGGAGAATATTCTGATGCCCCTTACAGGGGTCGTGTTGCTACGAACGAACAGTAGGCAATTAACCCAGTTGTAGCGAAGCAGGCGCCGCCGGGGTTTATTGTGGCGCACCAGCCCAGTGTGCAGGCATCGCCCCTTTTTACCTCGAAAAGTGCGCTCAACCCTGGCGCTAGCGATTGTTAGGCAGCCTTGCTTTGCAACAGAGGCTTGGACTTTTCTTGCAAGCGGCGCCCGGGGCGCCCTAGGCCGGTCCGATTCCCGCGAATTTTTTTTGCTCGCCCTTGTACGGTGCGTCAACTGTCACAGAAAACTTTCTAACTAGCCTTTTTTGTCCGCTTGCCTCTTTTTTTGGTTTGGTTCAGTTCAAAATTTTCAGTTCTGGGATTTGTCATATTCCGTGATATCGAATTTGTACCTGTGATGACATTCTCTTCACCAGAATTACTAGAGCCTGTACCCCGTCGAGTACGCCAATTAAAGCGGCTGTTATATTGTGTTTTTTTTTGAAGAAAACTATAAATATCGAATAACTGACTGTGCGGCGACGCTGCACAGTCAGGAGAGTACAGTTGTAAGAGAGATTTATTTGACACAAAAGATTGCCCAACGAATTCAACATATAATTTCTCGCTAGTAAAAAAAAAGGGTTTATTTTTATATTTTTCAGTTAACAAATGTATTACTTTGGATGTGTCTCGGGATGTATGTATTAATTTAGAACCTTCTGCAAAAATAGATCCAGATAATTTTAAAGATTCTTGTAAAATATTGTCCTTACTTCCGCGTAGTTGGTCGATTTCTTGATTCGCAAAAGATAAAAGAGACATGGTGATTTTCTTTTTTCGAAGTTTTAAAATTCTACAGATTCTTGGTAAAAAATATTTATGAATAATGAGTAGGGAAGGGCGCTTGCGGTGGCTCTTAGGCTTTTGCCGCCGGTCTCGCTGCACGCAGGAATCCGCGGTCTTGCCCCCCCCCTACGGGGGGGCTCCTGTACGATCGGAAGCGCAAGCGTACACACTCCCGATAAGCTTGGGGATCCCTTTAAGTTACAAGGGCATATTGACATGGGGGGGCGGTACTTTGTTTTTATGAACGTTCTTGTTTCGCGAAAGAGTGAGGCAAAAATGGTAAAGGCCAGGGTTGCAGAAATCTGGGCGGGGGCCAAATGTGCAGGTTCACAAAAAACAGGCTTTTGCCCTTGGGGGGGGGGGCTGTGGCGGTCGCCTTTAAAGCCTAAAATTTGTGAGCGAGCACCCCCCCCCCGTAACCGTACACGCAGCTCTCACCGCATACGGCTTGCACGGAAAACGGACCCGTTGTTAAACTTTCACGGACGGGCAAGCGGCTTGCGCCAGCGGATCCGGGGCGGCCCCCCGGTCCACAGGCGTCTGTGAACACTGGGGGACTATCAATACCCACAAAAACAGGGTACATTATTCACTCTCTTCGCGGGCGTAGTACACTAGTTTTTTGCGTGGCCGGGGGGGGGGCCTGCTGCACTATGCACTGGGGGCTGGCGCGGGCGTCGTGTAGTGCCCGGGCTCGAGGCTCTGCCGGTTGCCCGGCTCTTTAGAGGTCGTGTACTGGCGTGATAATGGGGAACCTCTGCTAAATTATGGTTAATGTGTGCATCGCGGTTTTTATATCTACGTTCGTGGATATTTTCAATGCCCCGGGGTCGCAGAAATCGGGGCATTTTGCCTTGCAACAATGGTGCATTTTCCCTAGCCCCTGTGGGCACAAAAATACTTTACTTTAATAGGGCCTCTGTAACCGGCGGCCGTCGTCTAACTTGCGTACGCGCAAATTTTTTTGGCTAGGCGGTTATTCGGAGGTTGACTCCAGTAGTGCTTCTCTGATAGGCACGGTACGTGCAGGCGGCCCCCGGGATCGAAAACAGGTCGGGCAAGCAATTTTGCCATCGCGATCGGCTCTGTTTATATCCCAAAGCCTTTATTTTCTTTGAGTCCCCCGCAGTGGAGCAGTGAGTCCGCCGACCTTTGGTCGGCGGCAACGACGGCTCCCGAGTATCCCCGGTGTAGAAGACGGATCCTGTGGCAAGTATAATCCACGACCGTTTTATGATACTGGCCCGGTCGCGGACGTCCAGACTTGCTGAGTTAAGTGTATATCGGTCACAAGGGGCCCCCGGCTTTTTTATTTTTTAACAGGCCGCGGCAGTTCGTGGTGGCCGGGGGGGACGCGCGCCATTGCCAGAGGATCCGTGCGCTCAGGCTCGGGTTGATTGCAACTTTGCGCGCAGCTGGGCGCTTGGTCCAGGTCGTGGGCAGTTGTTTTTAGGCAGTTAAAAGAAACCTCGTGTGATGTATAGGCACTTATTGTGCCCAATTTTCCCGACCGCCTGCCCCCAGACGGCGCAAGCCGCAGCGTCCACACCTGCCTGCCTGTGGGCCGGCCGGCCGGGACCGGGTGGACCCTGGGCGGGGGGGAATAACAAAAACACGAGCTTGAAGTAAATGATCGCCTGTGCGGGCGCCCAACATTTGTGTCCCCGAGGGCGATGGCAAAATTGCTTGCCCGTCATGAATCCGCCATTGACCCGACCGGGCGGTTTAAAAGGGCTATATATGGCAACGTTCGGCCCGTTCAGGTTTTTGCCTTCGGAGTTTCCTCTAATGCAAAGATTTTTGCAACATAGCTTCCCCCAACTGATCGTCTAGGGCTTTCGCCGGGTCGATAGGAGGCGAGGATTTCCCTCCCCGCGGAATGCTACGCCACCCCCGGTATGCCGATACTCGGCGGGAGAGTCCCAATGTAGCTTGCCCGTCCCGAAGGCCAGAGGATCCGGCTGTGCAGCGATCTACCTTGAGCCGTGCAAAGCGCGGCTGCAGTGATGAGTGCGCAGCCGGGGGGGGGGCTCATTATATAGTTGTTCGCGACCAGGGGAGCCACCTGCGAGGTGAAGCGATCGCTACATTACTCGTTGCGTAGCAACCCCCCCCGTAGGGGGGGGGTAACGATCGAGCGGTGGCGTAGCCATTAGCTATGGGGGAACGATGTAGGGAAATAAAACAGGTCCTTATCACGAGCCTGGCGGACCACACCAGTATACTCTACTAAGGTTGTGATCTCTACTGATGTAAACCCCCGCATACTATAAAAACCTAAAAAAAATACACACAGCCAGAAAAATTGTGAGAAAAATGTGACTTTATCCAATTGAGGCATATTTACGGCCCTTTTAATATGTGCTATGGTCTTTTTTGATTACCGCGGGCGCCTCCGCTGAAGCAGTTTAGACACCCCGTAGGGGGGTTAAAGTAGTATACCCGCCCGCCTGTTAGCCTTACAGCGTTCGGAAAAACTCGCGAAAAGCGCCTTGCCTTCGGTGTTATGGACACGCTCACTGGTTTCGAAACTGGGCGCAAACCCGGCGCGGATCGGTGGGCGGTCGCACAAGCGAATTGCCCCCGACCGGGGCTCTATGGGCGAGCGCAGCGAGCCCAGACAAGCGCCCCCGATACTAAGACCCCCACCAATAGCAACTACAAAATAAGAATAACCAAACAACATCGACGTCATAGTCGGCGGATCCTATGGCAACGGTGGCACCACAACCAGCCTAGTACCAACCCGCGGCAAGGCTCGTGAATTACCCGCAGGTCCGGCAATTTTTCCGACCCGACCAGAGTATCGACCCCCCCTAAGGTCCTAAGGAGCCAGATCATACAAACATAACGCCGGGGCGAGTGTGTGAATTACTGAGGGGGCCCTAAGAACACTAGATCAAACTACTAACTCGGTCGTAAAGCGCTAGTGTTCGGCGAGGGTTTACGCAATTACAACTCCGGTGAGCACTTGCACAAAGTCGCGCCCCGCCCGAAACTGTCACGGGCGCGGAGTTTCGAATCTAAGGGACCCCCCCCCGCCGGTCCACAGGCATGCACACTTTTGCGTCACAGCGTTCGGATCTGGACCGCGGTAGGCGGCCGCGTTATACTGTGGGGGAATTATTTGGCAGCACAAAAAGCTGCCTAATGCCCGACCGGGTAATTGGCTCGCAAGCAGGGGGCTAAGCACTAACATACCAGAGCGCCGAGGATTTCTCTGGGCGATATGGGCGCGCTCCTCGGGAAGCTGGTCGCCCGATGACACCAGGAAGGCTCTACCGCTAGTTCAGAACCGTACGTGAAACTTTCGCGTCATACGGCTCCTCGCGCAAACAGCCCGACCGGATTAGTAGATGGCGTACCCGGTATGGGTCGCGTAAGCGCCATCTTCAGTCACTGACGGTCAGCGTCTGCTGTGCACGGGAGTACGTCTGCAGATCCTACCAATTATAGGCGGGCATTCGCGTATTACCCCATCCTACTCTCAAGTCAGCTGTGTGAGACACTACCCACACTGTTAAATGTGCGTTGTCCCCCTGTTCCACGCTTAGACCCCCCGGGTCGGGGGGGCTCGGTGTGCTTGTTGGCGGGCGCATAGGGGGCGGCTTAAAGCCCGCCCCCCAGAGGGGGGCCAGCTTGTTGCGCTACACCAAACTCCGTTGCTTCGAAACAAAATAGAACATTGGGTGGTTTATTTCAGGGACTCGCTTTCTGGGGGCAGGCAGACTATTTTTTTGCCTCCCTGCGGAATGCTAAACCACGTTGCCGGCAGAGCACAGTGTTTGGTGCTCGCAGCGCCAGCGCTCGCCTTTATCGGGGCGACAGTGGCCGACCTTATATTTTGTAGTAACGTATATGTTCTGTAGTAGCTGGCCACCAGAGCGGGCCAGTGCCTTGCGCGACCGCGACTCGAGGCGTAATTGCTCCCCGGCTTCGCCGGGGAGGTACCGAGCTTATTAATTGGCCGCGGGTCGCGGGCGAGCCCGTGACAACCGGCGGTCGAAACTACAGTATAACGAGCGTCTCGACGTTACCAGATAAATCTTTGGTGCCCCCGCCCGCTGGACGTGCACAAGATTGTACAAGGCTCCCCCAGCGAATATAACAGCCTCGGCCCCCGTACCGACTCAGCAATACTTTGTCCACCTGCATTTGCCTGGTCCCCACCGGCCGGCCGGCCGGCCGGCCCACAGGCAGGCAGGGAGGGGACAATTGCCTGCCCCCAGAAACGCTGCGCGGTTCTGGCCTCCCCCCAGAACGCAGGCCAGGCCCCCCCGCCCCGAAGGGCGCATACCGCGCTAGCGCAGCTGCACTGCCAACGCGCCATCACTACAAATACAGTGGCCGGGGGGCGTGGGGGGGAATAACGGCCACATATTGCGATCCCAGTGTGCCCATTCGCGACAGTGATGATTACTGAGTGCCTGGGCCCCCGAAGAGGAGTATCTTGCCAGAGGATACGTCGCGAAGCGTGCGACACTGCCGGTCGCCCTGGCGCCTATCGGGCATCGCGATAAATACGTGGGCGGGGCCCCCCCGGCATTGGTAGAGTGAGTACTTGAGGTTTTCCCGTTCCGAACTGCCATTTTTTTGGACCGGAAGGCTCCTGCTGTACGCCGAGTCCTTGAATAAGGAACAGGGCGCGCGCTTCCCGCGCGTCCTCCGGACGACTTGGGACGATCCTACGCTCCGCGATTGCCTGCTAGTTTGCATTGCAGAAGCGTCGCCCCGTGGGTATACGGCACGTCATCGCCAGTGTTCTACTTGGGTCGCTTGTTGGGTCCCACCTCTGGTGGGGCCAGCGGCAGGCACACGGTTCACTAATTTGTTAACCTTCGGTAACACTAGCGCTTGGTAAACCTTACGCATTAGAGTGCGGCGCAGCTTTGCCACCAGAGATAGCAAATATAAAGTTTCACGAGCGTTTGAAGCGTGATCACTGGCGAATTATAACACCAATGACGTCCTTGCTAACTGTTTTTACGCTTTTTGTTTTTGGTCCCCGCAGGGGACACTCTTCTAAAAGCAATTTATTGTTGCCCAGCTGCACACCCTAAGAAGTTTTTATAATGCCTGTGGGCAATGCATTCACCCCGTTCCTTTTTTTTTTGGGGGGGGGTTCGGGTAACACCAAGAACCCCATGGCAGTTCAGTTCACACGAGAGCCCCGTCATGGATTATATGGGTGCTAGCGCGCTAGGCTCTTAGGCGAGGGAACGAGAATATACTTATTACCCGGGGGACAAGCTTACTGCACCGCCCCGCGCCCCCGCTTGCCCAGGCCCAATTTTTCCGACCGCCTGCCCCCAGACGGCCAGCAACGGGCCGAGGGTTGACAGGGCCCTCGTAACTGCCCACGACCTGGACGAGTGGTCGCACACTGGCCCAATTCTGCGAGCCTGGCCTAAACAAGGGGGCAGGCGTGTAATGACTACGCATCATAGTACCCGCCCGGCAAGCGGCGCCTAAAAACCAAAAAAATAAACACCGCAGGATGCGGCAATCAAGGCGCACTTTGGTGATTACAAAAGCTGCGCCACCCAATAATAGTCCATTAGTTTTTTTGTTTTCAAAAGAGCTTGTTAACCTGCCCCCAGAAGGAAAAGTTAGTGCGTGAACGAGCTCGCTTTGCTATAACTTTGCCCGTGAACGGGCCGCACGAAATGCCGTCATAGTCGGTGCTATGCCTCAGTTATAAATTATACCTGGGCAGGTTTTACCGCTAGTTCAAAACCGTACATGATCGTTTCCGATCATACGGCTCCTCGCATACACTAATACGCATTTTGGCTATTCACTTAATCAGAAGTGAACAGCAGGCTCTTGCGCGCCACCTTTGCCAGAGGATCCGTCACAATTTTGGTGATATAGATAGCCACCCGAGCAATTGGCCCCGGTCGGGGGCTTTTGCAATTATGCGAGGGGTACACACGTGATACATTGGCGCTACGGTCGCCCAACAGCCCCCGTAAATATACAGTACGCGGGGGTACGCCAGCATATATCACCCTCTAGAGGGGATCATTGGCTGATTACCTAATCCTACGCTCAAACATCAGGGGCCCCCGGCACATTATTACTATCATCCTCGGTAATTGTCGAACGCAGTGAAGTAGCGGACAATAATTGCTGGCACAGCGAGGTGGCCCCCTTGACTGCCGCAACCGTTGCGCCATGGGGGCCAATGAATAATGATTTGGGGGCAATATCGACGTTTGGGATTTTCCCGTTCCGAACTACCATTTTTTTGGACCGGAAGGCTCCTGCTGTACGCCGAGCCTCGAGTCGAGGAACTGGAACCTGGGTATCCTCGGATCCCCAACTCTAGTAATCGTCTAGCGAACATACGAGCCGTGTCTCGTTAGCCCCCTGTTGGCGCTTGCGCGACCAAGATCACTGGGGGGGCAGCGCTTTTATTGCGTTTACGACGCGTCCTAGCCGCCGTTATAGTATGGCGCGCATCTACCGGCACGGTTCACACCATCGTTAGCCATCTGCAAAGCTTTTGTCGCGAGCGTGCCCCATATCACGGAGGTTACGCCACGGTATTCACACTCGTTTTCAGTACCCGCAAAGTATCGGCCGAATTATTTATCTTTAGGCTAAGTGTCGCCTGATCACAGGACCCCAATACTATTTCACAACGCCTGCCCCCAGACGGCAAATCACACTCGCGACGCCAGCGAGCGTCTGTAATTTTGTTTTTCGATTGCAACCGGCGCCGTCTCTGCCGGGGCCAAAAGGGGTGGCCTAGCCGGGGCTTTCGCTACGTGAACAGGTGTTTAGCGAATGCACATTGTACCGGGGCCTGTTTGTTTAGCCCCCAGTACATTAGAGTTAGAGTCGGCCACTCAACCCCCCCGCGGAAACACTGTTGATGTTGATATACAGTAGTGGACCCAGCGACCCTGGCCCTAAGCCAATAAGGTATTTAAACACAGCTCGCGGCCGGCTATATTTAGGAGACTCGCGCTTTTGATCGACCGCCGGCTTTTCGGGCGCTTGGGCGTTCGGGTCTGGTCCTTCGCCAGAATTAGTATACCTGTTATTCCCCCCTCGCCCCGAATGTACTGGCATTACAACTGTTAGGCGGGCGCCGACCGACCGTAAACGCTCTTACCCGGCTAGAGGATCCACGCCGGGCAATTAGCAACCAACTTTAATCTATACAGCGCAGCTGCAATCTAATAGTGTAGTGTCATATAAACGTCATTATGGCGCTTGCGCGTCCTGTGCGGACATTCTACTATCACTAGGCGCAACTATTTAATTTACCCCGTCTCTGCCGGGGCCAAAATTTGCCTCGCCCAAAGGGCGCCAAATTGTTGCTTTGCAACAGAGGGTCCATAGCCGGAATATAAAGTCTACCGATACTCGCGAGCTTCTTATTACACTCGTGAGAATGGCCGGCGTCTTGAGGGGGGAATAACAGTTGGACATGTCTGACAAGCGCCGGGAAGTCGCCGGCCCCGGCGTTAGGCAATATTGCGCAATTTACGATATTCGACCCTCCTGTGAAGTGTCCGCCGGCAGATACACAATTTGCTATTGCTACCAAAAAGACCCAACCGCCGACCGGATCCTCTGTGAATGCCTGCCCCCAGAAGCCGCCGGGGGTCGGGGCCAACCGCGGTGGGGGGGTAATAACTTGGTGCGCGCAGCGTTTCTGGGGGCAGGCAATTAGTGATGAGTGCCCAGCCAGGGGCCAAGCGCCCTTCGGGGGGGCTCCGGGAGGGCTTATGCGCAAACCAACGGGCCAGACAGCATCGCCGTTTGGCAGTCGAACCCACGTTTCCCCGAGGGCAGCGATTAGCCCCTCGTCAGACCCCCCCCCCTAACAGCCCCGTTCGTGGACCAATTCGTGGACAGCTGGCCCCTTCGGGTACGGATTGCCGCCCCCTACGGGGGCGTCGGGTAATTTGGGCGCACCCGGTTTTACCTGGCCTTAGGGGGAAAACTGTCAACTTGTTGGCCGAACGCAGTGAGGCACAAAACTTGTGTGAGACGAAGCACAGGAGTACGCCCTTACCCATTTGGCCTGTTCGCTACGCGAACAGTGCACATCCTTGATAGAGGCCCATCGCGGACTCTTGTGCCCAGCTTCACAATCCATGAGCCACCTTCTGCCGCAACAGGCGCGGCAGTTGCGAACGGCGCTGTTTTTTTGCGCCTTCCCGGGCGCAAAAGCGGCACGGCAGGGGGGCCGCCCTGGTCCGAAAAACAATTTAGACCCCTCGGGGCGGGGGGGGACCGGCAGGTTTGTATGCTTCTGACTCGGGAATAATGAGTAGCTTGTTAGAAAGTACCATACCAATACGTGTGGGCAATACTTTCACCCCCGTTCCTTGGGTGGGCCCCCTACAAGGGGGCATGATAGTTCAGTTCACTCGCGCCGCAAGTGCACGGATTCGTTTTACTTGATCCGTGAACGGGTCGCACAATACCATGCCGCAGCTTCAAATCCAAAATGATGATTTCTCGTAAATTGGTGCCAAATCACCCTTAATAAACAGTAGGGGTCAGCACTCTATACTCTATGTACTGCCCTCCGAACCGTAAATGCCCCTCACGGGGCCATACGGCTCTCTGCCGGTGCTTCTCCATAAATATACACTCAGTTGCCCTGGAAAAGGTCCGTGGCCTTTTAGGCCCCCCTTCCTTGCCCCCCACCGCCCGGCGTTGCCGGGCAGGGGCAGGGGGGGGGGGTCGGAACCGGGGCCTTTGGCTAACAGTTATAATGCCCTGGAGAGGCCCTGCTGGGGCAGTATACGTTACGTATTCAGCGTTTTTTGTCCCAGTAGGGGACAAACCAGCGAGCCAACAGCCAACAAGAATGTAGTGAAGGAGGCCACCAAACCTATCAATTTCGTGTCACAGGCACCTTGCCAAGCACGCCCTGACCATTCTTGATTATTCATTATTACTGAGCTCCTTATTTCCATATACTGCATGTACTATCCCCGGCTGGCCCAAGTTAGCTGATCGGGTTCGCGAGTCCAAACAAGCGTTAGCACGGGCCCCACTTCGATATCCTGTGACTCGAGGCAGCTAAATTGTATGCCGCTGGCAGATAGCCCCTCGGGCCAAGCCACATGGCGTTAACGAAAAAAATTGAAAGGCGACCGTATTGGTTTGCGCAATTTTGCGCGCAGTACGGTTGGACGCTAACAGAGTTTGGCTCCCCAGCTGGGGGGCCTAGCCTACTGAGCCCGTGACTGCCGTCAAAATTAGGGTCGCAGAAATTATGGGCAGGCCTGTTCGCTACGCGAACAGTGCTCGATTAGGCTCTTTTTTTTGCCTGGGCACCTGCTCACAAGCGGTACATAGAACATTTTTTTCGGTACCGAGCACCCTCCCCGGCTTCGCCGGGGAGTCATTTTCTATTCCGTGCTAACGCATAAGGATACTCACCGTTAATAACTTTTGGACCTCCACCCTCCTCAACCAACTGCCAGTATATCTATGGCGCTTGCGCGACGTGAGCTTCTCAAAATTTTGGCTCATTACAAAAAATAGACAAACCCTCCCGAAGGCCCTCGCTGCTCGCCTCTGGCGAGCAGGCGCTTGTTGCGCCCAATACGACCGGGGGGTCGTTGAGGTTAGGCCCCGTAATTTTCATCATTCCGCGTTTATCTGGTCTATAGGGGGCGCCATTTTTTCAGCGTGTAGCTCTTTCGAGCACCCGAGAATTAGACGACAAGTCGGACCATTCGTGCACTGCCCAACCAACTGTTTCCCGGCGCACGGTCTAAATAGATTAGAACGGACTCTCGCCCCGTTTATGATATATTCACCAGATCCGGAGCTTTTGCGAGCCAAAAAACTGGTTTTTCCCGAAGCTTTTTACGTGGTAGTTACCGGACACGTAAATTCGGGTGGATTTACTGCATTATAAAAAATCAAATTTTTTATATTCGTCCTATGCAGGCTAGGCGCCAGATGCCCCACCGAGCCACTGTACCGGGCCGGTTACTTTCCCGCAGGGAAAAGCAAAAAATAGGGTATAGGGTAATGTGTCGATCTACCGTAAATACCCACCAAGGTCGTACAATTGGCCCCCTGGGCAGCCCGGCCCCGGCCCCGGCAATTGTGCGCTGCGCGGGGGGGGGGGCATGCAATTGTTTTTCGGATATTGTCCCCTAGATTGCTTTCGGGAATACCCCGACCCCCAGGGATCTTATAGTTGTAGGGTCGCAGAAATGTGGAACAGGGGGTCAGCGGATCCTCTGTGAATGAGCAACAGTTTTTTGTGCTTGTACCACGCTACAACTGGCAATAGGCACAATACCAAGCTCAATGAACGCCAGAGGGGGCGAGGGCCGCGGAGTAAACGCCCCGTGCGCTGCGCGCACCAGAAGTGGGATCGTAACCTTTAGCCGAACGTATAAGTTACAAACAGAGCCCACAGTTTCTGCGACCCTGTCGAGATCACGAGACTACCGCCGAGGCTTCACCAGACTGCAGCATATCGCGACCCGCGGCAGAATCGTGGACGCCTGCCCCCAGAAACGACGCGCGACGGTTGGCCCCCTGCCCGAACCGGGCCGCCGGGGCTTTTCAATAGGGGGCCAGCCATTACGTCCTAAATACTCGATAGGCCCGTAACAAGCCCCCGCCTCAGCAGCGTGGATTGCCGCCGGCCATGGCCCAGCAGAGCTGGGAATTCCCGGCAGAGCCGGGAATGGGAGTCATCTTAAGGTGCCTAAAATCTGACGTTATTGCTCCCTAAACTCCTGTGCAGCGCCACTGAACGGTATACCGGCACTTTTGCGCGAACCCCGTCCAGATTTCCCCCTACGGGGCCGATAGTGCTTCTGGCAAGGTCGCCTAGCAGCGGAATGGTGACTCTAACGGCGCACCACGATTAAAAAGGTCGTTCCGATTAACACATGGGCCCCGTGAAAGCCTGTTGCCATATAAAAAGTTGAGCCGTAGATTCCGGAGGAAATAGTAAAAGGTGCGGATACATACTCATAACACTGAAACCCTGTAAATAAGATCGCCAGTAGAATAGTCAAAAATAAACTATAGATTGCTTGTTTTCTATAGCCTGCAAGAATTGCATGATGTGCCCAGGTTACTGTCGCTCCCGAGGACAATAATATCAATGTGTTCAAACCAGGAATTTCCCAAGGATTTAGTACTTGAACACCTTTTGGAGGCCAAACAGCCCCAATCTCTACTGTAGGAGCGAGGCTTGAGTGGAAAAATGCCCAAAAGAAGGCCAAAAAAAACATTACTTCAGAAACAATGAAAAGAAGCATACCATAACGAAGTGAGCCTTGCACCGCGTTTGTATGATGCCCCTCAAAGGTGGCCTCTCGTATAATGTCTCTCCACCACGTCATAGTCGGCAAAGCGCCTTTTTCGGCACCCCCGGGGGCCAGTATACCAGATACTCAAAACAGGTTTACTGAATCTGAGTTTAGGGAGACCCCGGGTCAACAATACCACGATTAGGTACCGAGCGCCATCGAGCCGCTAATTCAGAACCGCACATGATAGTTTCCGATCATAAGGCTCCTTGCGCGAGTACATCCGTTAGATTATAATAGGCCGGGAGGCCCCTGTTGGCGCTTTCGCGACCAATAACACCAGCCGTTTGTGCTCCGACTGTTGTTTAGTGAGGCTTCCGCGCTCAATAGAGCCCCGGCGTTCGGGCCTAACTTGGGGGGGTGCCTTGTTCGGCCCAATTGGGCTGGCTGACCATAAGTGCCGCTCTTTCGACGACTGTAAACCGCGGGGGCACGACCGCATAACTAGCCCATTACAGGGGAGCTTTTGCTGATTACCCCATCCAATTCTCAAGTGATCCATGACTTTCTTCGCTCCGGGTTTACCTCCCATACCCGCTCGCGCAAACGGTCGCGCAAGCGCCCATCGGCTTGCGCCAGCGGATCCGGGGCGGCCCCCCGGTCCACAGGCGTCTGTGAACACTGGGGAGGCCGGGTGATTCCCCCCCGGACCTGCCCCTATCGGGGCGGGGGGGGGGGACCGGCAGGTGTGGGCAGTGCTTCGCCCATCCCCCCCCCCAGTCGAACTCTGGCGAATATCAGCAGAGAGGCCAAGGGCCCAATTTTCCCGACCGCCTGCCCCCAGACGGCGCAAGCCGCAGCGTCCACACCTGCCTGCCTGTGGGCCGGCCGGCCGGGACCGGGTGGACCGGGTGGACCCTGGGTGGGGGGAATAACAATACGACCGTTTGGGGCCGATAGACTCGCGTAAGCGCCGTACAAAAAAGGCCGGCCATCGTAGGTGGCCGGCGCTAGCGCGTCCTGTTTATATTGTATCGGATGCGAGCCTTATAGCAGCGCGGGAAAAACTCTCCTCTAGCCTATTGTATTGGACATTTTAAGTTTGGCGCGAGCAAGCGCGCACTTGGGCCGGGGGGGTATCACCATTGTGCGCTGCGCGCACAATTATATTGGTCGCGCAAGCGCCAACAGGAAGCCCCGGCTACGCCGGTAAACAATAAATACCTGTGGCCCCGTTAGACGTGATCTGGGTTTTCTCGGAGACAATCCGCCCCGCGCCCTCGCCCGGTCGGGGGCAATTGCAAGCTCGGGCTGACGGGGCACGCACCCCCCCGTAGAGCCTCGATAGGTACAGAGGGGGGGGGTGCCTTTACTAGGCTGGGCACAGTATAAATCCGGGTCATGACCGCCGCCCGGTCGGGAGCAATTGCGGCAGAACTGCTGAATTATGCGCCGTGGGGGGGAACGTCAACATACGAGCACTTGAGATTTTCCCGTTCCGAACTACCTTTTTTTTGGACCGGAAGGCTCCTGCTGTACGCCGCGGGAAACGACCTAGGAACGCCAAACACGTTTGTCAATTTTGTCCGCACCGGAATATAGTGGGTGGGCAGGTCGTATTGTTATTCCCCCCCACCGGGCGGTCGGCCCGCAATTTACCCTGCCATACGTCCACTACACTCCTTATTCCCGAGTAAAGAAAACTGCATACCTCGGTCACGCCTTCCCCCGGCTGCGGGACATCCGGATTCTCTGGCAAGAAGCATTGGCGCTGCGCGAAATTGTCTGCGCAGCAGACAATTGGCCAAAAGCCCCCGACCGGGGCAATTGGGCCCTTCGGGGGTCTGCCCCGCGCTGGTGGCCCCCTGCACAGGCGACCCCGGGGCCGGTTCCCGTTGTGTTGTTGCGATACACCAACGAAAGTGCTCGTACACCGGGGGGAACGGGATGCTTAGTTTCATGACGACGCGTCATCGCGATAGCCCGCGCTGCGCGCGGCAACGGTTCACCCAAATATTAGCCCTCGGTATTACTAGTGACAATACGTCCTTGCTGATGAGTACTGCGCGACGCGCGAGATATTGCCCAGCTTCACACCTTTTTCTGGGCGAATTTCCAGCGCGTGTGGGCAATGCTTTCACCCCGCTCCTCTGGAGGAAGGGGTTTTCACCCTCAGGACAGTTCAGTTCACCTGCTACGAAAGTGTGGGTTAATTACTTAGCCCGTAAACGGGTCGCACACAAACATTGAATATAATACCATAAGTATACCGAAACTACAAACAAAACCACCACCCGCGTATGCATGAAAATACATTACCGCACCAATTGTCGTAGCAAACGCGGCCAGTCCTGCAAATAAAGGCCATGGGCTAGGGTCTACAAGGTGATAAGGATGTTTTCTCATAACCAACTATTTTTTAGTATTTTAGCCTACGCTACACGCAACTCGTAAACTGGCGGTAGAGAAACGAGTAATCGAAGCTAATCTTTTATTGGAAGTAAGCTCTGCAACGGCCATTTAATGGCGCTTGCGCGACTTGGGTGTGTGCGCTGCCCGAGCCAAGAGCACCGGCGACGCCTTTTGGCGTTTACGCGCAGTCTATCAGTGTATGTGCCTACACTCGTGATACCTGTGGCCCCGATGAGCCCCCCGAATGCCCGTCTCTGCCGGGCCAAAACAGTCCGAGCCAACACAAGGTGACAACGTTGGAATGGAATAATGAGGCCTTTCGCTGCACATGTAAATAATGTACCGGGACTATTCACACTTTATTTCTGTGCAGCGAACGTCTAGCCCCCAAGTTGGGCCCCCGACAGGGCTCCGAAGGGGCGCAGCTGCACTGCCCCGAAGGGCGCCGGCGGGGTGGTTGAGCGAGCGTAGCGAGCTAATGAAATGTTATTCCCCCCCCGCCCAGGGTCCACCCGGTCCCGGCCGGCCGGCCCACAGGCAGGCAGGTGTGGACGCTGCGGCTTGCGCCGTCTGGGGGCAGGCGGTCGGGAAAATTGGGCACAGTTTGTCGTCGCTACGCCAAAAAGACGAGCAATTGCGCACCCCTCGCCCGGTCGGGGGCAATTGCGAGCAACCCGCGCCTCTTCTGACGATCGCTTTATAATGTATTTTAATTTTACATACCCGTGATACAGAAGAGGCAAACCCAAGGGACCGAGGCTGCGCAAAATCGGTCAAACCGCCACCTCTGGTGGCCGGGTCGGGTGTGCCGAAAAATGCGACAATTTTTTAAGGTGCGTGAGGCTTTGGCCCCATTGGCGCTCCGCGCAAATTGATCTTCTAGTTGTAACGAAACGTGAAACAGGACGCCAATAAGGGGGTGGCTAGCGGAAGAAGGGATTTGAACCCTCGTCCTTTGCCTTGGCAAGGCAACGCTCTACCACTGAGCTACTTCCGCAAGCAGTCCGACCTACTGTTGGGCGACCTGGCCACCTAAGGCGCCGTGTGTATGGGGATGGTCGACGGATCCTCTGCATAACACAAAGTGCAGCTGCGCAGCCATTGGCGCTGCGCGCACCAGGGTAGGTGTGTCTATTAAAAAGACAACAGGCGCAGCTGCGCGAATACGGCACTTGCGCGTGTATGCGCTTAAGTCGGACATTAATGACTGAGTATAAAACAATTGACCCCTCCACGCTCGGCGAGCCAAACCTGTTGGCTACATTATAAAGCGTGCATGCCGGTCCCCCCCTTGCCCCCCAAGGGATTCCCGAGCGAGAGTAAAAGCAAATACAGTTGCTGCGCCTGAATTTCAGAGTTGTCAACCCCCGCTGGCCTAGGCGGTCGGGAAAATTGGCCAGCAGGTTTGAACGCTAGTGAGGTGAAGATTATATTTTGCGGGGAAGGACTCTGCTATTGTGTTAGGGGGGGGTCATATAAAAGATAAAAGCAGTTACACAGGTAAACAAAAACGGGTGCAGTGACCGACCGTCGCTGCCCCAGCACCCGTTGGAGAATATAATGCAGCGGAAGGCTGGGGAAGGTCTGGGACTCTGCCGGGGCAGTCCAGTGCTCGATAGCTTGATCGTTAGCTCGCGAATATTGGCACTGCTGAGGTTGGGTACGGGTGTCTAAGCGTGGAACACTCAAATGTTGCGGTCGGCCCAGGGGTCACCCCCGAAGGGGGGGGGGACCGGCGACTTTCGCTAATAGTAGCGGAGCTTCCTGTTTGTCTACTATACCTCGCGACAAAAGCTCGATTCTGCCGAGCTTAGTGGCCATTGGCGCTGCGCGCAATTTGCCTGGTCCCCACCGGCCGGCCGGCCGGCCGGCCGGCCGGCCCACAGGCAGGCAGGCAGGGAGGGGACAATTGCCTGCCCCCAGAAACGCTGCGCGGTTCTGGCCTCCCCCCAGAACGCAGGCCAGGCCCCCCCGCGGCGCGCACCAGTGCCTTAACCCTACCGGGGCAAGCAAACCAAAACTCATTTACCACGGATGCTGCGCCAAATTGTACCCGGCGCTCGTAAGCTCCCGCCCGGGCGACGACGGGGAATTTACCGGGCGCCGGTGCATAATTAGTTGTGTATAGCCCAACGCTATTGTCCCCTCTGGGAACCAAGTTTTCAAACAAACTACAGGAGAGTAGAGGTGCACACAAGGGGCGAAAGGCTTATTCCCGATTGCCGCGGTCGGCGGGCTCGCCTCGTGTATGCGCGGTATTGGCAAACTTGTGCAGCGAAGTAACGGGCTACGCTTTTTTTAGCGCGCGCTCGAAAAATCGGGAATAGGTCGCATGTTATACGGAATTTCGGTTACTACTAGTTTAGTTGTGGGTGTATAACAGCTTAACCTTTTAGAAGACTTATAAATTCTACAGCAATTGTACCTCTCACACGGTAATAAACGACTAGTAAAGCAAGCCCGATAGCGGATTCCGCTGCAGCGACCGTTAATACAAACAAAGCAAATAATTGCCCAATTAGATCATCCAAATACACAGAGAAAAATAAGAAGTTTAAATTTACTGCTAAAAGCATTAATTCTATTGACATTAACATTATAATAATATTTTTTCTATTCAAAAAAATTCCCCAAAAACCTAATAAGAATAAGAGAAATGAAAAGGTTAAATATTTAACTAAATCCATAATTGTGTACACTCGTAATATACCTGCCCCCAGAAGTTACGGCTGGCGCGCTAGCTTGGGAGCGCGCTTTCGGCAGACACCTTTTGAGGCATGTGTGCACTGGTCCCGGTCGGGGACAATTGACCAGGCTAGTGAGTCGCGCACCCCCTTGACTAGTGGCTATTCGCGAACAGCGTTTTCTGGGCCCTGCTCCGCAATTGCTCCCGACCGGGCGGAGCAGCAACACAAAAAAGCAGCCGAGCTGCTTTTTCCCGCAGCTTGCTTGGCGCTTACACACTCGGCACCCCCCCCCCCCCCCTTACCCCCCTTCGGGGAGCGCAGGCTACACAGGTCGCGTCGTTATTAAGGCGCACTGACCAAATCCTGCCAGCCTTCTACTGTCTATCGCGAATTGATCAAACGCCTGCCCCCAAAAGCGCCATTCTCGTGATACAGCTCGCCTTGCGCCCGACCGATCCGGTTTCACGCCGGTGGTCGGAAATGGTATGAACAGTTAAAACACAAGTGTGATTTAAGAGACCTTATAAAATTTGGTTAGGGAGCACCAGACGACCCGACCGTTCGGCAAAGCCCAAAATGTGCCCAATTTTCCCGACCCTGGGCAGGGGGGCGCGCAGCGCGCTGCTGCGAGCACAAACCGAGGCGTGGCCGGTAACGCTATTTTTTCCTGCGGGGATCTAATACTCAGGAATCCGCCGTTCTTTCTTTTTATCTCTAGCCCCCCGCAAGGGGGCGTAGAATAAGACATAGAGTTCGCCTTTCCACCTCTCGCCCAACCCCCGGGGGTTCTCGGCACGTCCAAAGCTTTATTGCGCGAGCAAGAGGCTATCCGTTAGTATCGCGCGTACATGTACTCTGTTACTAGGACAATGTATCGCGCACGCTACGGAAAAAACACACAATACTGCACCAGCAAAACCCATTTTTAGCGACTGCCGTAGCCCTGTGAATATTGCCGGCCAAGCCCCTGGCTCGCCCCCCCCTACGGGGAAGAGGGGACGTCGGTGGCCTTTGGCTGGGGGGACCCAGGACTCCCGACCGGGGTGTCTCTATGGCACAACCCGCGATCGCTTGCGGGGGAGGGGGTCAGGCCTGCTCTGAGGGGAGTCATCACTACGAGCGCCAGCGGTTTCTCAGTGGGCCCACCGTTGCACGTTATATCTGCGGCCGTCGACTCCCAAAGTTTATGCGCAGCGAGCTTTTCGCCGAAGGTCGGTATCCTCGCCGGTCGTGGCCCAGCTCAACACGAGTGTAACGTGTACTGCCTTCTGGGGGCAGGCATTATCACAATGCAAGACTCGTTATTTAGGAGCCCACTCCCCGGCGTACCTTGGCTACGGGAAACACACGAGCGCCATTGGCTTGGGGAGGAGTGGCCTTTGACAGAGGATCCGGCGCAGCATCATCCAGGGGTTTGTGGGTGACCGTTTGGTGTGCGGTGGGCGAGAGTTTTTACCGCGACCCTGTTCAAAGGTTTTCTGAGTATTGCGCGTGTGACAGTCTAGAATACAACGGGAAGAGCTGGTCACCGACCCCCCCCCCTCCCCCCCGTAGGGGGGGGGGGGGCGACCCAGGGGCTTTACCAACCCGAGGACGCTCACTTTGTACCAGCCACTTTACCCGGCACATAATTCAAGCATAGGTAAACAATAGTCGCCGGCGATGCCTGAACGATATTAAACGTTATAATTGTCAATAAGCACCGCCCGGTATCCGTCCCCGGGACGGGCAAGCGCCCAGCGGCTTGCGCCAGTGGATCCTTTGTGAACACTGGGGAGGCCGGGTGATTCCCCCCCGGACCTGCCCCTATCGGGGCGGGGGGGGAACCGGCAGGTGTGGGCAGTGCTTCGCCCATTTCACCGCTTCAAGGCGACCCTGCCGGGCCCCGAAGGTCGCGCAAGCGCCGTCTCATTATATTAACAGAAGCCTACTTTTGCGCTCGGACAAACTTAAAAAATGTGCTTGGAAAGATTCGAACTCTCAACTTTCAGATCCGTAGTCTGATGCTCTGTCCTGTTGAGCTACAAGCACACGACGAGGGAGACGGGACTTGAACCCGCGACCTTTGGCGTGACAGACCAACACTCAAACCATCCGAGCTCCACCCCCATTTTGACGATATTCCAGCGACAGCGCAGGTTTGACTTGTTGCGAAGCACTATTGCCCCGGCGGCAGGCAATTAAGGATTTTCGGGCGTCTCGAGCTGCTGTCCGGTTTATATGTACGTCACCTCTCCCTAGCCCTAAAGGGCTAGTTATATTGGCCGGCAATCTATGGCGTACCGACCCATTAGGGTTGTGGCTTGCACGCAGGCTCCGTCTCTGCCAATATAGCAAGTCGCGAAGTGACCGTCAACGAACCACAATACACGCCGAATCTACTTGTGAGGCACTCGGAATACCCCGGCAGAGACGGGGTATGTAAATGCTCGCCAGCAGATTGTCGGCCTCGCTACATTTCTGCGAACCCCATAGCCCCTAAACTAAAGAGACGCGCCTATTTGCATGACCGCTTAGAATTAACAATGCTTGTTTTTTGGACTTGTTTTTAAGGGCACGTACTAAAAACCTTGCTAATAACGATTCTCTAAAGTTTTTGATCATTGCTTTTTGTAAATTTTGTTGAAAGGTTAGTTGTGCTAAAGAACATGTTTCAAATTTTTCTAGCAATAACAATTTAGCGGTTTCGTGACTGTACTTTATAGATAAAGTGAATGAATTACGAAATTTATAATGAAAAAATTTAGCCATTTTAGAGAGATTGATGCTAAAATTCTGTATATTTTTGTGCTCCTTGATTAATTCATTATGAAAATCTTGCTTTAAGCGTAAGAAATTTTGCAGTTCTGTTTTTATGCCTTCACCTCTAGAGTTTAAGTATTCTGTTACAGTATCACTAAAATAATAAAAACCACAAAAAATAAAAATAATAAAGCTAGAAGCAACTAAAAGTTCTTCGTTATAAATGAAAAATTTTTTTGAGCTGCACACACAAAAAATCAACAACACGCCAATAATTTTTTGCCGATTATCAGTTGTAAAACTCGCGGATGTTTCCCCTACGGGTGTTGGATTTATGTTTTCGATTCGCTTTTTGACAAAAACCATTTATTTTTACCTATATAGTTTATCACGTAGTCCGTTTCACGGCGGCGCACACAAGTGCGTAACCGACCCATGGGCGTACACGGACGGATCCTCAGCTCCCTCGCCGAGCCTGTTTTCCCAATTGTCTGCTGCGCAGACAATTTCACGCAGCGCCGCAACGTCCAATATACTGTACAGGCCGTTTGTTCGCCTAGCGCTCGGGGATTTCTCATAGGGCGTCTCACCAATATAATATGTGGATCATGGGCCGCGGCCGCCGGGCAGGGGAGCCGCCTTTGCTAGTGAGGCGTGGAATGGGGTGCTCGCCGGGGCAATAAAAATCCTAAAACGCAGGACAATACTAGGACCCGCCTGTTCGACCCTTCCGGGCGGGCAGCGGCCCCAAGCATCGTTGTTCTGAGGGCCCCAATAGGGGCGGGGGGGGGGTCTCTTCGCCGACCAATTTCCCGAGTGACCTGCGCCACCTTGAGACCCGCCGTGTGGGCGGATCTTCTGTGTAGAGCTGAGTGAGGCCATTCGGTAGGCTCGTGGGATCACAACCTTAGAAGATCGCTGGGTGTATAAGTATATAGGATCGACTGGATGTGACAAAGGCCAGGGTCCCAGAAATGGTGGGGTGGTTACATCAACGAGAGCCCCTATGGGGGCGCAGGGGCCCGAACAAGCACCTTATTTGCCCCCCGCTTATATTTTATGGCGCGGCTTTCCACACTAAATACTGTCCGCGGAGTCTCGCTCGGGCGAGGGAGACTCTAGCCACGCCGCTCCTCAATCCGATAGACACCGCCACACACCGGTGTTGCCGTAAAATGAGTACAAAAGCACCTGACCGGCATTGGCAGCGAAGCTGCAATAACTATACCGGTCTTAACAATAAAAGCGGAAAAGCCGGTGCGGCCGCCCCGAAGGCTAGTAAACGCGTAGCATGTAACGTTCCTAAAACAATACGGTTACCGCCAGTATTAGACGGGCATCCTGTGCGAGCGGCCGGCGATCAAAAAAACCGGCCCGAGACAGTTGTTACGTAACACTAGCCGCCTGCGTCGGCATCCCGCGGCCCCAAGACATTACAACGCGACCTGGCTCCCTACAGTACAAGTACAGATCCCCCCCCCTCGGGGGGGGTCACGCGGGCAACGGGGGCGGATCCTCTGGCGAGAATCAAACCCTTTTGTGTGCTTAATAAACCCCGGCGTGGTCAGGGATTTTCGACTGTCCGCTTCGAAGGGGCGAACGATCACCTATTTCATAATTACGCACTCGAGCTCGACGATTTTTGCGAGCGCACAACCGAGGGTGGCAACAAGTACGCGCCTCGCGAGAGCAAGTATTTCGAGGCGTCGCCAAACGCTTAGGGGCCCCCCGGCCTGGGATAAAGCGCGCCACTCTAAGCCCAGTGGTATGTATAAACTCCACGCCTCTCATTCACAACTGACCTTTGGGGCGTGGCTGGTCTGGCACCAAAACCTATTGGGCCCCCTGGCGTATTATTGGCTTGGCCAATTGCTTAATGATCAGATGATTGACGCTTATGCGATTTGTACCCCTGTTACCGCTGGCGTAGCCTCGTTTCGGCCACGGTCGGTGCTGGTGGTGGCGACCCCAGAAATTGTAAGGGTACGGCAAATATGGTGGATCGGCGATTTGACCAAGCGGGCGCTTCGACCTAGGGGGCTGCGGGCCGAGACTTGGTGCCCCCGGGCGGAAAAATTGGGCACAAGACGCCCCGTTCGTGGGCAGCGCAAATCAATATCGAGGCCTAAGTCCAGCGGAGGTGGCATTTGACTGCGGACGACAGGCTACGGGAAACCCCGGATGCTACGCCATTTTTGCAACACAGAGTGCTTCTTGTTAACCACGGTGGCGTAGGTGCTTGAGTGCCTCTAATAGTGACAAGTAGATTCAATGGCGCTGCAGGTCATTCTGCCCGGCCCACAGGCCTGTGGGCCGGCGGGGTCGCAGAAATCTGGAAATTGTGATTAGCTTCCCACTTGGGGCCCTAAGCGTGGAGGCCTCCGAGAGTCGCGGGCACAATGTGTCACTACGCCAAATTACTACTGTGTGCATTTTTCTGGAGAATAACATTATTGCTAAGACACATTATCCAAGACACACAGGTCACCTGCAGCCACTGTAGAAGACCCTATGCTTAAATACCCGGAGGCAGTGTTGAGATATAGATATACAGTACTCCCCCCCGTAGGGGGGGCACTTTCAATGTGATTGCAATTTCTGCGACCCTGCCCTATCGGCGCCGTGGAGCCTATATTCGACAATTTTTGTGCGGGGTGGACAAAAAAGCACCACGGCGAAGCCGGTTCGACACGAGCCCCATTAAACGTATACGAGAGACCGTAGAGCCCCAGGCATCGGACGGATCTCTGCACACAAGCGAGCAGACCCGTGTGCTGTTATTCTAGTACGCAATTGGTGAGCCTAAACAAAAACGCAATTGCGCGCAGCGCCAATGTGCCCCCCGATGGGTCAAAAAGTTCCACAAAGGGTCATTGGTCCCGGTCGGGTTTCTGGGGGCAGGCAATTGCCTGGTCCCCACCGGCCGGCCGGCCGGCCGGCCGGCCGGCCCACAGGCAGGCAGGCAGGGAGGTTACAATTGCCTGCCCCCAGAAACGCTGCGCGCACCAATGTGCCTGAGCCCCCCGCCCGAAACCCGACAGGGCCTCGCCGCGGAACCCGCGGCTCGCGCCGGCGGCTCACCCCCCCCCCAGAGGGGGGGGGGCCGTTGCAGTAACAAATGTCGCTTGTGGCGCCCAATACGACCCGAAGCCCCAATGCTTGCTTCGCTGTCGGGCACCAGATCGAGCCGGGGGCCACGGCGCAAGGCGACCGGTCGTGCTTCTGGCAATTGGTTAGGTAATCCCCTCGCTTACAATAGTTTACAAGCGCACAAGCCTCTCGTGCGATCAGATGATAAGACTACTGTTCGAGCGTAGTCCATTTGCGAACGCTTTTTCTTGCAACCACGGTATTTGCTGTACCGCAGTGGCGCTTGATCGAGGGCGCCGAGTATCCCGCGGTAGGACTAATTTTGCGCACGGTCCGCGTCAGTCTTATACAGCGCGCGGTTGGCTATGGGTATAAAAAAGCGCAAATCCGTCATAGCACACTAGTGATAACGAGGATACAATGGGAATTTGTATTGTGATTAGTGGAGCGCGCAAGCGCCGTGCATTGACTCGCCGACCGCTCGCATAACCCCATTTTTTAGTCTACACTTACACTCTATAAATCCTGGCCCTTACCAAAGCATCCGTTGCGAAGGTACGACGGGCATCTGAATTATACGTTTGGCGTAGCTATAGAGGCTCCCTGCAGGGGGTTTATTGGGCCCCGGGGCTGCGAGTTTCTATGCTCTAAACACGAGCCAATGTCCAGGCGATGCTGGCGGCCCTTTCGCTAGATTGGCGTAGCGCAAACGCCCCGGAGTTCTTATAAAATACCCCACGATACGCCGCGCAGAGCGCGGCGTCAAATACTCGGCCCGGCCTTTCGGGGCGCCAACATCGCAAAAATGGGGGCGGTTCGCTGCACATGGACCGACCTACTCTAAAGCAGTCGGTGAGTAGAAATTAAAATTGCCGAGTTGCTACGCCTTGGATAAGCACGTCCGACCCCACGCACCGCTACCAGGCGGGCTTGCCGTCCACTTTGTGGACAGTTGTTTGGGTGCAAAAGTGGAAGGGCTGGGAAAAGGTGCCGACCACAGGACATTGTCCTTCGGAAAGCGCCGACCAAAGGTCGGTGGTTCTGCCAAAAAGGTCAAGGTCGGCGAGCCGGGGCCCCCCCGGCTGACACACAAAAAACACGATCGAATATTTTATGAATCTTGGCCCCCGGTCGGGAAAAATGTGTGAGCACCGACCACCCCACATATTAGATGTACCCGAACCTGATAACTATTGCAGGAAAATAGGGAGTCGAACCCTAACCCTTGGTTTTGGAGACCAATGTTCTACCGATTAAACTATTTTCCTATTTTCGGCAACCATTTTTTATTTTTACCACTGTCCGCAGGACGGTCAAGCGTCCTGCGGACAGCGCCCCTAATGTAAAGGGCCCCATGGCCCCCCCCCTCTGGGGGGTGCCGACCCCGGCCGTGTCCCCCCAGAGGGGGGGGGCAAGGCCCCGTCAGCCCAAGCGCGCAATTGCCCCCGACCGGGCGAGGGTCGAGGAGGGTCCCGAGTCGGTACATACTAAACTTTCCCACAGAGTGATAAACCCCCAAGGGCAAGAAGCCGGCGGTGGCTACTTTAAGCCACAGAATAACCGAGAGTCGCGAATGAATTAATCCCCGATTAGGATTAAAATAGGTAGTACTCGCCCTCCGGCGATTATGACCAGTTGAGAGCCCCTTTTTGCCATTCATATAAAAAGCCAATAGTTAAAATAATCAAAAAAACAACCATCGACCAAAAACCAAAAAAACCTATATTTGTTGTTATGGTCGGCAAAGTATCCCCGAGTATGTACTTGTTCGTGCGCAACTTTTGCCCGCGCAACCCGAGTGCCTGAGCCCCCCAAAGGGCGCAGGCAGGCACCCCCGGCCCCGGGACGGGCAAGCGCCCAGCGGCTTGCGCCAGCGGATCCGGGGCGGCCCCACGGTCCACAGGCGTCTGTGAACACTGGGGAACCATTCCACCGCTCCAAGGCGACCCTGCCGGGTTCCCGGCGTCGCCGGGGTGCGTGACCGGGGCAAGCGTGTGATTGTGGTTGCTGCTTATCCACCTGTATAGGGCGCCCAACGTTGTGAGGCGCAATGACGGTTGTGCACAGGGCCCCCCGGCTTATAGAGTTGCTAAGCAATGGCCACTATGCCTTTATAGGCAAACAAATCAGGCTACAGGTCGCACCTCGGATGGTCCGTAATGGCGCTTGCCCGTCCTGGTTTAAACGAATTGCAGGTTTGCGCTTTTGATACATTAGAGATACCATTTGTTTTGCTACCGATCCCCTATGACTGCTCGGGCGTCTAATGACCCCCCAAGAGACCGTACTTGTTGCCCGGTGTACCGCGGCCGGGCAGTACACGCTGGCAAGCGCCGGGAAAAAACAACCAAATTATCGTCACTAGTCTAGTGCTATCCGAAGGCGAGCACCAGCGGCAACTCACGATAATCGCGCAGCCGCCGGTTGGCCCCTAGGACTCGCGGCACTCGCCCTATATCCATATACTGTATCAAAAGGCATTCCTCTGCACAGGCGACCCCGGGGTCAGTCAATCTGGTGCCGTGCAAACCTGTTAAAAGTTGACCGCGTAAACTGGTTTTAATTTCGGTGATAATTTTGGGCAACCCCCCTACACATCTATGCACTGCCCCAATTCCCGGCTATGCCGGGAATTTGCGCCCAGCGCACAATGGCGCTTGCCCGTCCCGAAGGCCAGAGGATCCAGCTGTCCCGCAGCCGGGGCTGGGGTCAACATCACAATCCACTATCACTGGGGGGCCATGCACCGCGTATACGAGAGGCTTGCGCCATTATTTATTCACTAGAGTAAAACCACGGGTAGAAGCACTCTAGAACCCACCTACGGGAGCCCTGAGGGCTCGAGTGCTACGTTTGGGACAAGCCGGGGGGCGTGGGGGGGAATAACCTAGGCACATACATAACCAGGACGGGCAAGCGCCATTAACCCACGAGCGCGCACTTCCCGCGCTTTCTGGGGGCAGGCGTGCCCAATTTTCCCGACCGCCTGCCCCCAGACGGCGCAAGCCGCAGCGTCCACACCTGCCTGCCTGTGGGCCGGCCGGCCGGGACCGGGTGGACCCTGGGTGGGGGGGAATAACAGCATATGCGAGTAAACAGGCTACTATAAAGCACGCAAGACACTCTGTGGTCGACCCTTGCCGCCAATTCAAAACCGTACATGATCGTTTCCGATCATACGGCTCCTCGCGCGTCTCCTCAGATCGCCCGATTGGGCTATAGCGACCCGCGGCCTCCCAGGGCATCCAGCGTTCCGCCAATTCAGGTTACGCCATCATACGAGACCCAGGCCACCTACGGTGGCTGTCTATGGCGCCTTCTTGTTGTTAGTATTTTTTCGGGCTGGCGCGGCCCCCGAACGTAGTTGTTGTTGACACCTGTTACACGGCTAGGCTCTTGCCGTAGGGGGGGAGGCGTGGGGCCTAGGCTCGTGTGACCTTACAACATTTAATCGTGGTGAGGGAGGGATGCCCTTAGTTCCCGGCATAGCCGGATCTGTTGCCTAGCCAGTCCACGCTTTGATTCACGTCGCCTGAGGGCCGTTTGCCGCACTATGCGCGCTGCAGGCGGACAGGTGTGGTCGCAGCGAATCGGTGGGCCATGGCGCCACTGCGGTCGCTCCCCCGCCCGAATCGAGCCGGGGTCACGGCGCAAGGCGACCGGGGCGGGGGTTTTTGGGTCGGGGGGGGATCACAAGCGCGCTTTGTATTTTCGTGGCGAGGGCGCGGAAACTCTACCGACAAACAGCGCCGTCACTACGAGGAATCTTGTGCCCCCGGGATCGCGAGAAGCAGTACTTAGGAGCCTACCGCGGAGGCATGTGGGCATATCTGATCCATTACGGATGGGCGATTGCTTATTGCCTTCTCCTACTCATTAACGGCTGTGGGGCGCGTTTCACAGTAACACGTTGAGGTTTTTACCGTCCCCAACTGTCATTTTTTTAGGGCTGGAAGGTTCCTGGTATACGCCGGGGGGTTGATGGCCCCGAACGAAGTGAGGGGCGGGGGCCAACGAATACAACCTGTTGGCACCCAACAGGTCGGCAGTCCCCGCGCCTTTCCAAAGCAAGAGAGCCATTATTCCCGTTGGCGCTTGCGCGTCTTATTGTTCGACTAAACCCCGTCTCTACCGGGGTCTATACGCCCAAAAGTAGACAATCGTCGTTTTACTTCAGCCGCCCGGTCGGGTCAATGGCGGCCTAGCGTATGCAAACCCTTGATTGCGCGCGAGGGATTCGGAACATTCTTGTTGGGCTTTTCGGCGCGTCGCCGGGAGCCCGGGTTGAAAACCGGGGCGGTTCACTTTTTATTTTTCGCCAAATGCGAAACTATCACGTTAACCATCAATAGCCTCTTTGCTCTTTTAGGTTCGTCACACCCTCAGGGGCGAGCGTCGCGAGCCGCTGGCCGAGTTACCAGGGAGCAGATTCTATGACGTGGTCCTAATCTGTGCACGCCGCGGTTGCTACATTCGGGTAGCATGTCCTACGCGGCTAGTTAGACCATCCCGTAACAAAGCCCCCGGTAGCGCCGCTGGGGTCGCCAGGGGGCCCGGTCGCCTTGCGCCCTGCCCAGGCTACGGGGCGAGCCCAATTCTGCGACCCTCCCCGGTTTCGCCGGGGAGTCGCCGGTATCCTCTCACAAGGGTGACCCACTCGAAAACCTTAGTCTAGCACCTATTATGCGCTACTAGAAACTAGAGACAGCATAACATAAACCGTGGATGCGCCACCTTGCTGGCAACCCAATCGAGTGGTCGCCGGCCCATCAAGGGATACGTGTATTGAGCGTCCTTCGGACTAATACGCCAAAATTTAAGCTTTATACGACCAGTACTTTGGGGGATCTTCCAGTTGTCGCTAAGCGTGGAACAAGGGGTCTTTTGGGCGCGCCAAACTAACGGGCGCTTACAGTGTGGAGGGCGGCCGACCAAGGGTCGCAAAAATTGAAGGTCGGCCGCGTCAAAATCTCACGCTGCTTGGGCTCGTGAAACGGGGATGGCGTTATGACAAATGCCCCGGTCTGGATGGCGCTTGCCGTCCTGTGCCGGACAAAATATCGTTGGCTTTCTGGGGGCAGGCGTGCCCAATTTTCCCTACCGGGGCCACCTAGGACGCGCAAGCGCCCTAGGTGGCCTGGGCAGGGGGTTCCCATAGCGAACAGGCGGTGTGCCTGCTGCCCACTTTGTGGGCAGCAATTGCCCCCGACCGGGGCCAGGGCGCTTGCGCGCTCCTGTGAGCAAAAAAAATGCGGCAATTAGACTGCGGCTGCGCCACCTTGTGGGGAGATCTCTCTGACGAGCCAGTCTCCCTAGGGGACTAAGTGCCTGGGCTCGTACACCTGTAGGGGAAACAGATCCCCGGCGACGCCGGGGATAAACACTGAAGAGGACGATTACACGCCCTTGCACAAGGATAGCTAATATAAATATACCCGTGGGTGTGGGCAACCTTTCGCAAACGCAAAAGTGATGCGGACCAGCGCAGTCTGGCCCCCCCTTGCAGGGGGCCCAATTGCTACAAGGTGGTCAAGCACGCCCCCCAAACCGAGAACTCATAGGAGGCCCGGCGGTTGGACAGGTCGAATTGTTATTTCCCCCCACCCCAGATGCGTTTTCTGCGAACCCAATTAGGGGGCCTTATTATTGCCGAGTTTACAAAAACTATCCTATTTTGCCCAGCTTCATACCTTATAGCATGTGGGCAACGTTTTCACCCTAATTTCGCTCTGGGGAGGGGTTTTCGCCCTCATGACAGTTGAGTTCTCGATCTAAGGACGAGCAATGATTACTAGGCTATTTGCCAGTGAACGGGTCACACAATACCATAGCCCACGGAAATAAAAAAGTCACTTCTAAGTCGAATATTATAAATAATATTGCTACTAAATAAAAACGAATATCAAACCGACTTCGTGCGTCATCAAAAGGGTCGAAACCACATTCATAGGCGGAAATTTTTTCTGGATCAGGTTTCCGTGGTGAAAACACGAACGAAAGGCCCAGAATCAGTAATGCTAATCCACAACTAAATAAGAAATAAATAAAAACAGAAAAATATTCAACTGCACTTTGTGCCATAATTAACTCTTTTTGTTCGCGTTGAATCGCTTCTCGCCGGATTTAACACCCGAATCGAGGGGCCAGGGTCGCAGAAATGTGGGCAGGGGGGCCAAGAATAGGGTGGATGTGGGCGAGCCGTCAGTTGCGGCGACCCCCGCTTAAGGGGGTCATATTCACAATCCTGGTATCGGGGGAGCATGGGAAGCGTTGGTGCCAAATTCTGACCCCACCCCCGGCACAGCTGCCCACGACCTGGGTGCCCCTTGTTCCCGAGCGCCCTGGCCCGCCCTCAAAAAGTGCAGCAGGTCGTGTTCGCTAACAGTAGAGTTTGCGTAGTGAAAACGCCCCAGGCACCCCCGGCAGCGATCCGTCTCTGCCGCCCCTTCGGGGCCAACATTTCTGCGACCCTGTACACAATTAGGTGCTCGTTGTTAGGAGCGTCGCTTGCCATAACGCCGGGAATTGTCATTGGCCCCGGTCGGGGGCTTTTGCAATTTTGCCCTGCAACATTGGTATACTGTTACATGCTTGGGGGCCCAATATCCCTGGGGGGACAAAAATGTATCAGCGGCCGTCGCTTAGGATCGTTGCCAATTTCCGTGGTTAAAATACGAATGGCGCTGTCCCCGAGCCACTGCCCACAAATTGGCACGGGTCGCGCGCGGCTGGGCGGTCGCCTTGCCAGTATTGGGCAGCGTGCGAACAGGCGAGGCTCGCAAAAATAGCGATCCCACTCCTGCCCACGGGTCACTGGCCCAACCCAATGCGCTAACAACCTTTGCCTCACTACATACTATTTCCCTGCTGCGGGAACAAGCATAGTTGTGCCCGCTTTTCGCGAGGGACGCCAACATTACACCCCACATTAACGAGTACAGGTTGGCGCCGAACGCAGTGAGGGTCCGAAGGACAACGCGCCAGGGCTGGTTACCCCTAGTAGTGGGGGTCTGTTCGTGACCAGCCCAGCAACCGCTTCGCTGTACTCGCCCCAAATATCAGCGAATTTCCCGCGGGGCCACAGGTAGACGGGATTGCATTACTTGCGCGTACAAAAAAAAAGGCTTCGCGACTCGTTAAAAGGCTGTGCCACTATGGGGAGGATACTCTGGCCGCAGAATGCGGCTTGCGCAAACGCCTGAACGGTAGCATAGCCAAGCCCGTGAGCGTGAGACACACGTTATACATTTAATGTCAGCGTATAAATTTGGTTTTGAAAGGTAATTTGGAAGACGCAAAAAGTGTTGCATGTTTGGCTAATCTTTCACTAACTCCATCGAATTCAAATAAAATCCATCCTTGTTTGATGCGGCTAATTCAAAAAGAAGGATAGCCTTTTCCCTTGCCCATTCGGACCTCCGCCGGCTTGGCGGTTATTTGTATATCAGGAAACACTCTTGTATAAATTTTTCCGGATCGCCGGAATGCCCGAGTTAGAGCAAGACGAGTTGCCTCGATTGCCCGGGCGGTTAGTCGCCCTTTCCAGAGAGTTTTTATACCAAAAGCACCAAATTTTAGTTGTGTTGTGTTATTATTGGCTTTGCCAAAAATTATTCTGCCTTTTTGATATTTACGATATTTTGTACGTTTGGGACTTAGCATAAATACACTTGTTTATGATCGAAATTTTTTGCCTTCGGCTTACTCGCCGAGTGCCCTCTTGCTGGCGCGTAGCTAAAAAAATCCTTTGTAGTCGGTAAAAAGCGCTTGTGCACCCTTAGGTCCGCTAATTGAGCCCCCCGAACGCAGTGAAGGGGGCTATTATAATAAAAAATCACATGTTATTCCCCCCTCGCCCCTGGGAGCGACAATTTATACCGCCTGGGTGAGCAGCAGGGTTGGCGGGAGTTGCGACCAAAATATAAGGCGAGTAGAATCCTTCTCCCTCTCGGGAGAGGAAGAAGGTTCGCGTATGCCTCTAACTCACATTCGTCGAGCTGGGCCCCCGGTTATATTAAGCTGGCGTAGCGACCACCGTAACCGTAAGATGTGTATTAACACGAGTATCCCCGCGCAGCGTGTGCTAGTAATTTTAATTTTGGCGCAGCATCCCCGGCGTATCACGGTCGGACATGTCTGACAAGGGGTACGCATTGTATTCGCTTTTACAAGAGCACAGTAGATTTATGTATCTCTGAGGCAAAATAAGCTAATTAAAATGTCGCGAAATTCCCCGACGCAGTGAGGGTCTTTCGCTGTTGTAGCGCCAGTTTATAATTTGGCGTTGGAGCACAGTACTATACAAATATACGCGTCCGGTGGCCCCCCCTTGGGGGGGGGGGCGTCACGGCTCGCCCTCGTGTTGTCGGCGGAGGGGAGTGATCGCCTTATCTAAATGGCAATAGGACGGGCAAGCGCCATAGGCGGCCCTTAGATACCCCGGCGGAATCCACCCGGGGCGCGAGGATCCGTGTGATTCGTTGTGTATCCGCCCCGGTCGGCACATTGGATTTTACAAGACGGGGCCCTGCACAGGCGACCCCGGCGTCGCGATCTAATCAGGAATGGATCTGTTGCTGCGCTACGCGCGGCAGCTTCGCCGGCCCAAATTGTAGCGACCCTCGAGCTCAGGTGTAAGCCAGAGGTCAGTCAAGGGTATGATACGCCCGATCCCAGGGTCCGAAGGGCGCTTGCGCGACTACGATTGTATGGTGCATCGCCGATATATGAATGGCACTTGTGACCCCCCCCCCCGACCGTTAGTTTATTTGTGCCTGTGGGGGACAAAAAGTGGAGGCACGACCCAGTGATCTTGGCGGCGGGGGCCACTTCGTGAAGGCCGAGCCCAAGATCACTGGATCGCTATGGGAACAAAAGAGGGCTTTCTTCGCCGACCCTTGCCAGACATGACCCCAAGCGTGGTACACGGCTCCCTCCCAACCAGTAAAAGCACCTTACGGCCAATTGATACAAAGTGAATTGCATGAGCAAACGTTTATCTGTTATCAAACAGCCTATTTTTTCTTTATTAAATGATCATATAGTCGACTATCCCTCACCTAGTAACATAAAGTGCGCCGTGTGTATATTTGGGCAGTTTGCCTGAGCATCCGTTGTCACACCGTCGCTGGACGTGTCCAAAGCCGAAGCACCCCCCGGACACCTCTGGTGTCCGGTAATCTGGCGTAGCGACAATAGGCTTCCCACCAGCCAAAAAAGGTGAAGGTTACTAGATTCCGCCGATCGGCTTGTCGCTTGCCCCTGTGATTCCCCCCATTCCCCCCCCCGATCCTGATCTACAGCCTCGGTCGCGCAAGCGTTTAGCCCCCTTCACTGCGTTCGGCCACTAGGCTACCGCGGTTGTGCATTAAACTCGGGGTTGGCCCCGGCATCGCCAGGGCTTTTAGGTCGCGCAAGCGCCCTGCGGGCCCGGGGCCCCCCCGGCCACTAACTTTTTTACCCCCAGTTCTGTGAAACTCGTTATAAAGTGTAATAGGGGGCGATCCACCGAAGGGCGCCTTTCGATCCTCACAGGTAACCCCCCCCCCCCCCACCGACGCCGGCGGCACTGCGGGTCGCTTTTGGGTATAAGGGGGGAGCTTGCGCGACCGACCTTGCCATTAGGAGCGCGCAAGCGCGAGCATACAAACCGGCCCCCCGGCATTTAAAAACGGGGACACAATAACAATCGCTGAGCGCCAACGCCGGTCACTTGGATTAAATACACAACCTGGCGTCCAGCCTGCAAAAAAAGGACGAACCCGCCACCTGTTGCAGTAAATCCGCCCGAGTAAAAGTTCTGTGTAAACAGGCTTGAATAAGCGTTGGGCAACCCCCCCATTTCAGAGGAATCACCTCAACGTCAGAGGGGAAGATAGGTGGAGGTCTGGGGAGGATAACGAATCTGAATTACGAGGACACGCCAGCATGCACTAGCTGTGTTCTGGGCGATACAGTGGCGCTCCCCTGAACAACCACAACAGACCCTTTTATCGGGAACAAAAGCTAAGATTGGGCGTTTTTTATGGCACCTTGTCTAGTCGTCTTATCTGCAAGCAAATCCCCGGCGACGCCGGGGAATTATATTGCTCTTCGCGGTACCCTGTACTCACAAACCAGGAAAAGCGCGGTATAGCAACAACCACGGGATCGAACCTTATGCGAGTAGCCCCCGGCGTCTTTGGGACCCGTAGGATTCGTTACCAGTGCCAGCTCCCGATACACTAGGACGAGTGAGGCTTGTGCAGCGAGGCGTGGGAGCCTCACTCGGGGCTTCCCTGAGCCCCGAGTCGGATACCCGTGGGTTCGCTGCACACAAAGTGGGTGCGGACATTTTGCGGGCTTTTGTATTTTGTGCACCACTGAAGGTGGGTTACGATTTTTGAAAGGCTATTTTTCCGACCGTCGATTTTTATACCTTTAGGCGGTATCGAAATCTAGCTGCCCGGTGCAGCGTTCGCATAAGGGGGCCGAGGCCCCATAATAGTTTGAAAAATATTCGACGAAGGGGGTGGATCTTGCTGGGCCCCTCCGTTTTTTACTTCTAGAGCCGGGGCCCCCCCGACCAGCCCAGATTTTTGCGACCCTGGCCGTTGCGAGGTTCAAGCGCGGCCCGGCGACGGGGGGAAATGTAAGCGCCCGACCGGGGGCTCAGAGTTCGGCTTATACAGGGCCCCCCGGCCCGTAAACTGTTCGCGCGGCGTAGCCAAAAGGCTCGCACAACAGTGCCGGCGTGTTCGGGGCCAGGCACGGTATAGGCGTAGCGTGTTGTATAACTGCGCTTCCCTACTATAAGGCGACCAATTTTTTTGCCGACCGCAAAAAAAACCTTTTAGTTCCGACTCGACGGCTTGCTCGGGAATACAGGCTAGCTTATACCGCCCGGTCGGGTCAATTGCGGCTTATCACCAGTGGCCCCGGGCTAGCGTGATTGGTGTTTCTTTGGGTGCCGTTTCATTATTCCCGAGCCGAGGAGGTTTTATTATGCCCGGGAGGTTGAGCCCCCCAGCGGGGGCTTGCTGCTCGCCTCTGGCAAGCAGTAGGCTTTATATATACGGTGTACCGGCAGAGAGCCGCATGATGGGGAACTATCGTGTGTGGTTCGGAGGGCAGCGACCGGCGTGAGCCGTGCTGACCCCTAGTTATTTTTGGGGGGGCGACCGTAAGTGTCTTGTATGTGTACCCGAATTGGGGACACCATAACCTGTTTGATCCACACGGCCCCCGGGGGTCGCGAGGCATGTACTGTAATGCCGGTTTGCGGGGCGGGGGGGGCAATGCAGGTAAACTCGGAAATACCTGTGGCCCCGAGGGATTGCGCTTGCGCGACCTGAATGTCTCAGCAACTTCCGGCAGAGACGGGGCCGGTTACGGAGTTCGGGAGCCCCCGACTTGCCCCGACAAAGCCGTTTGCGTCGGCCTCACACCGCTTCGCTGTTGCAGAAATGCGAGGACGGGTCGCTGACGGGGGTGACTGGGGCTAAGTCACATTTTTATTGCCTTGCTTGTTATAAGCAGACCGCCTATGCTGTTTGTGTTGGGTCAAAAAGGGCGTTGTAGGCCACCAACCTGCCCGCGTGGCATTTGTGTCCTAATTAACCACTGTAATAGGACACACTATATAGCCATAGCCGCACTACGGACCGAACCGCGTGCCCGGCAGTGTAGTGCCGCGCGGCGCTCGCAAGCTCGCGCCCCTGCGGGGGGCAGGGGGGGTTGGCAATTGCCCTAACTGGCATTACAGTGGCTTCGTTTTATGGTGTGTGTGACTGGCTAACCCGTGTCATTATAATGAGCTGGGAACATTAGCCTGCCAGTTTTGGGGCTGCAAGAACAACGCAGTCCGGCCACATCCCCGCGGGTTGGTAAATGATTGAATCATGAACGCGAGCCGGCGGCGGGGGAATACACCGGCCGTTAAGGCGTTGGTGTTATAGTTGCGCTTCCCGGCACATGACCTTTTAGTACACGGTTTTAAAAAATTTGAAGCTCGCCTTCGGTGAACTTTGTACAACCCCCGGCTAGGCCGGGGCAATAGCCTTATCGGCTCCTCCCTATACGCCTCCAGCCCTGAGGGGCAGTCACAAACAGGAGGAGGACCGTACCGTTGATTTACGGTGCAAGCGGCCCATCCGCGTGCCTTAGAGCCTTTCACCGCCGAAGTGATGCGATCGTGGGGAAATCTACTAATCAGAAGGTAGGAGACACCATATAAAGACAACCGGTGAGCCTTGTGTTTTATTGGAGCGCGCAAGCGCCATACAGGGGGCGAGGGCTCCGTAGTACCGCGTCCAGAAGACGCCGGAAGGGGGTTGTGTCGATAGATTAACAATTCAGATGAAGACAATTCTAAGACAGTGACTGAGATTCTGATCAACCAAAAATCGCCCAACAGCGCAGCTGCCTAAAGTATGTAGTGTTGTTCGGACGCGGCGGCCTTATTGCCCCCCTCTGGGGAGGGCCCCTATAGGGACCGTGGCAAGCTATAGTTATAGTGCTGATATTATTATTTGAGCCGGCAGGGGTCGCGCCGGCGACGCCTATGACGCTTGCGCGCTCCTATCAGCGGTACTATCTGCGCAACACACTAGTACTATGCCGCGAGTCGCGGGCGGTCGCGCACGTGTGGTGATCTCTCGTAGTGAGGCGCGCAAGATGCTTAGGCTATCGACACGCGCGCATTCTGGGGGCGTTCTGGGGGGAGGCAACATCAAATAGTCCGTGGCTCTTATTTAGGCTGTGCTTGCAGGGCCCCCCCGGCTGATATATTTACACCTTTGGGTTTGCGCGCGGCAGCCGACAACCGGATCAGTACCAAACAGGAAAAAGCACCCCACCCGGCGCGACATAATTATATAGCTACAAAAGGTGGTTGTGGGCATTTTATGGCTCAGCTAACGAGGGTCGCCCCCGAGGGGGGGGGAGGGGGGGCTCCCGGTCAGAGGCCCGGTCGCCCTCTGTGCCTATGGCGCCCAGCACTCAAAGTGCCCTGCAGGCCTGATTCGCGATCGGGACCTCTTGCTTCGCTGCGAAAGGAGCCAGTAGGACGGGGGGGGGATCACAAGCGCCATTGGTCCCTTCGGGACAAATTCCCCCGTAGGGGGCATTGGCGTAGCAACCAACTTGCCTCTAAAGAAATTTTTAGGACACCTACTACGCACATATTCTCTGGCAAGGGCGAACGGTGCCTCTATTAGCGTCATATCACCGGGGCCTAGAGTGTAAACACCTCCCCCCAGAACGCCCCCAGACCGGGGTGGGCCGCGTACAATGTGTATAAGCCAGCTCAATAAAACCGCCTGCGCCGAAGGCTCGCAACTGGTAATCCCCGGCTATAATGGGGATAACGACCAAATGTCGGTCATACACTGAACGACAACCCCCCACGAACAATGGCTATAATTGCGCCCAAAAGCAGTACAGCCCTGGCGACAGAGTAGTCGGTTGTTGACCTGCAAAACTCAGTAATAAAGCCGCGTGACAGGCAACTGTCTTGCGCGGTTTGGGGAGAGCTTGATTAACCTTGGATTGTAGGATGCTTACCCGAACAACACTTGCCGGGGGGGCCCCCTAACCGGTCCACAGGCCTATGTAGTTTCTCAGGCTGGGCGTTATACGGCCCGCCTTTGCCAGAGGATCCGCCCCTACCGACTCGCGGGGCGAACGTTTCGGGGATTTTTGTGCACCGTATTTGGTGGGTTTGCGGCCGCTGGGAGGTCACCAAAAGTCATCGCCGAAGGGCGCTTGCCCCTGTGATTCCCCCCATCCCCCCCCCGGCCTGGGAATTTTCCCGACCGGGGGGCCATGATACCGGGACGATAATTTGAGCGCCACCAAGAGATGACTAGCGTCCTTCGACAAGCGAACTCTCGACTCCACTTTTGGCAGTTCAGCTGCTATATGTTTAATCCTCCAGATTGCTACTGGAATTTTTCTTGCTATGCATTGGGCGACCGCTATATCGGTTTTGGAATTCCTCATACAAAGGACACCATAGATTTTTGGTGGTGGCGTGGAGCAACTAACCATATTATGGAAAAATAGCATGTTGTTGACGACCTATCTCCGGCGCGATACACCCGCCCACCTTTGCCAGAGGATCCGGCTGCTGGGGGGCTAAAGATTACTGGCTCGAAGGGGCCCGCGGGTGGTGGATAACTGATATACGCCTAAGGACCCTGTCGTGTAACGACCGCCGGTGTCCCCCGGTGCTTATCAGACATGCCCAACCGTGAGACGCCGGGTTCCCGATTTCTGCGACCCCGGGGAACACGACTGTCGCATATCGCGACCCGCGGCTGTAGCAGTACGCCCAGTGTTGATCAAAGGGAGGCTCTAGGTCGTCCCAGACCTTCGGGGGCCCAGGCGCATGTTACCGCAATCTAGTAGCCTCCGGCGACGGAAAACTTATTTTACCCGGCAGAGACGGGTCCCAAGGTCTTTTAACCACGAACACTTTAATGGATAAGGGCACAACTCCCCAAGCGGAGATTTGAGTGGTCACACGCTTGTTACCCCCGGCAGACCACAAATTGGCCGGGAAAGCCGCGCTTTGCACGGCCAATAACACCCCCCCCGATGGGACCCGGCAACGCCGGGGACGAGAATACGGGAACACGATCAAACACTTATTTTTGCCAAAGGCAAGACTGGTCGCGCAAGGTCCCTCACAGGCCCGGGGGGAAATCACCATTGCCCCCTACGGGGGAATTAAAAGCCCCCGACCGGGGGAATGATCTTGGTCGCGCAATCGCCAACAGGGGCCTTCCGAATAAAGGACGGGAAAGCGCCATCTGCACTCTGCTGTTTAGATTAGAGGTGGGTTACGCACATGACTCTAGCCCCCCTACAGGGGGCCCGACAGATGGGCCCAAAACGTGGGTCGTATGCACTGCCCAGATTTCTGCGACCCTGGCCCAAAGTAGCTTGCTTTCGGGCTAAAGGCTCAAGCGAATGGCGCAGCGACGAGGGTAATCTTGTGTGTATAAAACTAGTACGCCGATCGGTGTAAACTCAGATTCAGAGGCGGATTCTTACCGCAAAAATTTTTTCGGATGGTGCATTGGACCCTAGTTCTCACGATACAAGCAAAAGTAACATCAGTTGTTCTGTGGTAGTGCAACGGTTAACCCTAAAATCGATGACAGATCATCCGTATTATACGATCCTGCAAATCTAAAAGCTATCCAACAAGAGACTCGCTGGTCCGTGACAAGGGCACCGCCCTCGGGTGCTTCGAAACAAGCACACTGCACCCCTTTTAACAAAGTTGTCGAAAGATCCTCCAACGGCGATACCGGTGAACCACTGAAATTACGACACGGTTATAGGCGTCGCGACTGTTTTCGGCGAGTCACAAGCCGCGGTTGGCTCCCTTGTTATCGCCGCGCTTTGCGCGGCCCAAAGATAATTGCCTGGTCCCCACCGGCCGGCCGGCCGGCCGGCCGGCCGGCCCACAGGCAGGCAGGCAGGGAGGGGACAATTGCCTGCCCCCAGAAACGCTGCGCGGTTCTGGCCTCCCCCCAGAACGCAGGCCAGGCCCCCCCCCGCGACCCGCACAATGGTGATCCCCCCCCCCGGTCCAACCTGTAAACCCTTGAAATGCACACCAAGCAGGGGCGGCAGCGAAGCGTGGGGCCAAAGGCCTGTATACTTTTGGCGCCCCCCGGAAGGTCCCCTAGTGTCCCCGGGGACTTGCTGCGCGGCCGGGCCCCCCGGCCGCTGGACTTGCGGCTCAAGCGGCCCCCCCGGCCTGTTGGGTTTCTGGGGGGAATAACAAGTGCTATAGTTTTGCGCGTCCGGGGTTTTGGGCGCAACAAATTATTTATTACGCCGTACCTTTAGCAAAACAGGGACCCACCCCCGAGAAGCTCCTTCAGCGAAGCGGTGGGAGCAAGCCATATCATAGGTGGATTTACCGCGATTCGGAAGGATCGACACCAATCTCACCTCCCCGTTTAACCCCGTCCCCAAATTTCTGCGACCCTGCCGGGCCCAATAATACTTGCCGGCCTTGCATAATCGATAGAATAAAGTAGCATTTTATAGTCGAGTGAGCTGCAGGCTCGTAGTACAGCACTTCAGTGGTTATACCCACAGCTCCCGAGACTTTACACAAGTCTAACCTATTCTGCTTGCCCCTTGCCATGAATCCAAATGCATTGCACGCGTTATAACTATGCAGCTGCGCGGCCAACTGCTAATGTGACTGCGTAACCACCCCACATGTGCGTCGCAAGCGTAGGCCGACCGGATCCTCTGTGAATGCCTGCCCCCAGAAGCCGCCGGGGGGGGGGTAATAACTTGGTGCGCGCCGCGTTTCTGGGGGCAGGCAATTAGTGATGAGTGCCCAGCCGGGGCCACAAGGGTATTAGGCTACAACTAGCACTGGCACTGGCAGTTGGAGTGGCCATCGCACTTGCGTATATAAGCCTCTACTGTTTTGTCTCCTAGGTCGACGAACTGCCGCAAAAAACAGCCAGCTCCCTACAGATCGCCGCCCTAGGGGGCCTTCCGGTGCACACGGGTCACTGCGATTATTAGCACCCTCCGAGCCGGCGACGCCTCGACGTTTTGTGTAATTATAGCCCCGCCCTTGCCAGAGGACCCGGTCGCGCAAGCAACAGGCCGGGGGACCCTCCTTATTCCCGAGGCGTAAAAGTAAAGGTCTTTCGCCGAATACTGCTTGCTCATCGGGGCCACAGGTATTACGAGTCTTCAAATGCCCTGTGCTGGTGGCGCTCTAGCCCTGCACCCAAAGCCCCACGCAATACAACAGTGCTTGTAGGCTGCTTGGGTGTAGGGAGCCAACTTACTAAAAGGGGGCCCTACATATGATGGCGCTTGCGCGGATATGTTGCGGGTGTCTCTCTGAGATAAAAGTCACCCTGCCCTTCTTACGTGTGTGGGAACTTCAGATTGACCCCCCCCATTATAAGTAACTGTACTCACACACGTAACACTATTAGAGGCATATGGCGTTTAAAATTCTTAATTACCGACGCCCTTTGGAGCCAGGGAAGCAAGCGACCGGTGGCTCTGGGACCCTGGCCCTAGCATGGCGCTTGCGGTCTGGGGGGAGGCCTATCACAAACAGGAGCGCGCAAGCGCCCCGGGTCCGCCCCGAACAACATTACCATCCAAGCGGCCCCCTGGCAAATACGTGTAAGCAGTATGCCAGGCAGCAAAAATGTAGTGCCCGTATACTGTGGTGGCGAAAACAGATGCGAGAGCCATTATCACGGCGTTGAGCAGAGCCCTGGCCTGGTGTTTCTGAGAGTATATTCCCACGGGCGGTGGCAACTCGGGAGCCCCACTAAGTTTTAGGCGGCCCTCTTGACCCCACCAGAGGTGGGCCCCTTCGGAGCAAACACCGTTTAACCATAACCAGCTTGTCACAAATGTTGACCCGGGCAGTATTGGGGTCGTAAACAGCCTAGTGGCTAGGCCCCTTTTATCGGACACGAGGCCATCAGAGGTGGGTGGCCTGCCCTGGTGCCCACCGCTTCGATCGCAGCTGCGCTGCCTGTGCACCCACAAGGTGGGCAGCCACACTGGCCGGGGGGCCCCCGCAAGCACCTGGGGTGGGATCGCAATTGTTGCGAGGCCGGTCCCCCCTTGGGCTTAACTGTAGTATAACCGAGCGGTGGCCAGCGGTGTGGTGCAAGCAAAAGGGGGGACCGGTCTCTACGAACGTGAAGTTGTCGTTTTTTGCCTAAATTTGTTATCCGGCGTAGCTGGGGCAAAAGTACACCACTCTACGCTTTGCTGCGAGGCTATGGGCGTGTATCTATTATAAACACCCCCCACCGCCGGCTGGGCACTCATCACTAATTGCCTGCCCCCAGAAACCCGACCGGGACCAAGTTATTCCCCCCCCACCGCCGGATCCTCTGGCCTTCGGGACGGGCAAGCGACATTGGCAAAAGCCCCCGACCCGGGGACTGCCCGGCTTTGCCGGGCCAGGGCGCTGCGCGAAATTGCCCCGGTCGGGGGCAATTGGGGGCCGTGTGGATCGATATTCTAGCAAACCAGCTCGCGCAGCGCGCATCCTTCGGAGCCCTGGTACTTCGCTAATCCCGGGCCGACCGGGAGCGTGGTTTCGACCCACAGGCGTGTATCCAGCTAGTGTTTTGACCGCGGTAATTATCACGAGTGTCCAACCTTTGACCACTGTACACAATGCATCTGGAAAAGGAGCCTATGCAGCGCACAAGCCGCTTGCGCGGCCCCGTGTGATGTAGAGGTGAGCCGCCGAAATTTTCCTACAAGCATATAAATGTTTCTAACGCCCTCGTTGGCGTTAGCAACTACTAGGTTTTTTTTAGGGGGGGACTATATAAGTTCCCCCTACTCACGAGTACCCTACTGACTAGAAGGAGTCCAAGTAATACCGCTTGTGTGAACTCGATTCGACGCAGAGGTCGCGTCACAACGTTATTGTACCCACTCAACAGGCTACCTGTTTTACTTATAGTGCACGAATTGTATGGCTAACCGCCGAGGCGGCCCCGCTTGCCCAGACCCCGGTTGGGAAAATTGGGCCAGCAATTCCCGGCTCTGCCGGGAATTCGGGCACTGTTCGCGACGCGAACAGGGAGACCAACTACATAAAAAATGGCTACACAGTTAGTAACACTAAGTTTAAAAATTTTTAAGGTTGATGGGACTAGCCGTATGACCGGAAACGATCATGTACGGTTCTGAGAGCACTTTAGCCGACCCCCACGAATAAAAAACGAAAATGGCCTACGGGTCGGGACTGGATACAAGCGGCGGCCTGACGGTTCTTATATGCGCCGCACCCACGGGACCCGGGGAACCGCCCCCCCCCCCTACGCACCTATCGGGGCCCTTTTTTTTGGGGGGGTGCGTGGCCCAGTCAGCCCGACCCCCATTGGCCCCGGTCGGGGGCTTTTGAAATTCCCGGCAGAGCCGGGAATTGCTGGCCCAATTTTCCCGACCGGGGGCCTGGGCAAGCGGGGCTGGTTCAAACAAATCTCTACAATTAGGCTCCTTATAACGGGTTCGGAATAGGTTGGCCCCCGAGGGTAGCGATCTGTAGGGGGGCCGAGCCCTTTATCCGGGTATAGTAATATCCTTATTCCCGATCTCGTTATAAAATGTCACCCCAGCTGTTCGCATAGCGAACAGCAGTGTGCGCGACCGGCCCACCTTTGCCAGAGGATCCGCCCACCATTTCTGCGACCCTGTGTTTTGTTGTATAACCAGCGTATTCGTGAGAAAGTGCCCGTAGGGACGGGGCTTTGCTATATATAAGCATAACGGGGGGGTTCTTATTTGACTCTATATACGCCTCATGTTGACATCGCCTTTATTTCAGTTGAACACATTATGAGAGATGTATCTGGGGGTTGGTTGCTGCGTTATATGCATGCTAATGGCGCTAGCATGTTTTTTATTGTTGTTTATATTCATATGTTCCGAGGTTTGTATTATGGTAGCTACGCAAGTCCTCGTGAAGTGCTTTGGTGTATTGGAGTAGTTATTCGTGCGCCGTGGAAAGGCCCAAAAAGCCTTGACGTATTTAATGCCGCAACCGCAGATGATTTCACCCGGCTCGGCACTTGGCCCCGATGTGGGGGGGCTGCTTGGGCAGAAGCTCGAGCGCAAGCACGCACCCCCCGTAGGGGGCCTGCTGGCGCTTGCACCCGGCCTGCCGATCGGATCCTCTGTGAATGCCTGCCCCCAGAAGCCGCCGGGGGGGGAGCCGCCGACTGTGCCAGAAATGCGCCGCCGGGGCCACGCTCGCGCCCCTCGTGCACAAACAGTGTGTGTGCCAAAACTTATGTCCCGCGCCACACACGTCTTGTGAAAGCATAATAGAATGCTTTCTGTTGGCAATCTCCAGGGTCGCAGAAATGTGGCCTAGGGGGCCCCCCCGGCGTCCGAAAAAAAACATACTGGCCGGGGGGGGTGTCCTAAGCCTAACAAAAACCTAAGGTGAAAACTCGCAGACGTACATAACATGCAGAGGTAGCGCATCATGCGTGGAAAAGCATCTGACAATTGCTGAAAAAACCGCTGAAGCAGGCTAGTTCGACGAACCCAACTCTAATTATTTTTCATATGCCGAGAGCACGCCGACGTAGGGGTCACTAATAGTTCGGCGCGTGTAAGTAGCTTGGCTGCACAACCTGCAGGATAAGGGCAGTGTAATTATTCCCGAGCCTCACGGAAAAAACCGCTGGTAGAATAAACAGTGGGGTTTTCGTAAATATACAGCAATTCTATTGGCGATGGGTCCCCTGCAGGGGGTGCTTATTCCCGAGTATCCACAAATTTTCTTTTTTTCTTTATAAGGGGGAGGCCCTACGGTTGGGTAGATCCTATTGGGCGCAACAAGCGCTAATTAGGGGGCTCGTGAGAATGTAAAGGGAGCCGCTGCTCAGCAGTGGTGGCGCCGCGGATAGCTGCCTACTACCCGGGTCGCGATATGCGGCAGGCTCGCATGACCAGCGAGCTCTGCGGCAACGATCGCGTTTTGGCGGTTGGCTACTGCATTGGCAAAAGCCCCCGACCGGGACAATTGGCGCTGCGCGGTTCTGGGGGCAGGCCAGTGCCCCCCCCCGCCCCGACTCTGCCGGGGGGAATAAAATAATAAGCGGTGTTTATCAACGCACACTACATGACCCTCGTTGGTTGTTGTGGAAGCTTTCGCCTTTCCCGCCTGCCGACCTTTGGTCGGCAGTATCCGGCTGTGGGGGGGAATAACTTGGTCCCGGTCGGGTTTCTGGGGGCAGGCAATTAGTGATGAGTGCCCAGCCGGGGGGGCTCATCGGGGCCACAGGTATCACGAGTGTTGGCGTTTAGTTTATTTGCAGGCACTCGTGTTATTGGCCCCCCAGTAGGGGCCCAAAAAACTTGCTGACACGCCGCAAATGTTAAGCGGTAACGCGGCGCCCCAGCGTCTGATATGTAACCACGGGATCGACAAGGGCTCGGCGCGTTAGCGCCGAGGTCCAGCGACGGAGACTTCATAGTGAATCAGTAGCCGAGTGTGTAACCTCAATTCTGCGCTCGCCAGGGCACGTTTTGGTGTAGCGCCGGTGCCTAAAAAGTTTGTACCGGCCCGTGGGCCTATAGAGGTTAGTCCCAGTGCAAAAAGCATTATCACGAGTAAATGAAATTTACGCTACTGTTCGTGAAAGATTTACTTTTCGTGATAATGACCTACTCGTAATAAAGGGTGCAAAGAAAGTGCCTCTTGCGATACTGTAACAAGATACACCAGTACGCCCGGCGTTGCATACCCCCCCCCCCCCCCCAGAGGGGGGGGCCATAACTCGCCCGTGGACGGGTTCCTCAACGGCTTGTAGCAGAGCCAATAAGTATTCACAAGGGAGTCTGCCCAAAAGGGCCCTTCACGAGCGCTGCAGTTCCCCAGGCCCCGGCTCTGCCGGGGCTCGCGAACAGTCGCTCACCTGGTGCTTGGATCGCTTGGCTTCGGTGGACAAGCACCGTATAATCTAATGCCTTAAATGTAGGGTCCCCTCGTGACCGCCAGCACCGCCACTGTAACGGGGCGTTTGTGGAAATTGCGGTACCACTTTTACACCTTTGGCGCGGTCGGCGCGCTGAATAACCGTCTCTGCCGTCAGCAAAATTCTGGCAAATTATTGTAGTGCGCACCTGTAATGCGCAAAATATTTTGTGCCCAATTTTCCCGACCGGGAAGGCACCAAGTGTTACCCCCCACGGGGCAAGGCCGCCGGGGCCAGTCATATACTAGGCCAGCAAGCGGGTACCCGTTAGCGTACACGGGCAACAGAGTCGAATTGGTTATTAACACACACCGCTGCCAAAAGCGCCCGAGGGCGTGTACATTTGTCCGCCCGTCGGACTTTGTATCAGTGGCACCGCCGCCGACCGCGGTAATTCGGACTATATAACGTAAGCTACGCCAGTCGCACACAGATTACACTAGCGCCAGCTAAAATCGCGGTCATTATTAACTGGGCTGGGGTGGGGGGACAACAGTATAAATCCGGGGCGGATACCGGTACAATACAGTTTCGACACGGGGCCTTCTGATGCCAGAGGCTTCGACGTTCGGCGAACCCGGTGAAAGAAGAGGTGGACGTCCGGTCTTGTTGGATTTTTGCGCGAGTAGTTGACGGCGCATTTCGCTGCGCCCCAACTGTCTATAGGCATAGCGCAAGACGAGCTTTGCGGGTTCTCAATTTTGTAACAGCGAAGCCGTGGGAGCGGCCGAACGGTGCGATAAATAGAACACACACAGGCCGAGGGGGCTAATACGAGTATTGCGCGAGACATGGCCCCGCGCGACCGGTCTAGAGTAATTGGGCTATGAGCCGTTTGATTGGAAATTATCATGTGCGGTTCGGAGTGCAGGAATATTGTTTTTTTCCTGACCACGACTACTATTAATGATTGCAACTGCTTTTATAGGTTATGTTCTTCCATGGGGTCCGCCGTGTTGCTATTTTTCATTTGGCCCCCTTTTACAGTAATGTAAAAATTACAAACTTCACAATATGCGGGAAACTCTAACAGGGCCCAAGTTTGGCGGTTGGTCCCCTTACTTTATTTGCCGCTAATAGAGGCGAGTTGCAAAGTTCTTTGGGCAAAATGCGCCTGCGCCGAGTAGTCGTGCAGCCGGTTTACGCGAGGATGGACCTCGTCACAGCGTCGGGCATAAATATAGGGCCGCCTATTGGGCGTAAACACGAGGTCATCGAATTTTCGGCCGCAGTAAGTCGCTACGCTAATGGTCCTGCTTCCTTTCAGGAAGCCCACATTACCGACCGACGCGCAATCGAATTGCCCCCGACCGGGGCCGAGTAAATAAACTGTGTTTGTTGTCCCCCCACCCAGCACCATCAGTGATCTTCTCCTTTTTTCGAAATTCAAAATACTGGCCCACCGGTCGCGAAGGCCAGAGGCGGCACTCGGTCGGGTCCCCCAGGGTCCCCAGGGACTTGCCCCCCCGGCCTGTTGCTTACGCGTCCGGGGCACAAAACAGTTGACGAGCACTAAAACCAAATAAAATAGTGCGCTGCCCGCGCCTTTTTAGAATAGGCGGCGCAATCACACTATTAGAGGTAAAGGCAATTACAGGCCACCCCTATCGGTGGCAAAATCCAGGTCACTCTACCGCTTCGCTGTCCGCAGATAACCCGCAGAGCCAAATTGCGTCCATAGAACTAAGCGTAGGTGCGCTAATACACGAGTGGTCTGCTCGCCCACGTTAGGCAGATGGACCGCCTGTTGGCATAGCGCCATTTTGCTTCGAAAAAAAATAAGATGGCTCGTTATTAAGAGTACTGGTTTTCTGCGCGCCTTGTTGCCAGAGGATCCGTTCGCCCCTTTATACCCCACGCTAACAGCCAATTGCATTAGGGGAGGGGGTCTGGTTCGGCGGTCACTATATTACACGAACATCCAGTGCCCTAATACTGTGTTTAAACCTGGCGATAGGACGGGGGGGGGGGGGGATCACAAGCGCCATTTGCCGACCACGAACCCCCTCCTCATTCACGAGTTGCCCGGGTAGCCGCTTCGCCATATAGCCACCACAAACGGCCTGGATCCGTCCCGCGACCGGTGCATTTGGACGGGCGCGAGCTTGCGAGCGCCGGTTTTGTACTTTTTGGAAAATCTGCCCAAAAGTTCCAAAAAGCTTCGCCGACCGTTCGCAACGGATTCTCTGCCCCGTTCGTGGGCAGCTGTGGCCAACTAGCCCAGAGTTTTGAGGGATTCTTTTTTAAATCCGGTCTCTCGTGTTTGCCCGGCTACGGACAACCCAAGCGAAGGTTGCTCTGTACACGAACGAATCCGTTATTGCAGTTGCACTGCCAACTTTGCCAGAGAATCCGGATGTGCCAGAAATGGGCAACCGGGTCCGAAAAACACTGAGCCCCCAGTCGGGGCTAATGGCTCGTGCCCTCGAGTTTCGGAGAGACCGAATGGCGAGTTTGTTGTAATGCTGGTGCCCTGTTCCACGCTTAGGCCCTTTGCCCGAATCCCGTGTAATTATAACGCAACGGATACGACGGAGCACCAACTCAATTTTCGGAGCAAAACAGGTCGCAGGTCGACCGAGAGCGCTTGTTCGCGACCCAATAGATTAAAACGCCGTAATCGCTTCTCAGAGACTCTACCGGAGGTTGCTCGCCGCGTAGCTGCGAGGTAAAGAGAGAGTCCAGTTAATATTACGGGCCGCCTTTGCCAGAGGATCCGGTGAGCATTACCGAAAAAGGACTCAATAACGAGGCGCATATTCGCATAACCAGCGGCGAGGCGTGGGTCATGATCACGAGCACGGTTGACGTGACCCTGTATCGATTAAATGCAGTCCCGCACCCAAGTCGCCTTGCGCCCTTCGATGGCAATTGCCGAGAACCTTAGGATTTAGTAGAATGCTGTAGCGTAATTATTCCCAAGTATGTCGTGTACGCGGGTAAGGCGGGAGCATATAACAGCTACACTAAACGAGCGTAGGCCCTCCCCTTGGGGGGGTGTGCGCCGCCTCGGCCCCCGGCGCCAACGCGGCCCCAAGGGGCCGCCCTTTTGAACTTTTTCCTTTTCCTACACAGCCACGTAAAACCCGTACAAAGGGCCAGCGCGGCTCACCGTGTAAAGCTCGCGACACCTAAATTACGCCGATCCACAAACCGCCGCGTGTTTTGGCCCCCCCTGCGGGGGGCGGCCGTACAGTGGGATCGCGCAAAAGATGTGGCCATTGGTGCGCGCAGCGTTTCTGGGGGCAGGCAATTGTCCCCTCCCTGCCTGCCTGCCTGTGGGCCGGCCGGCCGGCCGGCCGGCCGGCCGGTGGGGACCAGGCAATTGCCTGCCCCCAGAAACCCGACCGGGACCAATGCCCCAATCCGCGGTGGCAAACCGTTACCATCAGGGTTGGTATGTAAACGGTATCTTTGGCCCCCTGGGCAGCCCGGCCTGCAGGACTTGGGGGCCGCCAGAGGTGGGTGCCTGGTGCGCGCAGCGCACTGGGGTGGAATCGCAATTTTTGCGAGCACCGGGCCACCTTTGCCAGAGGATCCATCCAGGTGGCGACCAAGCACCCGTTGCAAATGAGTTTTTGGGGAGCGACTGTTATTACTAGTTTGGCCAGTGCAATACCCATTGTTGGTGATAATATAGTGACTTGGTTATGGGGCGGATTTTCTGTGATTATCTGCGCCTCGATGTGGGTCGCGCAGGTCAATTGCAGCACTGGCGCGCAAGCGCCAGTTTGTAAACTCGCTTTGATGCGTGAAAATCTCATACGTACCCTGCGGTTGCCTAGGCTTGGGGCTTGGCCCCCCAGTGAGGGAGCCCGTATCTATCGGTGGCGGGCATCGTAAAGTGTGCCTTTGGGTTATTAGTCCGTAATTGCCTGCCCCCCCCCCCCCCCGCCCGGCCCCGGCGACCTTGGGTTCGGGGCAAACAATCAAGCAGGCCGGGGGGGCCGGTCCCAAAACTTTTGATAAGTCGGCGTCACAGCCGCAGCATTCTGGGTTATAGGCGCGTACTCACGCAAGCATTGTGCCGAAGGACGGCCGCAGGTCAACTGATGGGGCAATACGCAGGAGGGAACACCCACCCCCAGAGAGCAAACAGCGAGGATCTTGCAATTTCAATAATCGCTACGACAATGTATACTTTATAGTCGCTGCATTACCTTATAATTTCACCGCTGGTAGCTTGCAGCGCGTCCCGCGGCAAACGCTTATAGTACCGGTCAGCGGTCGGGGAGCATCGGAGTTCTAAGGAGAATACTGCAGAGCAACCGGTATGTTGCGCAGCCAGAGAAACTGTAAATTAAATTGACTCGCCGACAGGGGGTCGCACACTGGCCCAAACCGCTTTAAGATGTCCGCAGCGACAAAACGCGGTCAGAAAATTGCCGATGCTAGTTCGAGTTATAAGCGCAGGGTGTGCAGGGAACCGTCGAGTGTGGCAATTTTAACCGATGTATCGCGAACCCTATGTTCCCAAGCAATGCCCGCCGACCGTGAGCAACAGGTACTGCCCCCCAGCCGGGAGTGTGCTGCTCCGGAGATGTAAGATGTGCGCCGCCCCTAGGGGACATAATATTTTTGCCTCTTGGATTCGGGAATATTGGCCCCCTGTTTCACGAAACGCTCAAGATCATTCCCCCGGTCGGGAGCTTTTAATTCCCCCGTAGGGGGCATTGGTTATTCCCCCCCGGGCCTAAAGCCTCGGATAACCGCTTGATTGGGCGACTACAGTTACTCTTGTCCTTTGCCAGAGGATCCGCCCACCGTTTAGGGGGCATGCTGAAACTATAGTCCTAGGCCAGTACATGCGGACGGCGACCCAGAAAAGTGAAATTGTGCACAGCTATTGAATTATTGGGCGCAATCGGGGCCCCCCCGGTAAACAAGATTATGATGTGCTCCGATCTTCCGCAAAAGCGGAAGTGTGCATATCCGTAGAGTCATAAAACGGCCCCGGCTCGCCCCTGGCGAGGGCAAATGTGACCCGAACGCCCACGGCTTGCGCCGCAAGTCCAGCTGCCGGGGGGGCTTGCCGCGCAGCAAGCGGGCCCCCCCGGCCTGGGGACCCTAGGGGACCCGACCGGGTGCCGCCTCCCGGTACTTATAACGAGTAGGGAAAATATGCTACCGGCACTAGCAGCTTGAACGGCACTATGCCCCCCACGCAGCAACCGCTTCGCTGGCTGTGCCGTGGGTAGGATGGGTATCTACGAGTTGTGGACTGTGCGCGATTGCCAACCTTAGTGAGATAATGCCACTTTAAATCGCTTTTTTAGTCTTCATTATTTGCTACCTTTTGTGATTGCCGGAGCATCTATTGTTCACATAGCGGCGCTACACCAATACGGTTCCAATAATCCTTTAGGAATTCACTCTGGAGTAGATAAAATTGCTTTATACCCATATTTCGTTGTTAAAGATCTGGTATGTTGGGTGGCTTTTGCAATTATATTTTCTTTATTTGTATTCTTTTATCCAAATGTAATGGGTTGGCGCTTGCGCGCTCCTGTTTGATGCTTAGCAATCAGAACTCGCCTCAATCGCTGAGCGCAAGGCACTGGCTCGGTTTATTATGGCAACAACGCTCCCACTGTAAAAAAAGTACTCCGAGGCTCTGCCGGTGTGTAGCGGAGCTTGTTGATTAGCATTGCCCTTCGGACAATTGTGCCCTGCTGCCGACCTTCAATTTTTGCGACCCTTGGTCGGCAGCCAATAATGAAGGCACAAGTAGCCAAACGGATGGCCGTTCCCGCTAGTAATAGTTGGATACTAAGGCACTGTATGCTGGAATCCCCGTTTGTATAACCCCAGGGCGCTTTAAAATTCGCCACGGCCCATGACACAGTCGCAGAAATGCGGGCTGTACGAACCTTGTCAAGGGGCGTTATTTGTTTCACCAACTAGCTACGCTGGCGGTACTCGGTCGGTATCCCGCGTAGCCGGGGGGGGGGGACCATCACCGACCGGATGCTTTTTCTCGCAGCGGCGGTGGCCTATGTAAAGGCCCCCCCTGCCTCCAACAGCTCGGGGCGGGTGGCGCTTGCGCGACCCCCGGCGCCCCCCGAAAAAGAGGGCAATCCGCAGGATTTTTTTTTCCTCAGAGACTCTACGTGCCTGTTCGAAAAAAAGCCGGGGTCTTAGTTCACGGCGCATACCGGATGACGTTGACTTGCGCCAGAGGACCCGTTCGCGCCCCTGCGGGGCACCAATATGCGCGCCTCGTGTACTGAACTAAAAAGCCCTAGGCCTAGGCGCGGGTAAGTTGCGAGGTTTGCGACAAGTAGAAAAGGCGCTCGGTAAAATTGCAACGTGGTCGGTCGAAAAATAGAGAGTCCTTTATAATTCGGGCGTCGCAATTGTAGCGAAGCGTGTGGACGCAGCCGAATCTTCTATGCCTGCCCCCAGAAGGTTATAGGCAGGCCCTTCGCTGGCGAAAAAAAACATTAGGCTTCGCATCATTTCGCGGACCCTCTTAGCGACCAAATGATGCGGTTCGTTATTCGTGTGTGTTTGCGCGTTATAACTCGGCACAAGGGCGTGTACGCGCGGATACTAAGAAGTTTCACAACGATCTCGGCCGGCAGCACCTGCGAGCAAAACTTGCTTGGGTGATTTGCGGGTACAAATTGTGCGCTGCGCGGTTCTGGCCTCCCCCCAGAACGCAGGCCAACTGCGACCGTACATTGCGCAGTAAAAAGAATGGCACGTGTGCAACTTGATGGATCTGTCCCCGAAGGGGGCCATTTGGTCGGCTGCGGAATTTGTGGCCGTATTGTGCTTATTTCCTACTTCTGCAGGCCTGTGGACCGGCGGGGCAACATATAGCGACCCGCAGGAAACAAACAAGCGATCTGTATTTGGCATAGTTTGGGTGTCCAATTTTACCGACCGGGGGCAGCGCAGCTGCGATATACCGGGCCTTAGCCGTGGAGCACACACTAATGTACTTCCCGATACCGGAGTTGACAAATCCGGTTCGCTAACAGCTGGTCCCCGAAGGGGGGCCATTTGCAGCGAACCCGTGCTTCGCTGGAGCCGAACGGGTCGGCGCCTTGTTTGGGCAGCGAAGCTGCTGTGTGCCGCCGGTGGCCGACCACAAATATGTGCCCTAGATGGCCTCTAACTTTTACCCCCCACCCGAAACGCGGCACGGCAGGGGGCGAAAGGGCGCGACCGGGGTAATTAGCACAATTAGTAGGAAATAAACATAATACCGGTAGCAAATAGGCCTCCCCCCAGACCGCAAGCGCCATTGGCGCCCCGCAGGGGCGCACCGAGTGTGCACGCTACGTCATTAAGTAGCTACGCCGCTATACGCGATGACTTTTAGCGTCTGCTTGCACAAAGTTGGCATCCTGACAATTATATAACCGCAAACCCCATGTCTACTCCGGCACATATTGTTCCGGAATGGTATTTTTTATGGGTTTATGCAATTCTTCGTAGCATACCAAACAAATTAGGAGGTGTCGCAGCAATAGCCTTGGTATTCATATGTTTGCTTGCCTTGCCTTTTTTAAATACATCACAGGTGCGTAGTTCGAAATTTAGACCCATTTATAATAAACTGTTTTGGCTATTTTTCGCCGATTGCCTGTTATTGGGTTGGGTAGGCGCACAACCAGTGGAGCAGCCATATATTTTTATTGGACAAGCGTCTACTGTATACTTCTTCCTTTATTTTTTAGTATTGATCCCAAGTTGCGGGAAATTAGAACACCAACTTATACGAGCACGCACGTAACCGGTCGGTATAAAGAGGGGACCTGCCACGGGATGAGCAAAAGCCCCCGACCGGGGCCAATAGAAAGGTTCGGCGCTCCCAAGCTCGCGACTCTTAATGCGCTTGCGTGGTTCGCCGTAAAGCGGCGTTTACGAATGTTGCGTCCAAAACCCCGGGCGCGTACTACAGCTTGCATACGGGACTTGAACGATGTATCGCATACGCCCCCGGGATGCTACAATTTTCCAGACCCTGGGTTCGGGGGGCACCATGAGTGAGCATTGCGACCCCAAGCGTTCAAGATAATCGAAGCCGTCGCGACTCTAAACGACCGTGAGCAATAGGCACACCCCCGAAGGGGTAAAAATTTGTGTATTCGCGGTATTAAATAAGCGACGTCCAACATGGCGCTTGCGCGTCCTTTGGAGCAATGTGCGTGCCGCTTCTGTTTCTGTTTTTTTTTTTGCCTCACTGGCGTGCGGCAAAAGCAATTGACTCTTTCGCCGAAGGGAAAAACCGGTACACCGCGGGCGACAAATGACGATCAACTTGTGTCTTAGCGGTACTGGCATATCGACACACCGGTGGCACCCTACAGATCGCAGAATTACCCCCGACCGGGGCCGTCCTTGGGGACACTTTGCCGGGTAACAAGTCGACAATTAACTACGGGGCAGTCGCCCAACCCGCATTCGCGGGGAACACAGGCTCGTTCCGCCTCGTGTGATAACGGCTTCCTGCCTTGCCACGATAGGGGCGGGGATGACACGACGTAAGGACCACACAACAAGCGCCATTGTGCGCGAGGGCGGTTTAGCAGCAGAGCGATTACCCCCGACCGGGAGTTTGATGCGGTGTCACGATCCCAATAGCGCCTATATTCGTGATGTTTCGCACTTTTTCCCCAGTGCAGCTTTGCTGCACAGTGGTCTCTGCGCCCGAGCCAGATTGCATCAGTGATCACTAATAAAAACTTGAGCACCACGGACTTATCAGGGTCAAAATGTCAACGCGGTTTATAACATAACCTAAGGCCCCCTGGCATTGCATTAACCCTGTGTCGCGAATAGCTGATCCGTGTAGCTTGTTTGTTGCGCACTCAATAACCGCACCCGGTCCAGGAATTTAAATTTATCTTCGGGACCTTCCGCTTCTGCAACTGCTGTTGTTAGGCCTATACGAAAACCATGGCGCTGCGCGCAATTCCCCCGTAGGGGGCATGGACCAGGACGAGGGTCCTGGGGGCGGGGGCTGGCCCATTCTGGGGCGCAGAGCGCACCACAGAGCCTTAAGATTGAGGATCCTGGAAAAGGGCCCATGATCTTTGAGCCCCCCACTGTTTAAGTAAAAGGGAAGGAAACAGGAATTTTTTGTATGATATCGTATAACCACCGTTTGAATAAAAGGGAAGGAACACTAAAATTTTTTAGAATATCCTGAAACCGCAAATCGGTGACATCATGTTTTTGTCAGTACGATGACGTCATCTTTTTGTTTTTTTTGTGGTGCTCGCGGGCGCGTGCCGGATCGGGGGCAGGCTCGTCTTCAGGGTCAGTTCCCTTTGTTTGTGCCCATAGGAGCGCTCGCGGGTGCGCCGTGGGGCGTGCGCGGCGAAGTCAGCGCCGGCCTCAACGTGCCCCACATATGTTGACATGGTACAATTAATAGAAGAGGCCGCTTGCGCGAGCGATGAGTGAACAACTTTCCGGTCCACAGGCCTGGAGGATCCCTAAAGTGCGCCAAAAATTGTTAAAAAAAAGCCCATCATCGAACAGTGGTTCTCGGATGGGCGACGCACCTCCCACGGTCCAAAAAAAGGACCATTTGCGGAGCCGCTATGTAAGTTTTATGCTAGACCAGATCTGAAGCATAGACCAGACGTGGTTAAAAAACGATGAGCTGATTATAATCCAAGATCAAAGTTCGCGTGAAATCCTAGGTTATCGCCTGATCAAGGGGGGCGCGTCCGCCAGAGACGTGGTAGAATTAATATCGAGAACCATATCATTTACGCAGCGCCCCAAAATGGTGCACACAGACGCCGGGGGCATTTTTGTGTCCCCGCCAAACGCGAAACACCCAGAAAATCATCAATTGTACAAATATTTAAAATCGGAGGACATAACGCACAGTGTAACTGTTCAACGAAAAAGGCCCGGGAGCTTGTCAAAAAAGAGACACGGCAACAACGTTCACGAGCGTTTAAACGGCTCGTTGAAAACGCGCATAAAAGAACTGTTGCAGGCCATCCCCTATAAAGGTTCTTATGCAACACCAGAGGGTAGGGCTTGACGTCAAACACCAGAGGGCAAGACGTGAATCCAAAAGGGCTGGCTTATTGATTTCGCCGCCTTAACGTTTGAAAAGGCGGAGGACTTACTATATTCCGCGGTAAGCGCGTACAACTCTAGATACCATCGTATGCTGGACACGAGCCCGATAGTTCAAGCAAACGCGCTAGCCGCCGCAACCGTAACGGCCAAGCGGGACGCGGTCTATCTCCCGGCGCTTGCAACAAAAAAAAGTGCGGCAGGCAAGGCCATCATAAAAAAGAAGTTGGCAGCGGTGGCCGATTATCAAGAAGATTGGGGAAATTTCTTTAAAAACTGGCAAAATAAGTCGATGCTGTCCCATGCGGAAACCCAATTAATGTTACACGAGGGCTTTACAAGCGTGATCTCATCATTAAAAAGCGCCAATGAAAACTTGACCCGTGAACTTACAGAGGCGCACGTCTCGTTAGACGAGATGTCCTCACGCATGCAGTCAATGGAAACAAACTTGACTTATTTACAAGACCGGGAGCGGGATCGTGAGCTAGAAGAAAAAGAAAAAGAGGATCGTCGCAAAATGCGCAGCGCGCGCAAACGCTTGCCTTTACGCGATCCCGTTTACTCAGAGGCATATAATGCCGCGTTAAACTTAATCGAGGGTACACATTTTTGTGCGTCTCGTGATCGCGTGTGTCTTTTAATACTTTACTTGACGGGTGTTCGGGCTCGCTCATTATTGCATGTAACGGGAGCCCATCTCCATACAATGTTAAATTTCCTAGACGGTGGCGAAGGCCAATTATCTTTTCCGGGGATCAAAAGCCCAACAGCACGCGCGGTACACGTTCCCTTAACTCGTTACGCGGCGTCTCAAATAAAAGAACTAAAGCACGAAATCGAAAGGCTTTTAAAGGGTCGGGGCCCGGAGGACCGAGTAATGGTAAGGTTTGAGGGCCATCCCGAGCTGTTAAGTATAACCAACTTAAACAAAAGACTAAATCGTATCTTAAAAAAGGCATCCGCGGGAACCTGTGTAATACCCTAAGGGGCAATAAAACAGGGGTACAATCGTCCTCGCTTCACTCGGACCATGGGGCCCCGGCTTCGCCGAGGCCTATCGTCGAAATCAAAATAGAGCCTGGTGCGCGCAGCGCACACCGTCGCTGCAGTGCGCGGGAAGTTTTCGGCTTCGCCGCTTCGGGCATTTCAGAATATGCCGGTCGTCGGATGGCTCCTCTGTGGGCGGGCAATTGGCAAACGCTTTTGGGGCCGGCGGCAATTTATGTGCCTACGTCAAGAGGCGCCGCTGTGAGCCCAGCGAGCACCGCAGAAACCCGCGTCCACGACCCCACCGCGACCCTAACCGAGCGGCACGAGCGGTAGAGCACTTGTATAGCGCGCGCGATACTTCGGGATAGTGCACGGCTACTAGCATTTGGGGCGCGGGGCGTCGCGCCGTGCAGCATTCACACTTGATAGTGTTGTTTGCAATTTATTAAGAATGGTCGAGGCTTGTTCATATAATTGCTGCAGTTCTTCGGATTGAAATTTGCCTGAGTCGTCCAGGAATTCAAAATCATTTTCATTTTTTAAGATATAGAATAATTCATTTATATTTAATGTTAGATTCCGGTTCAGTTTTTCTGAGATATGCCTACTTAAGAATATATAATTATATAGCCAATCTTTTTGAGTTGGGTTAAATCCGTAATCCCATAAACTACGATAAATCGCATACTTTTCCCCTGAGGGTTGTTTTAGCAGTAGAATTTCCACATTTGTTGGTTTTTCATGTGAACGAAGGTCTAAAAAAACTTGTAACAACCTGGCCTGTTCGTCCAGGTCTCGTAGTAAATAATCTTTTATTTCCATACGCATACTCATATTATATTAGTTTAATTGATTGATTGTAAGCACTGAGCCACCACGTGGTGGCTCGCTCCCGACAGGGTCGCGGTGGGCAAGGTGAACAGGGTTTGAGGCGAGCTTGTCCGTGCGCGTGCGCAGCAAGGCACAGAACTGACTAATTTGGGCCGCGCTTTGCGCGGCACGCCAGTTGGGCTCCCGAACCACCCCGGTCGGGGGCTTTTAATGATCTGTCGGGATCTCGGCGGAGCTAGTGACTTGTACACGCGGCTGTCGGATTCGAACCAGACTAGCCCCGACGAAGTCGGGGCCTATAGCCAAGCCGCGGAAGGGGGCGTCCAGGTCGTGGACGCTGCACGGGCGCTTGCGCTACCCTTTCAGGGATTCAGGGATTAGTGCCCCTTCGGGGCCAACCCGCGGTGCCTTTGGGCCGGCTTCGCCGGCAGCGGTTCGGCGCTTGCTTGCCCGCCCACAGAGGAGCCATCCGGTCGCCCAGGCCCGCGTTTACTCTGTGAAAAAACGGCTTTCTGGGCACAGGCCCCGAAGGAATTCGAACGAACGCCTAAGCACCGCTAGCGCCAGCGCGCTGGCGGACGTGCTATGCTGTTGCCTTTACGGCAGGCAATTCTGAAAAAGTATGGAACGGAGGGGGGCTTGGAATCAACCATTCTAGGGTATATGAATTTTGGCTCACTTCGCTCGCCCATGGGTTATCCCCACAGCGATCACTGCCGGTGAGCGTTTTATACACTATATAGAAAAATAACACAGTTGCAATAACAGATACATAACTACCATAACTCGCAAGAGCGTTCCAAGACGCATACGCATCTGGGTAATCCCCGATACGTCGTGGCATTCCGGCGAGACCCAAGAAGTGCATTGGGCCAAAAGTTAGGTTTACACCAATGAAAAACAACCAGAAATGTATTTGACCTAAAGTTTCCGGGTATTGGTACCCAGAAATTTTACCAATCCAGTAGTAAAAACCAGCAAAAATCGCAAATACAGCACCCATTGACAATACGTAATGACGTGGGTTAGGTTTTTGACCTCCCTCAGAACGCGGCGTGCGTATCTCTACGCACCGCGCTCCCACCGACAAGCGACTCCCTTTGGGTTATTTCTAGGGAGTCCTACTATGAGAAGAGCTTTGGATTTCGCTTCTTCTAAGGATCTTAGTTTGAAGATTTATGTAGTTGATTTCCATATCCTCTACGTTCACGTTTCCATTGTGTCATTCGACGTGGTGTTTGTGGCAGAGGGGGATTTGTTTTCTGGTTAGGGCGGATTCTATTTTATCTAGCCCTTTGGCTCTTTTGCCTTTTTTTGTTTTAACGGATTCTACAAGGTACCCTACCGTGCGTCGTTCGAGTTTACGGATGTGGTGTACTTCGATTTCCGTTGCGTTGCATCTTTTTACCGCGCATTTGTGGTAGAGCACTCTCGGGAGCGAGAGTTTGGCAATGGGTCTGTCGAGGTTCCTAAGTGTACCAGTAAAATCAGTTAAAGTGCTAAATTTCCGAGGCATTATGTTTACTTCGTTGGGGGTGAGGAAAGAGGCGATGCAGCGTAGCTTATTCTTAGAGTCTTCGACGAATAGTGCGGGGGTGTGACTATAGAGCTGTATAATTTCTCACACTTTCTTTTTATGTTTGCCAGCTAAGGTATGGAAGAGAGATCACCTCATGTGGTAATCGACAACTTTTTTAATTTCATGGAAGTTGTTTGCAGGTTGGTAATAGTGTAATAGTCCGTAAGCCTTGGATTTATAGTACTCGATTATAGCGACGTCGTGGAATTTGAACACTTGTCCATTAGCTCTCGGGGCGAACTTATGGTTGTTGACCATTCCTCAATCACCCATTCGTTCTTTTATTTTATCCAAGGGAGCGTAAACGCGTGGGTTAAGGCCTTGCGGCTGGCCGTATTGTACCCGGTCGATTACGGGTTGAGGGGCTTTTTTTCTCTTTAGTTCTTGGATGATTTTCTCTTTCATGAGTGCGAGGCCGGGTTTGGTCTCGAATTCTTCCAGTTTGTTAATGAGATTGTGGTATGCCGAGACGACCTCCTCGCCCATGTTCTCTTTCAATATGTTGTCTTCCACTCAGGATGTTCTAAGTTGGGACAGTGTGCGGTCGCATCATTGTCTCCATATTGCCATCTCTTGATTAGTTTCGTTTTCGTCATATTGGCGATATTGGGTGTTGGTAGGTTCGGGCGAAGTCGTGGATATGGGGGTGTCCATTTCGTCAAGGGCCTTTTTCATGTTGAGGATAATGGTTTTGCGTGTGATTCGCTTTGCTTCTTTTTGAACATCCGTGTTGGATTTCATTTGGCCTAGGCTTTTTTTTAATTGCCCTTTTAGGTTTGTTAGTAGAATTTTCTGGCACATATTTTCGTACCGTTCCAAGACGATGTTTTTGCGTGCTATCACACGTGATCGGAGTTTCTTGAAGGCGATGATTTCGCGGGTGGCTACTATGTCGCGATCGCTGCTTTTAGGGGTTTTAAGATCGAAGCCGAGGAAGCTGGTTTTGGTGCTTCTGGCGTGCAATATCTGGCTTTCCTTGATTTCTAGGTGAAGGTCTTCCTTGACAAATTGTTCGGCGTCTTTGAGTACTCTGTCGGCGGTGAATCTCGGTCCTCTAATTCCGATAAGGAAGTCGTCAGCGTATCTCACGTAGTAGAGTCTTTGGTAGCTTCTTTCCTGTCCTGTCTCGTCTTCTTTGTGACGGGGGATTCTCGCTTTCGTAGCCTCCTTGACTTTCTTCCGGTACAGTTCGCGTCGGAGGCGTCTTTTGGCGCTGGAAGATTTGGCTTTGGCTAGTTCGGAGACTTTGACGTAGGTGGCGGCGCGTCATTCGGGCGTTGTCTCGCTGGTTGGTTCGCCCCTGTCCGTCTCCTCCTTTAGCTTGTCCATTTTTTCATCGAGTTTGTGGAGATATATGTTTGCAAGTAAAGGGCTTAGGGGCTCGCGGTCGGCTCGCGCTCTGCCTTGGCTAGTGTCCGGGCCCCCAGCTTCCAATGACAATACCTTAGCTTTGAATATCTGGTTTAGTAGGTTGAACAGTTGTTCGTCGTCGATCCTTTCTCTCATTATGTTAAAGAGCCTTTTTTGGTCTATTCTGTCGAAGCATTTTTGGATGTCCAGGTTTAGAAATCAGTCTACCAGTCCCCATGTTAAAGTGGTGTTCAGCGCTGAATGGCATGACCTAAAAGGTCTGAAACCGTGACTAGAGTTTTTGAAGAAAGGTTTTCTCCCGCTAACCTCAAGTTTTCTATAGGAACCCTCTTCCAGGGTCATCGTTCCTTCGTACACGTAAGTTAGGACGAGATATATTGCGTTGCAGACTATTTTATCCCGTGCTGATCGTACGGTGAGAGGGCGCTTCTGGGAGGGGTCCTTTTTAGGGATCATCACACGTCGGGAGACTCCCGTTTTGTAGGAGTTTTTCTTCAACTCGTCGGAAAGTTCTTTAATCCTTTCCTCGGTTGTTCCGTCGAGACTGTGTGAGTCGCCTCCGGGAGTCATTGCCCCTTTGGCCCCAGAGGGAGTTTGGTATGCTATGGAGAGCATTTCTTCGCTGAAGATTATTTGGTTAAGATCGATAAATCTCTGGCTTTTATTGCACCAGCAGTTTTCGATCTTTGCTATGATCCTTTCCGTGGTCGCTCTTGCTTCCACGGACATTTCGGTGATGCCCCGTTTATTACCTACCGGTTTTATACCCTTGCGTGTACTTTGGCGTACAGTGGCATTCGATGCCATAGGGGCGGTGATGGTATCTACTTGGGGTAGGGCGGTCGGATTTTTCCGGGTTTCGCTCGACTTCCCCTCAGTAGCGGCGCAGTGGCTACCAGTGCTCGTCTCGTCTTCCTCAGATGACTTAGGTATATTTCCTCTAGGATCTCGCTCATTTATTCCCGGGACGCTGTCACCGGATTTGGCCATCGAACTGGACAGTCTGATTGCACCATTTTCTATGCAATTTTCCGTCAGTGGCCTAGCTCTTCCGATTAGGCGTCGGTTGAACCCCCCGTCGCAAGTAGGTCTATGAGTTTTTATCAATCCTTTTAGGAATAGGCCTTCTTTGGTTGCTTCTTCCGGGAGGGCCCACAGGGGCGAATTCCCGGTACCAACAGCCTCGGTGGATGACTGCCCCACGTAACCCCAAGTTATCTCTGTGAAGCCGCACAAATGGGCTACTACGTAGTACGTTATTTGTTTTTACGGTGATTGCTCACCGGATCGGACTAGCTCTTATTGAATGAATTCTACATGTTGACTCATTATAACTCAACACGTATAAAGCTGATTTATATTTTCTAAGTTGCTCTCACCCCGAAGGGGTGGGCACCACGCAACAGCACACAGGGCTAGCCATAGAAACCTAGTGGTGCTCCGCCCTTTGCTTTTGAGATTTGAGCAAAAGTTAGAAAAGCGCAAATTCATTCAACCACCGCGTATAGTCTCTACGGATCCTACTCACAAACACTGCGCCGTGCGCTTCGCTTCCCTTCGGGGTGCGGCGCGGGCCTTCGGAACTTGCTCAATGTGATAGCCAAGGGCGCTGCGTCTTCGACGGTGGTTTGTTTTGGTTTCCACGGGATTGCCTGTTTAAAAACTGTGAAATTTTAACATTCTACAGTACAAGTCTATCGCCTTTTATAGATTTAAACAGGTTTCCCCGTTAGCCGGGATAATTTATCCAGACCGACTTGCTTGCCGTGGCGAAGCCACGAAACTTGCAAGTCATAGCGATGTGACCGCATGACACGTACAAGATAAATAAAACTGACACAAATAAAAACAAAACTTTTGAACTGTGAGCCCGGCGCTCTTCGCTTCTTTCACTTCGTGAACGACACTCGCGCGCCCTTATTTTTTATGAGACGCCCTAGATCGGTAACGCTCACAAAATAGATCATAGGATACCTTTTTATAACCAAGCAAATGGTTATTTTCAAAATGCTTGATTATGTTCTCAATCGTTGGTTTACCAGACATTGATAATCTGTATTGAGTAGCTTGTCTTCTTATATCTTTATTAATTCCAAGCTTATGATGACTATGAAAATAAGTCTTAATGGCATTCAAAATGTACCAATCATTATTTTGTCCGACGTAAACGCTCAAACCGTGGGTAGATCGGAAACAACCGACCGCCTCAATAAAACCACTGAGCCAAGGACCAAAATAATGGGGGATAATAAAATTCTGTTTATAATATTCAACCATTTGCTGTTGTTTATCATACCGCGAGTCCCGCGTTTCTAAATGATAAGACCAAGCTCTATTAGACATACATTGTTTCAAATACTCATATTGACAAATTTTTCTGCTAGTTAACAATGGGTATTTGTCAAATATTTTCAATACATTATTGCAATGTTTTTGCGATACGGCAACCCACACAATTTGGTCATTCCCTTTTTTTTTGCTTTTGTGATGGATTAAACCACCTATATGAAAGCGTATTAATTCAAGCATAGCTTCATTTTCTGGGTTGAATTTTAAATTTATTTGAAATCGCGGGTAAGACCATTTTTTGCCTTTAGTTCTGCCAAAAGATATAGTTCCATCACCTTCGAACAATCCTACAAAAAACGGCTCTAAATAATTTGGTAATATATTTGGTTTTTTTTGGAAACGTTCATTCTGGGGGCAGGTATGCATAGGTTTTTTTTGTAATTTTACCGGCATAACCCGAAAACGCTCACAAAATCGCCCATAGCATACTTTGTTATAGCCAAGTAATGGGTTCTGTTCAAAATGGTTTATAATGTTTTCAATCGTTGGTTTGCCTGTCATGCTTAGTCTGTACAGAATACTTTGTTTTTTTAAATCTTTTCCAATCTTATGATGACTTTGGAAATAATGTTTAATCCCATTGGCGCTGCGCGGAATTTGCGCGAAGCGCAAATTGATTAAGTACCAGTGATCATTTTGACTAAGGTAAACTTTTAACTCGTAGCTAGATACGAAGCTTCCTTTTGCTTCTATAAACCCGCTAAGCCAAGGCCCAAAAGAATCGGGTATAACAAAATTCTGGTTAAAATGTTCCACGATTTGCCTTTGTTGATCATACTGGGAATCCCGCGTTTCTAAATGATAAGATCAAGCTCTATTATTCAGGCATTGTTTCAAATGATTCAACTGGCAGATTTTCCGACTGGTTAACAATGGATATTTTTCGAAAAGATTTAATATTCGGCGGGTACAAAATTGACTGACCGCAGCCCAAACCACTTGTGCAGGTTGTTTTGGGGGTCTATTGTCATAAAGGGACCCCCCAAGATCAAGATGTTGGATAATGAATTTTAACATAGCTTCGTTTTCGGGCAAAGGTTTTAATCTTATTTGAAATAGTGGATAAGCTCTTTTCTTTATGTTGCGTAAATATATATAGCCGCAGCCCTCCAATAAACCAACGAAAAAAGGTTCCAAATAATTTGAGGATGGTAAACAGTTGTTATTCGGTTTCATTTGTGTCAATTTTAGTTTTGCCTTATAATTAGGATCATGAAGGGCGATATCAATTCCTGAGTTAGCTAACATAACTCCCGTAACTCCGCCAATAGTAAACAATACAATAAAACCTATAGCAAAAAGCATAGGGGTTTTTAATCTAATAGAACCGCCCCACATGGTGGCGATCCAACTGAAAACTTTGATTCCTGTAGGTACTGCAATAATCGTAGGGTCAAGGAACCGCCCTGCCCTCCGAACCGTACGGGACCCTCTAGGATCATACGGCTCTCTGCCAAACGCTCGACCCTGCTCTCGCCGATCTTTTGTGTTTTGCGGCTAAAGTCAATAGTACGGACCATCGAATATGGTAATCGATTAACCGCTTCACAGAATAGAAGTTGTCGCAACATCGATAGTAATTTAATAAACCAAAAGCTACCGAGTGGTACCACGCCACGAGGTCTGCGTCGGGGAGGACTACTGGAGCGGCACTCCCCAATCCAGTAGGCGCCTTTCTGGCCCCCCGGTCTGTAAGTATTCCTCTCAGACTCAGTCTGTGATAAATGGTCACCAAAGGTGCGGACCACTTGTGCGTATGCCTGCCCCCAGAAACCCGTAGGGGGTACTCAGAGCGCTTGCGGCTCGCCCCGAAGGGGCGAGGGTTAGTGATTCAGGTTCGGTGGCGTGGGAGCGTCGTAAAGCCCTTTTTCGTAGAGGAGATGTTGTTGCGGTTTTTGGCCGTGCAGCCAAAGCCCAGGGAGGCGCGACCCAGGTCCCGAACTAGCAAATTTTGTGGCGCAGCCGTACTCGCGTTGACCCCCCCCAATAGAGTCCCCCTTCGAGGGGCTTTTCAACCTCCCTTCGGGGGGGCCAAGGGCGCTTGCGGCTCGCCCCGAAGGGGCGAGGGTAAAGTTACGATTTTATGCGGAACAGATGGCGCTTGCGCGCTCCGACTGGCCACCCTAGCGGGCCAGTAAGCAATTAAGCGCCTGCGCTTGTTGCTTCAAGCCTCGCCGGCGACGCTCCGCACTTTTCTGCCCGACAGAGTCGGGCAGATATTGGTTATAATAAGTTCGAGGGCCCGGTCGGGGCGGGCATATCATAGTTTGACCCCGACCGGTGGCTTTGCAAAAAAAAGGGCGTTCGCGCATACCGGCCCCCCGGTGCTAGAAAATAAGGACCCCCGCCGTATTCGAGATAGGAGGCGCCCCCAGTGACCGCCGTCCCCGACCCGTGAGCTGACTGGCCACCCTATCGGGCCAGCGGGCCAGCCGAATGCACAGGTTGCCCCCCCCACACAAGTTCGTGGATACCCCCGGTCGGGGGCTTTTGGGTAATGGGAGGCGCAAGCGCAATGACTAGACAATGGGGGCCACCAGCCCGGGAATAATGAGCCTTTCGGGGCCACAGGTAGTGTAAGTATTTGTGCCCTTGTCCGTGTGCTTATTCCAGAGTATAAAAATCCATTTGCGAGCTTTACTATAGTTCGCCGGGCCACGAAGGGTTTTAGGATTGATCGAACGATACGCACTTTTAGATTGCGCCAACGAAGTTGGTGAAATTTTTTTCGAAAAATGTTTAACCGGTGCCTGACTCGACGGCGCTTTTCGATGTTTTGACGCCTGCCCCCAGAAACGAGAGTGAACCAAAAATTCGGGTATGCTGCCCCCCGAGCGAAGCTAAGGGGGGCAGGCTCTACGGATCACTCGACCCGAGCCCGAGGCTGTACCGAGTGTGATTGAGCCCCCGGTCGGGGAAATATGACTGGGTGCTTTTTTCACATCTTTTGGGTCCCCGGTTTGGGCGGACTCGAGCGCTCGCGGGTTAGGTTGTTATGTGCGCTGCTATATCGCGAAGGATCGCCATAGCTACATAAATTTCCGCCCGGTCGGGTCAATGGCGTAATAGTAGCATTGGCGCTGCGCGGAATTTGCGCAGCGAGCAAATTGGCAAAAGCCCCCGACCCGGGGACTGCCCGGCTTTGCCGGGCCAGGGCGCTGCGCGAAATTGCCCCGCAGGGGGCATTGCTCAAATGTCCAAACCAGAGTGTCCGAACAACAGCAGCCGCGAGTTCAGTAAAGCGAACTTGTCCACCCAGAGACCCAGGCTCGGGCTGGCACACTCGTAATTGCCGGTCGGGGGCTTTTGGTAATAATGATCGTAGGGGACTCTGGGCAGAGTAGCTATTCAATAACGCTTGGAAATAAGCAGTCGTGTGTTTGTGAAAAGGTCGCGGGCAATTGGCAGCGAAGCTGCGGCCATGATGCTCATGGCCCTTTCTGGGGGGAGGCATGCCCGCTCCAAAATAAACCGGCGCTGCACTAAAGCGCGTCGATCGACCGAAACGCATAAAAATTATTTTCTCGGCTTGTAAAAGGGTAGACAGTCACCGTTTTGGGTACCGAACCCGCTCAGCCTGTGCCTGTGGGAGAAACGGACCGGCAACTTGTTTATTTACTACGTTGGGGGCAGACGGTTGGGCACAATAAGAGGGCTCTCAATTTGCGCGGAGCGCAAATTCCGCGCAGCGCCAATGTAGCAAGTGACACCTATCTTTGGATTGGCTGCCCCGATTATCCTTCACTCTTCATCTGAGTGTGTGTCTGCTCTTTACTCAGTGTTGGGGTTTATAGAGGCTCCCGGGGCACCTCGGACATCACTTGGTGCAAGTGCCCGGGCCCTCGCAGCCATCATTCGCCGCCCGCGCAATGTGGGCAGTACCGTGTTGGCTTTTCTCCTGGCGATACTCTCGATCGCCCGCTCCGCTGGCTTGGGTAAAACACCGGCGTCGCCCGTGTAGAGGACCTAATAACGCTCTGCCAGATAGGGGCCCCCATTCGCCCACTATGTTGGTGTTACTCGAGGCACTGGCAGACCGCCCCAGAGGAACCGCAACGCAATACGCGCATGCGCTCTGCCGCAATAAGGAAACCAAAATTGTCGCTTGCGCCATCAGAGCCCCGTCTATACCGAGTCAGCGACCGGGCGCCAAGCCTTTTTTATGCCCCTGGTCATGTACTTGTACTGGTGTTCGCCAAGTCCACAAGCGGGACGTTAAAACCGTTGGCGCGCTCCTATTCAGTTTCCGTATTAACAGCCCCGGCGGGGCCGGGTAAACAGAAAGAAAAAGAAGTGGATATTTGTAACTCTGGTCTCCTGATGGGCTGCCCACGAACGGGGCAGGCGGCCCATCAGCGGGTCCATGTGTCTCCCACGCATAGGGGGGCATCGGGGCCACAGGTAATGTAAAACCCCTTCGGGACGGGAAAGCTACACTACCCCCACGGCTATCGTGGTCCACCGGTCGGGGGCTCTCGTTGCGAGGGTAAGGGCCCGCAATGCTGGGCAATGTGCCCTGGTGATTGGCCCCCTCAGGGCAGCTATCTGTAGTGTGCCCCCGGTCGGGAAAATTGGGCACAATCACACGCCCATCAAAAATACACGACCTTAGGCTAGTCGTGTGATCGACCCGACCGGGCCCCGAGGGGGGGTCGGCGACGGCAGCACCAGGAGGCCTAAAAAAAACCCGGTGGAAATTACACAAGCAACAAATTACAGTACTTCCCACAACGTCTACCGCCATCCGGGACATCGCCCCCTTACTAAACTTCGGAATAGCCGGATGGGGTTTAGCGTAAAAAGCCCCTACGCAGAAGTATTTTTTGCCGAAGGCAAAAGAACTAACGGACAACGAATGTATAGCTTCGCACATAGTCGCGGCGGTAAAATACGCTCTTGTATCTACATCAAGACCTACTGTAAAGTTATGGTCGGTCGAGGATTTCCCTCTTGACCGCCAATTCAGAACCGTACGTGACCGTTTCCCGTCATACGGCTCCTGGCGTTTTTGTAAAAAACGCAGAGGTACGTGGGCGTATCCAATCTATTACAGATTAGCATTAGCTTCTTACCTCATCCTACACTCAAGTGGCTGGCTACCAGACCTGTGGAAAAGCTGCACGTCCAAACAGACACTAGAGGTTTTTCCGTTCCGAACTGCCATCATTGGGCCGGAAGGCTCCTGCTTTACGCCGAGGGCACACAAAAGAAACGGGATATGCCATATGCTCATATCCCTCGGCCCTAGGCACCCCTTGTCCGATATTCCAAACCCAGGGGTCCCTGAAAGCTGCTGATAAAAAGTCGGCTGCCAAACTGTCGAAAAAGTATGACGGTTCGTTCGGGGCCGTCAGATCAAGAACAGATTAGCAACTTGAGTCTTACGGCGCGTTATCGCAAGTGATTATCCATGGTCATCACGGTTACTCAATTGTTAGCCATCGGTAGCACCTCTATAGAGTGCTATTGCCCTTGCTGGGGATTCGTAAAGACTCCTCTTCTTCTTACCCAGCTTCACAAGTCATCCACCGTAGCCTCCTGCTGGGGGGGGGGCAACGCATGTGGGTAAAGCTTTCCTCCCGTTCCTTTGGGGGGAGGGCGCTTGCGCGACCGGTTTGAATACCTGCGAGATTGCTGAGCCAACCCGAGTATAAATTTCGCACCCTCATGACAATTCAGTTCACTCAACCAAGCTGTGAGTGCACAGATGCGCTCATTATTCCCGAGTTCGGAGCTTCGTCCATGAACGGACCACACCATGTGATGCTTAACTGGACTATATCTTCAACTCGCGGGGGGCCTGTATTATTATTTGATTTGTCAACTCACTTGCCGGGGGGACCCCGCTTGCATAAAGGATTTTAGTGTTTCGGATCTAGGACCCGCTCTGGCTCCTGATTCGCTTCCACAGATGGCGCGACCTTTCTGGGTTCGACCCGACGGACGATCGGATACTCCCCGGCGCAGCCGGGGAGGGTGGCTTGCACTATATGAGGACCGTGGCTTCGCCACGGCGCTTCGCTAAAATAATTGTGCGCTACGCGCACAATTGACTTTATAGAACGTAGCGCAAAAACTATCCGCAGTTACCACTAGCGGTCGCATATGCTTTCGTTCCTCGTACCGATATACCCTACCACACCCGAGAAAATTACGAATTATTTCTAAAACCGATAGATCCCGCTTTTGATCAACATATAGCGAGCCGGCATACTTAGCGACCCAGGCTCCTTGTTTTCGAACCTCACTGTAAATAAATCCAGAGAGCCAAAATATGTGTATAGTTTGATAATGAAAAGGTCAATCGCCAAAGGTGAATCCTATATTTGCCCCCGGTGGGAAATCGGAAAAATGGCCCCAATATCACTGGTGATTCCCCCCCGGGCCGCGGGTCGCTGAGTGTAAATAGAGCGTAATGAGGAATTCAGGGTCTACAGTGGGCTCGTAAATATATTTGACGGGGTTGGGCGAAGCACTGCCCACACCTGCCGGTCCCCCCCCCCCGCCCCGATAGGGGCAGGGTCGTGCTAGTGGCACTTGTATAACTTGTTGTAAGTCCCTTTGATAGTGCGCGCAGCGGGGGGGGGAATAACAATTGAATTTAAAATCTAAACTTTACTTTTTATTGACTTGAAAGTGTCTGTTGCGCCCAAAGGTCCGCTTGCACGAAGCATAAGGGGGTCGCAACGGATCCTCTGGCAAGCACCTACAGTCCACACCGGCGGCAGGTCTTGCTTAGGTTTAAAGCCATGATTCATCAGTAGACTATTACATTGCGCCCAATCGTGGTCATTTTTATGAAATTAAACGGAAACCGGGGGGGGCTCCTGTGTTGCACCTTTAGGTGATTGATGCTCATCAATTCGTCGACCTAGGCCCTCCCAACAGATAGAATGATTTTTGCCAGCGCAGGACCTAACCAAGCCATATAACTCTTCGTATGAGTGTGGTTAGCCAGCGTAACGCTCCTTCGGGGCCACAGGTATGTGCCGTTCGTGGATTAATCAAAATTTTACTGCCCGACAGAGTCGGGATACCTGTGGCCCTGATAGGCGGCTTGCTTTTGTTAAGTATTGGCCCACGTCGCAATGAACCATTGTTGTCTGCCCCGCAGGGGGCGATAAAATAGGACGGCAAGCGCCATCGGGGCCACAGCTAAGTTGATTCACCAAAAGTGCGAGTTGCTTCGCGTAAAGTCTCTGAGGATGGGTCCTGTGCAAGTCTGGCGCGGCGACGCCTGGCCCGACTCTGTCGGGCAGATCCTGCTGATAAACCGATCTTAAGAGTTTTACCAACAGAGTTTACCTCACCGATTCGCTGAGATGAACGACCTCTGGACTTTAAGTTTGTCGGCAGTTCCAGCATATAGCGAAGTTTATGACCGAGCTTTCACGAGCTAAGAGACCCATCAAGCCCATACAATAAATCCAAGGATACCTATAGAAAGCATCGCATACACCATGCCTAAGTATCCAAAGATTGGTTTACGTGAAAATGTTGCAACTACTTGGCTAATGATACCAAATCCAGGAAGAATAAGAATGTACACCTCAGGATGCGTTTTTCCAGGCTAAGCCCAGACACGGGCCGTTTATTTAACCACTGTATGACCGCCAGAGGATCCGTCTAGGAGACGGTGTTTTAATCTTCGGCCCCCGGACTCGCAAGCGCCAACAGGGGGGGCCGCAGTTTTAGTGGTTAGCGAGCGTACGGCCTCTGAGGTTCCACCCCCCCGAAGGCGGACGTCCACGAAGTTGGAAGTTGGCGGGCCCTTCGGGGGGATTGTTACCTGCAGATTTCCCCTTATTCATATTTTACTTTTCATCATAACGGGACACGACCGGCCAATTTGCCCAGGGGGCCAATTCGCTTGCGCGTCCTATTTATATGACATTTTTCATACTTTCGTAAACGGGGGTTTCCTGCTTACAGCCCACGACATTTCACACTTTACAGTATGAACGGGCCAAAAATGACCAAAGAACCAAAAAAGGTGTTGATATAAAATAGGATCTCCGCCACCTGCGGGATCAAAGAAGGTTGTATTAAAGGTAGAATAGGAACACAGGCGCCGGCGGGTCGTTTCGTGCTGTGAACCCTTCTCGTAACCGTACATGATCGTTGCCGATCATACGGCTTGCACGCGCACCCAGATCGCATAAGCGTCATCAAATCCCTTGCCTCGACTAGTGATCATGAGGCCCAGCTGACGGCCGGCCCCCTGGTGGCGGCCGTCCACGAAATTGGCGGGCCCTTCGGGGGGCTTCAGGAGCCCAGCTCTGCTGGGCTTGTGTACCCCAACTGCTAGCGCGAGCAATAAATTGGCGACCGGCGACCCAGGGGGGCCTTAACAATAGAGTGATCATTGGTCCCTTCGGGGGCTTTTGTGCCTAGGCATAAAAGACGCATCCCCCCGAAGGGGGCAACACTTGTATTAGTGAAGCCACCGTGGTCCCGCTTGCCGACCGGATCCTCTGTGAATGCCTGCCCCCAGAAGCCGCCGGGGGGCCCCGCCGGCTGTGGGGGGGGAATAACTTGGTCCCGGTCGGGGGCTTTTGATTAGTGATGAGTGCGCAGCCAGGGGCTAATCTAGGCTCGTTTTTGGCACGGGCGCTCTAAAAACCAAGCGAGTGATATTTACATAGAGTTATTTGCCTAGGGTCCAGTGGTCATATGGGCGACCAAAAACGGGAAATTTCCAAGGGTTCGGTTCCAAAATACGACCATATTCTAATTTGAGCTAGGCTCCCCCTTCGGGGGGCAATAACTTGGGGCTCGATCGGCGAGCCCCGCCCCCAGGGCAACCGTGTTCGGGATAACCACTGTTGCCCCTTGTAGGTCCGGCGGTTGGGCACAATACGGGGGCCTCAAACAAGTCATTTGTTTGGGGGGGAAACCGTTCGAATATAGTTTATTTCCGCAGGTCCAGAACATTCCGAACTCGTATTAATAAAGAAGCATTGATTACCTCCTAGTCGCGAGCCCCGCTGTATGGCCCGGAGAACACACGTCGTCGGCAAAAGAAGGGGTTGAGCATTGGTCATAGAAGAAAAGCCCCAGTAATTGGCTGCCGGTGGAAGCAGACCGAGTTTTCTTTGCACCTCTTTGCCCTCTTGAGTAGTAACTGCCCGAGTACAATACACCAAGTGTTCCCCTCTGATTTCCAAACACTGGAGCCCCGAAAAATATGCGACTTTTGGAACATACAGCCGCTCAATCAAAGCCCGTTCCTCTAAACGGATTTTATTTTTGGCCCCCTGTCCGCCATTTCGGGGCGGACAGCGGGGCCAATTGGTATTTCGTAGTATCTCAAGAGATTTGGTCAGACGGCTCCTTATAATGGTGCGCTCTTCTTTGGTAAGTTGTTCCATCTTGAATTTGCCGTGATACACGGGCACTCGTATCTTTGTCGCGCACTCATTACCGAACTCTTTATAAATTTTCGCGGCTGTAATTCTTTTGAGTTTCGCTGCAAGAGTTCGACTACAACTGGTTTTTAGTATTAGTCGAAGCATCTTGGTAAAGCGACTTCAATTATCGACAAACGAGTAGTAATTGGTAAGCCCCCTCATCACTCAATTATAGTATTTTATTATAGCATTGTGCGAACTGGATATTAAAAAAAGCACGGGTTTTGAGCGCTGGCCCCCCCGAGAGCACATCTTTAGGTCAGCAAGTTGGTTAACCAGCCGTTCAATAGGTGCCCGAAGGCGGACATTCGTTTTGATCTGCGGGGGGCGCATATTGTCTTGGCCGAGGCCGGGCTGCCCAGGGGGCCAATTGCGCGCTCTGCCCACAAAGTGGGCAGTGGCCCTTGACGCTTGCGCGCTCCTGCCATAGATATCTATCGCATTTGCGAGCAGCGAGCGAGCCTTTCAGGTGCTGCTCGCAACCGCGGTCACCGACCTTGGGTGCAGGCCGGGGGGGGCCCGGCCCAAGTCCGTGGAGATCGGCCCCCCCTTTTGCTTGCCATAGGGGCGGTTAGCCTGAGCACCGGTCGCAGAAATGGGGGACATTATTCCCGCTGTCTTACACAACTCATATTCGGGTAAATGCTCGCCTCCCGGGTCAGCTCGGGCAGCTTTAGTGTTTTTGCCGCTGCCCGACGCATTCGGGCAGAGACGCTCAGCACAAAGCAGCCCAACTGTTTTTGAGTGCAGCTTGGTTTTTTTTGGTTGCGAGGAAGCTATAGCAGTGGTACCCCTTTTTAAAAAATTGGCCGACCCTCGAAGGGGGTAAAATATGTGTGGTCGGAAGGCGCTTTTTGATGTTACGAGCTGAAATTTTCCCGACCCTCGTTTTATGCTGTAGCCCATGACAGGAGATACACAGATCCAGGTACCAAGAAAAAGCGTTTTGTGTTGTCCCAGATTCGTCATATTTGGGTCATAAAGAGTCAGTTTTAAGCGTTCTTGAAGGAAAACTCGAAGCACCGCTTGGAATGTGTGCACCTCTTTTTTAGGCGCCAGAAATGTGACAATAAACGAGTCGGCGTACCTCACGTAGAGCATTGCTCGGGCCGATGCGGCCGAAATCCCACGCTCGCTATATGGCGCGCAGCGGCGGGCCAGCCCGACCGGGTCGCGCAAGCGCCATTCACAGTCGAATTGTTGTGTAATCTTTTGCATCCATTTGTCAAGCTCGTGGAGATATATGTTGGCAAGCAGTGAGGGCAGAGATCCCCGTCTCTGCCGGGGCGGCTGACGGCCTATGGCGGACCATCTACGAGTACCCACTGCTGGAATACGAGCCGGCGGCGGCGTTCACGGGTATTGGTCATCTAATTCGGCGTACCCCGCTCGAAGGGCTTTCCAAATAAGTCGTAAGAAGCGTTTATCTCCGATCTTTTTTTCCAATAAATGAATCAGAACATGATGGTCCAGCGTGGTTACCATCCGCCCCCCCCCCTGCCCCCTTCACTGTCGCGACCCGCCGGGGGGCCTAAAAAGGCAACTGGTAAGAGCTCAGTGGTGAGAGCGCGAGCTGGTTCGAATCTTGCGAAGGGCGGTATGGCATGACCGGAGAGGGCGGAGGCCGTGAGAGGAGTCTAGGAATACTGGCTCGTAAACTGTTTCAAGAATAATCCTTATAGCTTCAAGTATCATTTGATCCCTCTGGACCCCCCCTTCGGGGGGGTAACGGCTCCCCAAGGGGCGGAGGGCCTGGCGAGCCGACCGCGAGCCTCAACCGCGTCAACTTTTTGAGGGCTCGCTCCCTTCGGGCATGAAATAAAATCGTTCAGTACGTAAATCCTCGAGGGCTTCACACACATTTTTATCACGGGCCAGTGATATGGGCCCACGGGTCGGAGGGCGCTTGCCCCTGTGATTCCCCCCATTCCCCCCCCCCGACACAATTGAGATACACGTGTCACTCACTGGGCGGGTGTTGCCAGTGCTCGCAAAAATTGCGCTCCCACCCCTGCAGGCCGGGGGGGCCCCGGCCCAATTGCGGAGCGTGACAGGCCTATAAGTTCGTTTGGTTCGATCGGGCACGGCTTTAAAGGGCACCACCAACGCCATCTTTAGAATGTCTTCTTTAAGCAGAAGTTGATATAAGCTGTAGTTTACGTGACTAGGGTTGATGCGGTTGCTGTTTATAATGGTCCGGAGTTCTTTTGCTACCGGCAAGTATTTTACGACGCCCCGGCAGAAACGGGGGATATGGTGTGTCGGGCGCGATTTTATAAAGGCCTGCCCCCAGAACCGAAACTCCACATTTCTGCGACCCCATTCTACCCGAACCAGCAATCTTGGGATGGTTGTCGATGCTATGCTGGGTAATCAGGAGGTCAGTGCGCCTAGCTTTCGTAGCGGCTCAGAGCCGTTTATTGGAAGCCTCCTAACGACAGTATTTGTACTAGCGGCTTCTTCTTCTTCTAAGTAGACAGACCTGCATTGCCCCCCCCCGCCCCGAACAATTCGCGAACATTTCATCCGCCCCGAACCCAGGGTCGGGAAAATTGCATATATACAGCGAAATTTTGTATATAAACACGGAGTAACACGTCGCTTGCGCCATTCGGCTCCGTACATGAGCGTAAGCGGCTGTTCGGTGCTCGTAACAATAGCTCTCCCACATTTTTCCCGACTGGGGGTACAGGGTGCTTGCACACCAGTGTGCAATCACCGGGGCCAGGCGCATTTTTTTTTACTGGGAATATTACGGGAATATTGCTTGCCTGCCCCCAGAAGGCCCCCCCCGGTGTCAGGTTGACAGACATTTGCCTGCGGGGGGGGGGGCAACATCAAACTCCCGGCAGAGACGGGGGGTTCGTGTACACTCGTGGATGGGTACAAACACTCGCGACCCCCCCGCGCCTGATGCAAAAAGGCGCCGCCCCCCCTGCAAGAGGCCCCCTGTAGGGTGAAAAAGGGCCTACAAACGTCCGCGGCGCTTCCTATGGTGGACTGTCGTCCGGTGTTTAGCCAAAATGGTGCTCACTGAGTGGGTACCGGGATTGGTGACTGATAAGTAGTCCGTAATAGTGTTTCTTTGGGCGCAACAGATACAGATTCGGAAATTACTAATACCTGTGGCCACGCTGGCCCCCTAGGTGTTCAATACCCGGCAGAGACGGGGAGGGCAAAATATAGATCCCTCGGGGCAAAACAATTCTTTTCGGAACCTGGGGACACCACCAGGCTGTCGATCTTTGATAGGCGGCCAACGGTGGCCAGAGGCGTAAATCACGTAAGTGACAGTAAATTTGGGCTCGCCGCTAATTCTAATTCGCTTATTGCGCCCCTACATATACAGGTTCCGACCAACGAGTATTGCCCACTGCATTCCCCGGCGAAGCCGGGCACGATCGGGGGGGAATAACAAGCTAAGGTTTTTTGACGTAGCGGCGATCTGTGTACTTGCCCCCCCCGTAGGGGGGTAATTCTGCAGTTTTGTCCACTTTTGCAGCTTCGCTGCCAAGCCCTTGAGGGCCGCGATCTATAGGGGGCCAGTATACGTGATGTACAATCCCTATTCCCGAGTAGAGGCAAAACCGGTTGACCTCTAGGTCCGGGCAAAAACCCCCCGGACTCGCGGTCGCTACCCGAATTTGAGCAGCGGCTAGGCCAATCAGTGCACATAATACGGTCGGCTCGGGTAATTTCTCGTGGGAAGTTATGTACATGACCACTCGCGGCTCGAGTTTGTAAAAAAGTTGGCAAATCCCGAGCAAATTTATAGTCCTCCCGTTGCCCTTTTAGGGTTGTACCTCTCAGAAGCCCCCGGTCCCGGGCAAAATACTTGCCGGATATTGCTTGTTGGGTCTTCCCGCAACCTTTCAGGACATCGTTTGTGTAAAGACCCCCTGCAGGCCGGGCGGCTCGCTGCGCTCGCCCAAGCAGTAGGTCGCCCTGTCTCTGCCGGGCGCACCTAAAAACAAACCGCAATTGTCCTATACGGGGACAAGATACGGCCAAGCGCAAGCGAGAATTACGCCAAGGCCCCTCACAGCGTTCGGGGTTAACTGTCTCACTTACCGCTTGTAATAGGGTAATATTTGGTTTGCCATAGGCAATAGGGTTGCGTGTCAACTGGGAAGAGCATGCGACTCTGTACCACCACCCGCTGCGCTCGTCCCGTATTGGGTCTGTTACGGGCAACGCCAGTTTTGCGCCGGGCTTTCGCAAAAAAAATGGTCTGATGGGGCAGCCGCCCTCCATTTTGATTGACACCTCACACTTTCTATCGGTTAACAACATTGTAATTCCCTAGGGGATTCGAAGATACGGCCGGCGATGGCCCACCTGCGCTTGGCTGGCTGTGCCCAATTTTCCCGACCGGGGGCAGGGAGGGTTGCCAACGACCGCCGAGGATCCATTTTCTACGCCGGGTGTTCTGGGGGGAGGTATGCATAAACATCCAAAGCCGACCGTTCGACCGGATCGCGACTAGAGGAGGCAACCGCTGCTTCGCGCGCAGCAGGCAGTGTGAAGCCAGTATTCTACTGCTTCCGTGATAGGGCCCCATAGGACTTTTTCTTATGTGTGCGAGCGCCACCAGCACTCGTGTTCGCGAGCCCCCCCGCTCGCGCCGGTCGGGCGCGAAACAGCGAACGCGCAGCGTCATAATGCGCACTGGCACAGCTGGCCTTCGGGACGGGCAAGCGCCATTGGGGCCTGTAAAAGCAAACACGCAATTGGCCCCCTGGGCAGCCAAGAATAAAACCGGAACTTATTTTTTCCACGGCAGCCCCATAGTGCCTTTGGACGCGCCTACATCCGTTGGCAATCACGCCCTACAGCGACGTTTCGACCCCCGGCAGAATACTAACGCACATTAGGGGCGAGCCGCTAGGATAGAAGTCGCCGGCTTAACACTAGTGTGAGAGGCTCGTTTGGCGTAGTTCGGAGCCGTGTTGCCCCCGGCCCTTGCCCTTCGCCAGAGGATCCGTTCTTTTGTTCTTGGATCGATCGCGCAAGCGCCATCAATGGCGCTGCGCGGAATTCCCGGCGGAGCCGGGAATTAACACACACTCCCGCGAAAAGTCTCTGAGGTGGGTAGTTTTCCCCGCGATTGCGGGCCCATCTAGCACCGGGCCCGTCACGTGGCTGTGCTACCAATTACCTGCTGATGACACTCTCCCCAAAGTTAGCCAGCTACGTATTTGATGATGTCTAACAGTCACGACCCGAGGGGACGGGCAGTACACGAGTGCTTGCCAAAGCCTAGCAAGCGGTAGCATTTGTTAAACTCCCCTAGGAAGCCTCGCCATAGCCCCTCAGCTAATCGAAGTGGAGGCGCTTACTCTCGTGTATTCACTTTTTGGAACCTCAGATTATTACCGGTCTGGCGGCCCGACTGGCGGACAGGGAGCCCCACTTTGATGGATAGCACTCCCGTGCTTTTGAGAATCGTCGGGGAAATTCCCGTGGAAAAAATACCCAGGGGCGTGTACCGGCAACTAGACCCCCCCATAGAACTGACCAACCCCCGACAAAACTAGCAAATACGCATCAATTCTGGATCTGGCCAGCAGGTGATACGGTGAGTAGGTGTTTCCAGCATACAGCTTGATTCTTTTACCTCTAATAGTGGCAGAATGGCAGAAGAGCCTACCAGCCAGTACAGGAAGGGAAAGTAATAGCAAAAACGCAGTGATTAACACAGACCATACAAAAAGCGGAAGTCTATGCATAGTCATCACTAATGTTGGTCTACCGGCGCCTTAAGTAGGCCATCGGCGTCGGGGCGCAGCCTGCCGGCGTAGCGCCCCCCACCCTTGCCAGAGGATCCTGCTCTACTCGCCTCGCCCCTTGGATGCAAGTGAAAAGCTTGGGCTCGCGGTCGGCTCGCGCTCTGGTAGATTCCGCTAGACAACACCTTCACGCTGGTTAAGGTTCGGACTATATCATATTGATCTTAGCCACCCTACAGTTTGGGTCCGGCTCCAATCGCGCCAAACTTCTACGCTCGTGTGAGAGACTAACATTAATTTCGGCAAAATAGTCTCTGAGGGAATCCCTACTGATTGTCCTTATTAAAGCCCCGCCGGTCCACAGGCCCACCGCTTAGTTGTCGGGGCTTAAGGATTTCTCGGTATACAGCCGAATACTCAACACTTGTATTACCCGTGCTAGGTAACAAAGTAATAAGGGCATATTCAAATACCAGGACCGCGCATGTTGGGCGAGTCGGGGATACGTTCTGTCGCCCTTCCGGTGGGCCTTGTGTGTAAGACCCGCAACCCCTCTCACAGAACCGTGCGTGATACTCTCGAATCACACGGCTCCCCTCTTCTAATGCCTAACTACTGAAGCGTCTATCCCGACGGTGCGCCACTGCAATATTTTCCAGGTTAATGTCAAGTATCTCGGGTGCCATAGGTCGCGCAAGCGGTGTGGCATACGGCAAACAATAGAGGCGTATAGGGCCCCCCCCCCGCCTCTTTTGTTTTTTTGTTTTGCGGGGGAGGCCCCCGGGTCGGCGCCATCAGGGGCCGGGGGAGCACCTAAAAGCAAGTACACTACGCTACAGTTTAGACAGCGACAATGCGCGCATCGCGCCAGTTACTCGGTATCATGCCCTCAGCCCCTTCGGGTGCTAGTGTTCGGGATGGCGCAAGGCGACCCGGGCCGGCCGATCACCGGTCCACAGGCGTGACGTGTTTTTTTTTTGATGCTACTGCGAGCGCCGTAGAAGCCAACTGCCGGGGAGGGGGGGTCCAGTATGCGCACAGGGGCCCCCCCGGCTTGCATAGAACGACTAAAACTAAAAAGCCCGTGGGGGAGTTTTCAAGATTTTATCCACCCTCCCCCGCTCAATGTCTACACAAAATCGCCTGCCAACTTTTGCTAAGTATCATTTAGCGGGGAAGCGCGCTATCGTATCTCGTTTATGATCCCCGGCGTATCCGGGGATAATTAGGTCTCTCGAGTATTTATAGATGACTTTTGAGGCACTGCTCTTGTGCTTTGTCGCCAGGGTAAATATCGCGGACCACCTCACGTGGTAATCGACTATGCTCTTTACCTTATGAAAGTTGTCACAACAACGATAGTAGCTGAGAATAGCATGGGCTAGTGCAGTATACCATTTCACTATTGAACTGTCGGGTACATTCGTTAAGTTTCTGGCAGGCGCCGGGCGGCATTTTGCGGTAATTATTAATCCAAAAGTGCGCAGTTTATCCATAATTACCGGAATAGGGGCTATTACCCGCAGAGAGCGGTTGCGACCCCCCGACGGAACTCCCTGGCGCAGCGGGGGATTGGCAACAGGTCGGGTGATTGTACAAGCGCAGGCGGCTTGGGCCATTTTTACGACCGGGGCAGGGGCGCTGTCCGCCCCGAAAGGGCGGACTGTGGGCCGCCTGGGTCGGGGACGGCGGCGACGGGGGTTTTGTGGATTACCGGTTGTGACTCGGTTGGGCAGCTTGGGGGCCCCTGAAAGGGGCGTCCCGCAAGCTGCCCCGGCGATGCTGGGGCAGACTTTTTTTGCGCTGTGCGCAAACAAATTATAATTGCAAAGCGAAATTGTACCCGCCCGGACCTTCGGGGGGCGTGGGGGTCGGGCGTGGGTAACACCAGTACTCTGGGTTTCGGTGGAGCCTCAAGCAGTACAGTTTTCTTGCCTGAACGCCGGTCCCCCCTTGTGTCGATTCAACATTTCACTCAGGTTTCTGTGAGCTTCTCGAATGTCCGCGGGCAGAAAGTTTCACGCAATATCGCGAATAAATTGCGACTCCCGGGCTTGCAATTCTCGGAGGGCGGTCTTTGATCGCTGCTGTTGGGCAAAGTTGTCTGCAAGTTTACGCGCTGTCTGGAACAGCGCTTGTTTGGCGAGGAACCGTGATCCCAGTGACAACTGCGTTTTTTTAAGCCCTCACGCAAAAGCCTCGAGAGCGAGTTGCTGAAGTTGATTGTTCCAGGCCTCCTCCCGTTGTGCAACTTTTAGTTGGATACGGGCTTTTACTCGACGGCGTTTCTCGATTTCTTTAGAAAACCTACGGGTAAATTTACTTACAGGAATCCCTTTTATATAAGTATCTAGGAATTTCACATATCCACTAGCCACATGTACACATTCGGGAGTTCGGTCGATAGCGCCATAGTCTAGTTTTTTGCCAAAGTTACGAGCGCAAAAATGCTTAGGGCCCCCCCGGCTTGCATAGATTTGCCCAGTTGCGCCTCTTCTGGGCTGCCGGTCGGGCAGCAAAACAAACCGGCCTAGGTCACAATGACCCGCGGTCGGACTTCTCCCGCATCGACGACTCGCCGCCTCACTCTGGCGCTCGTAGGCAATTTTTCCTCTAATAGTGGCACCAAGAATACTAGTTTGAAGGAAATGTAGGATTAGGTTTCGGATCTGATCCATTACTTGCCGGGGGCCTGCAACGCCCAGAAGAACGTGGTCCGCGTAGCGGGCGTAACGAACACGCACGAATGACCGGTCCCGGTAGTCTCGTATAAATACACCGTATCGACTGGCCGCCCGATGGCGGAGCAACTTTTTTACAATCTTTTGCGGGTCGGAGTTATTTAACGAGCCACGTTTTTGTACACGAGTCCCGGAGTTTGACGACCGCCTTTGGGTCCAACAGCAAAAGCCCCCGACCGGGGCTGTTCGGGCATTATCGAGCGTCGTTCGCGACAAAGTGCGGGTACCTGATTCCCGGCTGCGCCGGGCAAGATACAAGCCCCCTACGGGGGTCAAAGTTCGTGGGGATTCACCAACTGGACTAGGGCCAAAGGCACCCCAAGCACGATCGGCCGGCCGGCCGGGGGGTACTGGTTTGTGTCTACTAGCGGCTTGGTCCGAAGGACTTCGAACTGCTCTCTTGTATTTATAGTTTATACGTCGCTGTTTTTTTCGGTTATAGTAATTTTGAATGCGCTCCACTTGCTTGTCTAGCCAGTGCAGGTAAATATTGCCGAGTATTGTGGCCCCCGGTGCGAGCTTTTTGCAAGGCGCGCAAAGTTTGTTATTTCGCCCCCTTCCCGCTTGCCGCTTTTGCCGACTGCAAAAAACATAGTTTGCAGTCTTAGCACCCGATCGTATGCGGTACCGTGAAACGCTAACAAGCCCGCCCAAGGCCCCAAGGAGCCGACCGTCGACCCCGGGGCGAGAAAACAGTATGCCCCTAGATATTCTCGCGTGCGAAGTAGTTGTTATTTTCTTTTGCTTAGGCCGGGGGGGCCCGGGGACCGGCCTGGGGTATCCAGAAAAACCTGCAGTTATACGCACCAAACTTGTACTTCTAGTGGTGGCGAGTTTTGGCGCGGAAAAAGAGTCTCGCGGGCGGGTGTTGAACATTGTGTGGAAAATGTCAAAGAGCCGTGGGTTACCAGCCCGCCCACGAATGGCAGACGCCAATCGCCGACCCTGTATCCACTCTAGAACCACGCCGGGGAATTTATATTTACCGTTGCCCGGGTATACTAACGCTGCCCGGGCTTGAGGGAGCCTTCCAGTCCACTTGCGGATGTCGAAAACAAATAACCAAGATGTTCCTATCCAATGGTGTTTAATCTGTTGAAAAGCAGAATGGCATCCACGGCCCGTACGAAACCCGTGGGAAAATTCGGAGAATATTGGATCGAAAAGAATCTCGAGCACCAAGAGTTTCGCTTCTTTGATTTCTCGCTCCGGAAGTCCCACTCACTTTGGAATCTTGGTTGATCTGCTTATGTTTATTGGCCAATGGCTCGACCTCCTTCGGACCGGTAGACACGAGTGCACTGCATTGGTGCGCGCAGCTCAAAATTGTGCGGGTCGCGTTTCTGGGGGCAGGCAATTGGCCCCGGTCGGGGGCTTTTGAAATTCCCGGCAGAGCCGGGAATTGCCGTTCGGCCACACTATGGAAAACTTGTGTCTAAAAACATGGGAATAATGAGTTCGAAAATGGAAATAAGGAGCCGCGGTCGGCGCCCCCTGCAGGGGGCACCGCTCAAACGACGCGGATACCCGCAAGACGAGTGTGCCTAGGTTACGCACTAGGCCACCCAGCCAAATTTTACCGATCGCAGGCCCCCCGCATCAGGCGCTTATGCTTGGGCGAATGGGCTGTGGGTCTCGGCGGCAGAATATAGGAGCCCAACAGCTCACCCTCGGGCCTGTACTAACGTTGGCTCCCACTAGTTGGTAGGTGGCCTGGGATGGGTAACAACATTGGCCCCCTGGGCAAGAGATTCCCGGCGCAGCCGGGAATTTATCAGACCGGGGGGCCGGTAGACACGAGCGGTCGCCGGTCTCGAGGGCGGTCGAAGGATTTAGAAAGACAATTTGCGCTGCGCCAATGGTTGGGGGGGGACAACAAGGCACTCGATTAGCCGACCCAAGGTCGGCGCAGTAACAATGCAACAAGCACGGTCGATAAAAAATGCCTGAACGGTGGCGTTCGTCATAGGAGACACAACTGAACACAAAGGCCGACTGTTTTTTTGCTTTTACACTCGGGGATCGCCGGTCGGGTGGCCTGGCGAACAGTTGGCGCGCGCAAGCGCGCAAACGATGGCGGCACCTTGGGGTCCTTTGAACCAATGCACAGGGTGGCAAATAAGCAGCGGGTCATCCTAATCTAGGGGGGCTCTTAGAGTAATGCATTTGTAGACTGAAGCGGCCCCGGTCGGGGGCAATTCTTCCACCAGGGGGTCGTAGGGGGCCTGCACCTGTGTTGCGCGCTCAAGTGTGTACTTTGTCCTCCGGACCAAAAGCGCAGGCTTGGGCCCCGAGGCGGCACCCCGAACCCAGGGTCTGGAAAAATTGTCGCATCCCGGGGGACGCAATTTTTAGTTGTTGACTTGTTTTTAGGACCAGCCGAGCGTGAATCAGTTGCCCAGGGGGCCTATTTGTCCAAAGGAGCAACACACAAGTATTCCCGAGTATTGCCCCGGCTGCGCCGGGCAAGCTTTGCCCGGGTTGCCTAATTGTTCCCGAGTGTACCAGATTACGTGAGTAGGTACTAGACGCCTCCCGAGGCGTAAGTTTGGGTTTAAATAAGCTCGGATATATGATAATGTGATTTACTTTCCTGTGCCCAATTTTCCCGCCCGGGGGCACCAAGATTCGGAATTGGTCGCCCCTGTAAGGCGCAAGGCATCCAAAAATTATTGCCACCCCCTCGGGGCGGCCAAAATTCTGGAAAAAGACGGTTCCTCTAGTTTTGGGCGAACCAGAATCACCGTGTGCGGTTTTTGATAGCCCTGTAGTTAGGAAAGGTGGCCCACCCTCGTCAAAAGCAGGATCTGTAAACGAAGAGTTAGGGCCATTTCTCGACTGGCTACTTATACCCCTCTGGGGGGGTATATCAGTACCGGGATTTTTGGCCCATCCCTTTTTTGGCCGTCCGGCCAAAGCTTGCAGCCATCATCCGCAACCCGTGCATCTTTGTAAGCGCTCCCTAGGCAAAACTGGTGTATATCAGGATCGTCACGATTTGTTTCGGGCATGAGGAGCATCCCTTCCCCCATATTCATTGTAGTACCAGAGCATTCTCCGCACCATGACTGGTCAATCCACGCTTTGACTAAGTAACAAGTCGCTGACACGACGGCCCCCTGGTGCCGCCGTCTTAAGTTTTCCCACCGGGGGGCCGGAAAGGGTGCGTTTGCCCAGAGGGCCAAGCACCAGGGAACAACTTAAAAGATCCCCCGGCGCGAGCCGACCGCGGGCGCCGGGCTGGCGGATTGCCCCGTCTCTGCCGGGGCAGTTGAAACCAGTCGCTCTGGAGCGCGAGTGCCTTTTTCGCCACAGCTTATTCCCGAGCTTTGCATTCGTCAAAAAACTTGCTGCAGCAAATAATAATCACCCCTGCCGGTCCCCCCCCCGCCCCGAAGCGAGGGTTTTATAATAATAATACTCGAGGCGTCGTTGTTGCCATGACAATTTTACTGGCCACGGTGGCTGCTTATTTTCGAGTGTAAAAGCAATCTGCGCAACTGTCGGCACTAAAAAAGTAGCCGGTTGAATGACAAATCACCGTGAGCCCGTAAAATTATCTAAAAGCGCGACCCGCTCACTCGTCAAAGTGGAGTGGATAACCCCTCACAACGCAAGGGCCACCATCGTCGAGATTCGTTGTCCTACGCGACCACAAGATGACTTCCGTACTCTGGGACATCGCAGACCCTTGTTGCCTCTACTCGGAATAAGCAAATAAGCACCCCCCTTTGGCGCGCGCAAGCGCGCGATCTCACGATCCAGTCCAGCTGTATCCATCGGGATCGCTGCTGGCCAACAGTGATGGATTCGAGTGAAGTCGCGTAAGCGCCCGGGGCCCCCCCGGCGTGTAATGAAAAACTCAATTTTTGTTTGGCCGACCTGATGTGCCGTGGCCGACCTAAGGGGTGGGCCGTATGGTGGCCCTTCGTTACTGTACCCTAGGCTTGTACGGGGGGGCAAAAGTGGTGGCCCGTGACAGGGGAGACACGTAATATGTAGTGCTAATTTATACCCGCCTGCGATCTGGGGGGAGGCCAGAAAGTCGAGGTTCGATTGTCGCGCCCGCTTCTGGGGGCAGGCAAGCAAAATCTTTTTTACGGTCAGCACCGACCTTCCCGGCGGGTGTCCAATACAGCCCAGCAGGTCGCAAGTTCCCCGAGGGGCGGCAATTGCCCCGGCATGGCCGGGGCCGGGGAGAAAGTTTTCGTACTTTTGGATTTTATAATCCAAAAAACGTCTACGGGTTCACACACAGTTATAGTACCGCCCGGTCGGGTCAATTGCGACTGGGTCCGAACAACGGTTGTGGTTATACCGGGCGATCGCTATTAAGCCGAAAATTGAGCTTTTCCACACGAGCGCCCTGAGGGGTGCCGGACAGTGCCGAGCGTTGGGGACCGCCAGAGCCGGATTACCGCTTGAACCCTTGGGCGCAGTTATTCACGATCGGTATGACGCTTGTACAGCGGTCGGGTTCGCTTCGCGAACCCGGATAACCGCCCCGGTCGGGGGCTTTTGGCTCATACGGGCCTCCACAAGTGTTCACAGATCGTCCCCGATACACGATTGCCCGAACCCGCGAGATCTAGATATGCCTCTATTCGCGGCAAGTAGGCTCCCCAGGAACCGGTGCTCGCGAATACATCAGAAAACTAACGACACCCCCCCTCTGGGGGGGTGCGCAATTGTGTCCCGCGAGCGCCCTCCGACCCTGGGTTCGGGGCGCAATCTATGGGACCGACGGTTGAGCACAATACGGGGGCCCACTGGCCGCAGAATGCGGCCATTCCCGGGGTCGCAGAAATCGGTGTATCCGGCCCACAGGCAATTGTATAGTGGACGACCTATTGTGCGCTGCGCGCACCAGGGCCTGGCGCAAGCGCTTGTAGGGACCCGGGCCCCCCCGGCATCATGGACCCCACCGTCGACCAGTGCCCGTCTCTGCCGGGCACATTTGCGAGCCACAAGCATGCAGCTCCTAGCGGAGGAATTTTTCCCCACGGGTATCGGATGTACAGCTTCGCACAATATTGTTGTAATAAAGTTTATGGCTCCTAAAATGGAACTTATACCAGATAAGTATTGCTATAGGCACAATGGCCAGCCCCCCCCAGTGATCTTGGTCGCGCAATCGCCAACAGGGGACTCAACATCGCCCCAGCACAGATCCACACGTGCTAGTCTCCTAGCATGTGGCTCTTGGGTAACTTAATTAAGAAACGAAAGATTATTCGACAATATCAATATTGAGTTCTGCCTTTTTTTTCTTTAAGAGCCTTTGTATTTTGTTCCAGGTGTGTTCGGACCTCTGTCTAATTATTGCTTGGTTGTCGGTCATTCCTATAATTTCTGTAAGGGCCTTGATTTTAGCAGTGTCTAATTCTAAATTAGTAGGGTTTTGGCAATTTACCCCAGGGTGGGTCGCTTTGATCCTTTCCAGGGCGTTGGAGTAGTTCTCTTTGAATTTGGAAACGAATTTTTTGTCTAAGGCGTACTTGGTTCTATGGCAGTTTCTATGTAACAGTTGCTTGTTGGACCTGTGTTCCAGAGTTTTTTTCAGGTCGTATAGCACACCAAGACCCTTTGGAACTACGTGATCGATGTATAAACCCTCGGGGCGGGGGGGGGCACTGGCCTGCCCCCAGAACCGCGCAGCGCCAATGGTCCCGGTCGGGTTTCTGGGGGCAGGCAATTGTACCGGTCGGGGGCTTTTGTCAATTTGCGCGCTGCGCAAATTCCGCGCAGCGCCAATGCAGGTATATCACATTATTCCTGAGTTCCCGAGTCATTCATGTTTGTCAAAGAGCATATCTATTTTTCTTAACGCGATATAGTTGTCGTCCACAGGGGAGTTCTCTGGTATTTTTTCCTCCCAGTCTATAAGGGGCTTCTTGCAGAAGTTACATAGACCTTTTTGTTCTCCATATTTAACCGCAAGCGGGGCCCCCCCGGCCTCGTGGGTTTTATCCTTCAGTTTTCCAATGTGGATTATCCTTTCAATATATCCATGAACATTTACTAGGGCGCTGTGGTTTAGGAGTTTTCTGTTAGGGGCAAGGCATCGCCAAGGGTGGTCGACGGCACTTCTCCATAGACACGGGATCTGTTGGATGATGTCATCATATCTATTTTTAATATGAAGTTGGGTTCATTTTTCGGTTTTATCTTTAAGGAATGACGAATATATTTTGTATCTAGATGCCCCTCTATATTTATGGAAGAGGAATTTCTTACAACGTTTGTAAATATAGTAATCTAAGGCGCGTCTTAGGGCCACTTGTTTTCCACCAGGCGAGAAATATTCCGACCATCCCCTTAGAAGAAGTGTTAGTTTTGATATGAGGGTACCCAGGGAGGTGTTTCTTTGTCTAGAGTTTGTGATCACTTTGATTCTACTTCTTAGTGATTTGGTTGCAGCCCTAGAAGGGTATACATACAGACCGAGCCAGTCTATTAGTCTTAGTCTCCCAACAGCTTTTCTTGGAGCTCTTATCATCCAATTGACACGCACTGGCTTGATTAAATGGAATGTTCAGGAGAGGAAGTCGAATTTTTTTCCTACTGATCATTGGATGCGTTTAATGTGCCCGGCAGAGACGCGCGCCTTCGGCGCCCTCGCCCCTAAGAAGTCGATTAATGTAGATACAATTACCGGCAGAGTTGCTGGGTTGTTAACACCTACGATGAAGTGGTCCGCGTATCTGACCATTCAGCCTTTGTTGCTCGCGCCCACCGTTCGCCTACCCGTGAATTTGGATAGGTTTTCATTACCAACTCTTTTTAGGAAATCAACTTTACCCTCGGCGCGGGCAAGCTCGCGCCCCTGCAAGGGGCTAGAGTAGGTCTGTTTCACCGTTTCTGAGACGAGGTTTTCTATTCCATCCAATGCCCAATTAATTAGTATGGGTGATATAATTCCACCCTGTGGGACCCCACTGTCAAAAATAATACCTCCAGTTTTTTCGTCAGCGCGCTTGTTACCAATCTCCTCCTTTTCGGGATCAATACCGATGATAGGGGCCTTTAGTATTGCTACAAATAAGGCTTCGAAACCTTTCGGGAATGGAACATTGGCAATTCACCAGTTATGACTGATGTTGTCAAATCAGCCTTTGATATCACAGTCTAGTAAGCTGGGATTGGCGCGGTCGGCGCGCTTTTGGCGCGCGCAAGCGCGCGAGCCTGTATCCCTCAAGGCCGGGGGGGCCCTTTGCATTTTTTTACTATTAAGGCCCCTCGGGGCCACAGGTAATTGTGCGCAACCGTCAGGCCTCCTTCTGAGCATAAGTCTGTTGGCCAAGTATGAGACGGCCTGGTGGCCGTTCCTTCCTGGTCTAAAGCCAAACGAGGCCTTATCACCGAGAGGCTCCATGATGGGTTCGAGGACCAGTTTCAGGAGCATCTGAATTCCTCTATCTCTAATGGTAGGAATACCTAGAGGTCTAAGCTTGCCCCCTACGGGGGAATTAGGTTTTGGGATGTAAACCCTCTTTATAGGGTCAGAGGCAAATTTGATGAGGTTGTTAACGTTGATTCTGTTTTTAGTCTCCTTAACCCAATTTAGCTTGATAGCTAGGTTATTGGTGTTGGATTCCTCAATTATCTCCTGTAGAACCCGAACTGGGTTGTTCAGTAAGTAGTTCAATTCTTTTCTGTACTCAGTTCTAACATCTCTCATGCTTTTTAGGTGTCTTCTTTCCAGTTCTCTTGGCTGCAGTCCCTGCAGCCCTTTTCTCTTAATCGCCTGGTCCGTTTTTCCCTTAGCTAAGGATAGTTTATCCTTAAGGAATTCGCTCCTGTCCTTGAGGGCTTTCAAAGCTTTGTTTGTGCTGTGAGTAGCCGCTGGCACGGGTTTAAAGCAGACTCCATCTATGCCGGGAGTCGCCGATCCGGGCATCTTGCTAAGTTCCTCTATGGCCATGATCCTCCATAGCAGGCATTTTAGTCTTCCCCCCGCCTGGGCTCTTAAATCTGAGAAGACAGAGAGGTCAATATTGTTAAAGTGAACTTTCGATTTTAATTTCATACTCAGTGTAGCTGTTGCTTTTCTTTCCTTCTTATAATAGTCGACCAACATATTCTTGAATGGCAAGTTTTGAGTTGGTCATACTCCATCATTCAGGAGAGTTTTTGCTAGCCTCAGAAGTTTGATTTTAGTGTCTCTTGGTGTCTTTGGTTGCGGTCGCCGTAGGCTACCGCTCTTCTTATCCTGTCCTAAACACATCAAACTAGCTCTACACGTTACCCTCAGTTCATTTCCTAACTGATCTATGCCCCGGCAGAGCCGGGGAATTCCTCGTCTTGTTATACCCTGTCTAATTTTCTTGGGTCGTGTGTTCCTGTTTGCTACGCACCTGTTAGTTTCATTGGCCCCCTGGGCAAAATTGCGCGCAGCGCCATTGGAGGTTGACACTTCCGATCCTGCAGGGACATTACTGTTCCCTGAGGGGTCAACATCTTGGATATTGTTGAGATGGTCAAAACACACAGTGGGTATGAACACTGTATACAGCTCTACACGGACCATCGAGACTCCCTGTCTGCTGAGGTAGATATCGACGGCTCGGGTAACCGCAAAATATCCAGGTATAACATCGTAGGCCGCACGTAAACTAAATATCGCCAGATCTACTGCGCCGCCAGAGTGGCTTGCAATGCTGGATAGTGGGGGATAGCATTGATGTTGGTCCCCCCCTCTGGGGGGGGGGTGCCGCCGGGGATTAGGGGCTGGTCTGGGGGGCGGACGATGACCCCGGGTCGGTAAAAATGTGGGAGCGCAATTGTTGCGAGCTCCGACGTACCAGGACGGGGGGTGGGATCACAAGCGCCATTTCTACGACCACCGGCCTGGCCTAATCATTAGGGGCCCCCCCGGCCTGTGTATGATCATAATATTTCTGGCCTGCGTTCTGGGGGGAGGCCAGAACCGCGCAGCGCACTGCGAGTTGCAGTACTTGTTATCGGGCATTACGCGCCACTAATTACTTAGGGGATCGGACTATACCTTTATCTTTTAGTCTCCGATTGTGTACATTTGTTGCTCGGGAGCTTGGGAAATTGCCGCGCAGTGCGCGGTTCAGCGTACCGGTGCACGAGAAAATACGCTACTCATGATAAGCACCGTGCCTTTCGCTCTATGCCCGCGCCGCGCGCGGTTTTGCTAACTTTTATGTTAAGCTTATTTGTCTGCCAAGCGGGGGGGGGGCCTGGCCTGCGTTCTGGGGGGAGGCCAGAACCGCGCAGCGTTTCTGGGGGCAGGCAATTGTCCCCTCCCTGCCTGCCTGCCTGTGGGCCGGCCGGCCGGCCGGCCGGCCGGCCGGTGGGGACCAGGCAAAAAAATTAGCATTCTCAGCCTGCAAACCCGGTTTGTGCCCCTCACCGGTCTTGCTAGAGTGTGCACGTGGGTACCCTATTAGTCACTGTTCGCGAACATTTTGCGGAAGGCCCAGCCGTGGGGCCCATAATTTCTGCGACCCTACCGACCGCAACCCGAGGGCGAGTTGATTTTTCCCTACAGGCCCCCGCAGGGGGGCCGAAACACCTCCATGTGTTGCGAACGATTAGCCAAAGGCACAGCCAGATCCTTGCCAGTGTTGGGCTCGCGGTCGGCTCGCAATTCTGCCTAGAAGTTGCGTAACAGCAGCTGCGCATTTTTGAGCCCTAGCAAAATTTGATCAAGGCCGTGGGGGCCCCACCGGTCCACAGGCCAACAAATGTCTAAAACCAGCGCAGCGCTAATTTGCCTACTCGGCCCCTAGGTCGCAAGACGTCCAGGACCAAACGAGCCGCCACATAACCATAAGGGCTCACCCACGTACCGCCCCAAAGGGCTTCGGGGGGTTCAGGGAAACAAGCAGGGGCGCCGGTGGCTACGCTTCGAATGTTGTTGCTCGTGTAAATGACAGTAGAGTAGAAAAAATATAAAAAAAAGCCCACAGTGCAAACCGGTCGATTTGCCTCAAACGGACAGGCACAGGGAGCCTGAGAGCTAAAAGATATTCTGCATGAAGTCTCTGAAGGGATGTCGCGGCGTCTTACGGTCGGACATTACACGCTGGTCGCCCGGCTGTGCACTCATCACTAATTGCCTGCCCCCAGAAACCCGTAGGGGACAATGCGCAAGCGCCATGGCACAGCTGCCTTCGGGACGGGCAAGCGCCCTGCCGGGTTCGCGAAGCGAACAGCTCGCGCTCGCAGTGATGTGCTTGCTTGTTACACGGGCTGGTGAGTCAGGTTCCGCGCACACTAACTGCCGGCCCACACCGGGGATTCAATTTAGACGAATACGACACTTTATGCCCCTGCGGGACATCACAACCAAGCATTGGCGCTGCGCGCAATTTGCCTGCCCCCAGAAACCCGACCGGGACCAGTGCCAAAAGCCCCCGACCGGGTCAATTCCTCGAGTGTAACATTCCCGCATCCAGCAGAATTTAGAAATCTTATGTCACCATAAGACTCGGCCTGTAAGACCGTCCACCCACTGCCACAGCCGGTCTCAACCAAAGCAGAGCTTAACAGTAGTAGTAATGAAGGAGGTAGGAGCCAAAAACTAATATTATTTAATCGAGGAAATCTTTGTGTAATGGACTATATCTTAAACCCCAAGCCGCGTGTGCCGGGGCGGGCGCCAGTGAACATCTGCCGCTAGTCAAATTTTGTTGTCGAAACCAACAAAGCAGCGATCCGTAATGGGACGGAGGTTGCTCCACATACAGTCTCTGAGGCAATAATATATTCAACAGGATCGCCCAGTAGGCCCCCCCTACGGGGCCTATACAGTACCGCCGAAACAGCCTTCCGGCGACGCCGGAGAGGCTGTTAGCGTGTTGCCGGCTACGGTGGCAACAAGTATAGGGCTTTGAAAACGATCGCCGGCCGACCCCTCTCCGGGGCGGTAGTTACCATGTTGACATTGCTGGTCGCCTGCATAGTGGCCCGTGTGTTATGGGTTTTTAGACCTCGGATACCCGTAGAGTATAATAGGAGGCCCCCTTCCGGGGGCCCAAACGGTCGACCGTATAACAGTTCTCGGCCGCTATTGCTGCCTTGTTCGAGAGTTCCATGCATATAGCAGAATCATACAGGGAATTATTACTAAATCCCACGGCAATTCCTTTCGAGGTCAGGTCCGTGAGGGCAAAACTGGTCGCGCAAGCGCCCTCAACAAACCCGGCAAAGACGGGTCTCTCAGATTATTTACGCAAAAATGGCCGCGGACTCTACTGCCCAGCACTCCCGGTGCTTCTGGGGGCAGGCATTCACAGAGGATCCGGTCGGCAGATCCGGCCGTGCAGCGATCGACCTTGGGCCGCGCAAAGCGCGGCTGCAGTGATGAGTGCGCAGCCGGGTCGCTGCTGGGGGTCTATTATTATTTACGCTGTGAACCGCGACTCGCGCTATGCCTTGTGTGTGCTTAGGCTCCCATAATAAGCGCCCTGTTCCCGTAGCGAACAGTGTCGCAGAAATGCGGCCCTCGGTCGGTGGCAACCCAGCGCGAGCAATAACACGCCCTGGTGCAGCGACAATGTGTCACTAAAGGCTCACGAGCGTAACTTAAATGGACCAAGTAATTTGACCAAAGGTCGGGGGCCAGTTGTAGTTGTACAAGAGTCCGGGTCACCTTGCGCAAGTCGGGGGGACTCAAATAATGACGCAACACCAATATAGCGAAAGGTGTTCGGAAACCCACGGGCAGCGCACAGGCCGCAGCGACACAGGAGACTGCAGTAAATCGGCGAGCCTATTTTTGCCAATCGATAGAACAAAACCAATACCCAGCCCCGGCCCCGCATTTCTGGGACCCTGTTGGGGCTGTGCAGTAGAGTTTTGCCGGATGCGCTCGTTCGACAAAACTTAAGCAACCCAGTACGCCATCCGAAATGGCGCTACGGCAAACAAAATGGGCCCCGGTCGGGGGCAATTGGCATCTAACGCTGGGTGCAAGCAAGGCCGAGGCCCAAGTTCGCCTGTGTCGATATTACATACCGGCGAGGTGGGCACAGAGCGACAAAAGCGCGTAGGCCCCCCAGGGGATCTTGGCCCAGGGCCTAAGCGTGGAACAGGGGGCAAAGCCTGGGGTTATGACGCCTCGTTAGATGGCGCTTGCGCGACTTGTTTTTGGCCAAAGCTGCGCAACAGCTTGCCGCGGGTGGCGCGGCTGGTAAGCTACAAATTCTCGGAAATAAGGGCGCCGAACGCAGTGAGGCGCGGCGCGCAAGCCGACCTGTTATTTTTACTCAGTTTGCCATATCTGGTGCGCCAATTAAGATCGGGACAAACCAATTCAGTTTTAGGCCCGTAATTTTTCAATTAAGACCGGACTCTCTCTTCATCTCAGTAAAGAGTGCCGCGTAGAGTCTCTGAAGATCCGCTGGCACGTGTTGTAAAACGGCTTGCGGTTTCTTGCTGATTATCCCTCGCTCGAATTACACTAGGGTTACTAGCCGGCCCGGTCGCGCCGCTTGCAGGGGGCCCAAACTCCCGGCCCTTGCCAGAGGATCCCTATGGAAGCAGACGACGCCGGAGAGTAGGTTGACGCCCCCGTAGGGGGCGTACCTGCAGGGCGCCGTGTGAATGGGGCCTGGGATCTAGTCGTGCCAAACAAGATAAGCACAAGAACGCCCTCGGGCTCTAAGGAGTTACCAGCATATAGTGGCATGATCATCACCAAGTTGGCCCCCCGGCCTGCTCTAGCGAAGCAGGCGACGTCGGTTAACTGTGGTGAGGGCAGTTTTTAATTTCAGTGATCATTTTTGTTTGCCCACTGCGACACTGGCGTTCCCGTAGTGGACGAGCATATCTGTGCCAGGGTCGCAAAACTGCCCCGGCAGCGACCCGTCAGCCCGACTCCTCCCCGTCAGGAAGAGCGGCCACGCAAGTTGGGCTCGCGGTCGGCTCGCAATCTTCCACACCACCTTTGCCAGCCGCCGGCGCAGTTGCCAGAAATGCGGGAACGGGGCCACGTGCAGCCAAGCCGGCGGCTTTTAACCGCAGGTTCGCAGAAAATGCAGCTGGCCATTAGCCCCGACCCGGGGCGGGGGGGGCCTGGCCTGCGTTCTGGGGGGAGGCCAGAACCGCGCAACGTTTCTGGGGGCAGGCAATTGTCCCCTCCCTGCCTGCCTGCCTGTGGGCCGGCCGGCCGGCCGGCCGGCCGGCCGGTGGGGACCAGGCAAACAAAAAAGTATAATTCCCCCGGTCGGGGGCTTTTGATTGAAAAAGGTGCTTACCAAAGCCACCGATCAAGGCAGGCATAACCAGTAGGGTAGAGGCCCATAAGCAAAACACGACTTAGATTACCGGCCCCCCGGTGTGAGTGCTTATTACAAACCTCCCCCTCGTAACCGTACATGCAGCTTTCACCGCATACGGCTTGCACGGAAGATATATTACAGTATCCCGGGCCATTCCCGGCTCTGCCGGGAATTCCCCGGTCGGGGGCTTTTGCCAATGGCCAATTATACAGGATTTCTCGCACTAATGCTATTGCCAGAGGATCCGGCACTACTCACGACTTTACTTTTTTAGAAACACAATACCCCCGACAGGGCACACACGAGGGTCCCCAGGCCGGGGGGCCCGCTTGCTGCGCGGCAAGCCCCCCCGGCCTGTTGCTTGCGCGTCCGTGGCCGGCAGTGTATTCCTCGGCGTATCACGGTCGGATATGTCTGGAAATGGGTGACATTTTATAACGAGCTCGGGAATAAGCACAATTTAGGTGTTGCCTGCCCCCAGAAGGCGGGTACTTCGTCCTTCGGTATGTTGCGCTTGCCCCCTACAGATCGCTGCCCTCGGGGGTGGGGGGGAATAACATGAGAGGTAGTGGTTATAATTATAAGCAGTCATCCGGGCAAGCCAGCCTGTTTTTTGTGCCCTAGACAAGCGACCAACGAAAAACACGCGAGGCCGGGGGGGACGGGGCTTGGCGCACTAAAACGAATACGCCGCTATCCCCGAGGGCGTGTTTCGACCGATCCCCCCCGCCCCGCTGCTCGTGGGGGGTAATAAGGGCGCTACATTTTTTGGGTCGGGAAAATTGGGCACGCCTGCCCCCAGAAAGCGGGGGGGGTATAACAATGCCCCCTACGGGGGAATTAAAAGCCCCCGACCGGGGAATTCCCGGCAGAGCCGGGAATGCCAGAGGATCCGGCTGTGCCAGAAATGCGCAACCGGGGCAGTCTTGGCCAGCAAACCAAAAACCCTCGCACAGTATTCCCGAGTAAACAGGACGCGCAAGCGCCATATACGCGCACAAAAAATGGGTTAGGCCTTATGTCGCTTGGGACCGCGGGAGCTGGCGAATAGCTTTGCCTAACGCTAAAGTGGGATATACAAAAAAATCGTTGCAAGTTTGAAAGTTCATAGGATTCCTATCACCGGCAATTAGACTGTACTTGATTAGGTATTTTTGCCATTCGGGGTGTTGGGGGGAGTTATGAGCGAAGTTCAAAAAGGGGCCCCTGAAGGTTAGGTGATTGCCCTCGACAGTCGGAATAAAATATTTACTCCATATTTCTCGTTCGGGGGTCGCCATCCTATCTAACCTTGCTTGATAACAGTCGGAAAGGCGTATGCGCAGGACACTTCGTTGGTCTTTCGATAGGTTTGACAGTTCCGAGGTTGAGCTTTTTATTCTGACGGAAATTTTGCTTGCTAGCACTTGCCCGAATTTTTTGTAAATTTGTGCGGCAGTGCAGCGGTATTTGGCCGACAGTGTTCTAACGCAACTGCCTCGAATTCAAAGTTTAAGTTGTTGCTTTAGGCTATTCCAGTTATCAACGAAGGAGTAGTATTTCAGCAAGTTCGTGGTAATGCTGTTGTAGTATTGAATGATTTGGTCGTGAGAATTCTTTTTAAGCGCATTTAGCGCTCTGGATTGGTTGCCACCAAGAGAGATGATGCCTCGTTGGAAAAGTTTGCGTTTTATTTTGTCTAATGGGGCTTGTAGATAAACACGGTTACTTGGAGCCATTTTGCCGACCTCGCTGTGCTGGCTCTCCCCTCTGTCGCTTTGCGGCAGAGTCCCTGGTGCTTGCCGACAAGCCGCGGGTCCCGCGGCGTCAGCATCGGGGGCGATTCACCGTCCCCGGATTCGACTTGGAACATCTGTGTAAACAAGCGGCTTTTGCCCTGGTGCGCGCAGCGCACAATTCCCCCGTAGGGGGCATGGCCATTGCTCCCCTGCGGGGGGCCGGATCGCCTGTGCAGGCGGATTATTCCCGAGTATGTCACCTCTTGCTCGATCAAGCAAAACGGCAATAGGCAGTAAATCGATCCCACCCTGAGTGGGGCGCAAGGGAACCCGAGTGAGATTATACTGGCGTCCGTAACTCAAACAAGAGGCGAAAGGGGTATTAGAAACGTTTTTAAAATTAGGCCACCGCGAGGAGGACTTACAACTCACGTAGGTGCCGAGAAAAAGAGCTTTTCCTCGATTTAGATTGGTTATTTTTGGGGGCACAGTGTTTCGAGTGTAAAGGGTTTGTGAGAGGTATTCGTCCAGCGAGTGTTGCCACCTGACAGCTTCGAGTCTAGAGGTGCGTGAAAAGGCTATGATCAAGTCGTCAGCGTATCGAATGTATAGAATCTTCGCTCTGTTGATTTGCCGCAATTGTGTCCCGCGAGCGCCCTCCGACCCAGCGTTCGGGGCGGCAAATCTTTTGACCAATAGGCCGACCGGGCCTTTCTGTCAATTGAGTAAAGTAGCTTGTGCCCTCATTATTCCCCATCGGGGACCGCCCAGGGCATTTGGTAACCCTTCCAGCTGGCGGGCATCAGAGAGAGCGGCCGAATTTCGTGGACAGCCGGGAGCGTTTATTTTTCCGCTTAAGTTTCGCCATACCGGATTGATCCGCGTCTCCCGGGCCCCACAGTTAAACGTGGTTATTTTATCAGTGATCCACCGATCAAGTGGATTAAGGTAGATGTTGCACAAGATCTGGAAAATATCCGATTTCCCCCGCGGAACGCCAAGCCATGAGGTTTTGTATTGCCGAAACTCCAGGTAACCTGCTCGCAGAATTTTCCAAAGGAGGCGTATGAAGCGCCGGTCACCACAGCGCTGTTCGATTAAGCCGATTAGTCTGTGATTTGCTCCGGTTACGCCGGCACCAAAAAAGCATTTTGCAAGGTCTGCTGTTAGCGCCCAGAAGGGCGCTCGCACAGCGACGCGGAGGGTCCTAAGGGCTGAGTGGCAGCTTCTTCCAGGCCTAAAGCCGTGTGAACAGTCTAAAAATATTGGTTCATACATGGCTTCAAGGATCATTCTTACAGCCTCGAGCACAATTTTGTCATGTTCCGAACTGGAGACGGCCCTAGTCCCCTCCTCGTATACTTCTTGATCCCCCGTGGATCGCCTTTTTGGCCTTAAACAGTGACCGGCAATTTGCGCTTTGCGCAAATTCCGCGCAGCGCCAATGGAAGGTCACTGGCTTCCCCCCCTCACCCCGTTTTTGCGAACCCGAGGCGTCATTGATGCTTCCGCCCTTTTGTGCCATAACACACAGGGAACTTGCCCCCGTCGACAATCGATACACCTGCATTGGCGCTGCGCGGAATTTGCCTGCCCCCAGAAACCCGACTGGGACCAGTGCCCCCCCCCGCCCCGAGGGTAAACTCGCCCGGGGTCGCCTGTACAGTGGCTGGATGGCGTCACGGGATCTGGGCCCGCGCATTCGCGTCAAGGGTTTTTTATGCTCGGATAACCTGTTGCTACGGGTGTTCGGATAGGGTCGCAAAAATGTGGTCGGAATTGGTAAGTTTCGTTCCTAAGTTGGCTTATAATTAGGTCTAGTGGCTTTTTTCACACCGATCCCCCCCCCGCCCCGGGGTTGCGGCCCGGCGCCAGGCACGTCACCTCTATTACCCCCCCCCTTCGGGGAGGGGTCGCAATAACTTTTCCGCCAAACGGGGCACTGGTGCGCGCAGCGCCATTGGCGCTGCGCGGAATTTGCGCGAAGCGCAAATTGTTGTAAGAGTTGGGTGATGGGGGGGAATAACAATACGACCTATTAGAAATAATAGGTCGCACCAAACTGAACAACCCGGGACGCGCGGCGTCGCACAAGCGCCAGCCCCGGGATCGCCTGTGCAGGGGCTGATATGTTTTTCTCGGCCCCGTGAAGATTACTGGGGGGGGCTGCCGTCGCGTTCTCGATCTGTTCGCGGAGCCAACAGCGCGGGACATCACTTCTCTGAACGAGTCTGATTGGCATATAGGCCTATCGGGTGTACTGCTGGCGGGAACCCAGGGGAGCGGGTGGTTTGAGCCCAGCGATTTTGTGTAAGGCTGTGGCCGGGCCCCCCCCGGCCTGCAGGGGGTCACAAATAGGGTCGCGCAATTGGCCCCCTGGGCAGCCCGGCCCCGGCCATCCGAAATTCATTGGCGCTGCGCGCAATTCCCCCGTAGGGGTCATGGCCCCCCCCCTCTGGGGGGGGTTACGGATACTGAGCGTGGCAATCAGAAGCCCCTCTTGCTTTTGTAAACTCGGAAATAAAGAGGCCCAGCTGGTGGGCAGGAGGCCTTAGTAGTGAAGAGGGGGTCACCCGCCTTTGGGGTCCGTGAGATATCAACAGGCCGGGGGGGCCCCGCGTCTGCTTTTTTTGCTTGAGCTTTTCCCCGGCAGAAACACTGCTGCGCGCGGCGCGCGCAGCAGGCGTCATTTTTTATTTTCGGGCCAGAGCCTGGGGCGTACCCAAGCTTGGGTGATCGTAGGTCGGGACTATTGCTCCTAAACAGTAATCCCAATTCCACGTCCACTTCGTGGACGGGCAATCTTCGGAGCACTCTAAAGCCCCGGCTGCGCCGGGGACACCAACCCTCAGAAGGTCCACTTTGTGGACGCCATTGGCCGGGGCCGGGGGGGGCCCGGCCCCGCCGGTCCACAGGCTTGCGCGTTCCTATCTGTTTGCTCCGCGAACGGAGGACAATATTCTGTTGCTTGTCAACTGTGTAACCCCCCGCTTGGGCTGTTGTTTGCACCGCCCCGAAGGGGGGACAAACACCGGCTGCGCGCCGCTCGCTTTTCGTTCGCCTCCGGAGGTCCGCCACAAATCCCCTGCGACGCCGCAAAAGCCCCCGACCGGGGCCAAAGCTGCAAAATTGGCGCTCGCGGTAGGCCCCCCCGGCGTATCCGGTTCGCCCCCTGCGGTCGCCGGGGATAAATACGCGCGGTCGGTTGTGGATTCCTTCGGCGTAAAATAGCTCGGTCGGATAACGACCCAATAGATTCGCGTAAGCTGTAAGTAATAGTTGTTTATCTAGCAGAAGTTGATAAAGTCCGAAGTGCTTATGGGACTTATCAATGCTGCTTAGATTCGCTATTTTTTCGAGTTTTTCAAGTACCGAGGCCGCCGACCGCGGCCTGCGGGTATTCAATCTACTCGAGCTTGTCTTCCCTAGCCCTGATGAAGATTTTTCCAAACCTTTTGTAAAGGGCCTCCCTAACCGACAACCCCTCCCCGGACTCCTCCGATGGGCTAAGGCTGTTACGGCCATTCCGAGCTTGACTCCGGCAACGCTACTTCCAAAGGTATGGTAATTAGGCAACTTGCTCAGGGGCCGCTTTTTAAACAGCGTGATTGGGTCGGAAATGCACCGAGATAAATTCCGTCTCCATGTCGGAACCTTGTTTTCCGGCCTGTTTGCCGCTAATAGAGGCAAGTGGTATGATTGACCTCTAGTAACCTTACCTTGTCCATTACGGATTGTACCAAGGAAGTCCCTCTCTGGGCCCGTTTTTTTCATCGCACCGTTTACTCCCAACTAATTGTTTGAAAGGTTTTTTCAAGCAGTAGGGGTGAAATGATTCCCCTCCCGGTAGTCGCTTACAATTGACACACTCAGTCCGAGACAATAAAGGCTCCACCGCCTGTCGGGGGCCAGGCACAGGGCGCTTGCGCGCTCCAATAATGAGGGGGGGGGTAATGACCTTGTGGACCCCCGAAGGAGCGGCTGAGCATCAATTGCCCCGACCGGGGCAATTTTCCCGAAGGGACCAATGTAATTTGGTTGGGCCGGCCCCCCCCCGGCCTGCAAGGGGTCCGCTTGGCCAGCCTAGCGGACCGGACAATCTCAAAGTCCAGGCCTTTTGTTGGCTCGGGCTGAGCATCAAACCCGCAAACAATTGGCCCCCGACCAAAGGTCGGCAAAATATATCCCGTCCGAGTGTATTACCGAATGTGCCCGACCCCCTGTGGGGGGGTTTGGTCGGCGCCGCCAGTGAGCCCGAGCCTTTCCCACGGTCGGGAAAATGGGGTCCTATGGCAGCGAAGCTGCAATGCAGCTTCGCTGCCATGACGCCCGTACACAACCGCCGCTGCGCAAAGGGGGCAAGTGTTTTAAAAAAAAAACTCCCCACAGGATGGGTAATTAGTAAAGGTCGCGCCCTAAGTCCCCCAACGGGGGACTTTTTTATGTGAGGTGCCCTAAACTTCGTGGCTAGGCTGTAGTGAGCGATGAGCCTGTAGGGGGCACACCAGTGTGTGTGTGCTCGCTGCGCTCCCACCCCACTTACGGTGGGGCCCAACAAAGCGAGTGTTCGGCTTATAAAAAAAACAGCGTTAGCACGAGATTGTTCGGCTGACTTGCGATTCGAAGGCGAACCCGGGCATAATTTGGATAGGTCCCACAAATTTCGGACTAGTGTGATGGCGTCATCGACAATGCGCAAATGCGCGATTTGTACTCGTAGGTGACAACCGAGGGCCCCGGCGAAGCCGGGGCAATAGGATTCCGAAATTTGTGTTTCTATTGCCCCCCTAGCGATCGGCAAAGCCTTGCCAAGCGACAGGTGATTCCCGGCACGAGTGTTTATATTGCCCCCAAACTGGGCTGGCCACTTATAAGGCTCGTTGTTCGGTGCGAGTGTGTTTACACGGGTGTGCTTCGAAGCCCGGCTCCGACGGGGCTTAGGTAAACTTATAGCAACTGCTTCGCACGAGAATTTTTCCGACCTTTGGTCGGCAATTCCGGCGTCGCCCAACAGCAACCGCCCATTCCGCCCCGTTGGTAGGCAGAAGCGGGGGGTGATAAGGAGTCATTGGCCCCCTGGGCAAAATTGGCCCCGGTCGGGGGCAATTGCCCAGTGAATTACACAAGCCCCGAAGGCGGTGCCCCTAGGACTCCAGAAGCGGTACGGGGGAATAAGACAGGATCTGCCACACCCCGGGTGCGCATCAGGAGACGCCAATAGGCTCGTGATAATGAGTCTGTGGCAGGTTGTCATATATGCCGGTAGATAGCTCGTCGAACTAAAAAAAATCATCAAGAAAGCATGAGCAGTAATTATTAGTAGGGGTCAGGGCGGAAATCACCGCTTCTGCCCTCAGAACCGTACATGAAAGTTTCCCGTCATACGGCTCGACAACCGGTCGGAAAAATTCCCAGGCCGGGGGGGGGGGGGGCCGCTTGCTGCGCGTCCGGGGCACAGGGGTGTTGGCGCTTGCGCGACCCAAAGATAATTGCCTGGTCCCCACCGGCCGGCCGGCCGGCCGGCCGGCCGGCCCACAGGCAGGCAGGCAGGGAGGGGACAATTGCCTGCCCCCAGAAACGCTGCGCGGTTCTGGCCTCCCCCCAGAACGCAGGCCAGGCCCCCCCGCGACCCGCACAATGGTGATACCCCCCCGGCCCAATGGGGCAAATGTCGCGGGACGCACCGTAATACGGGCGGGCACTGTATTTCCGAGTATCTACAGAGTGCCGGCCTGCAACCCCCGTCTTTGTGCGAGCGCTGCGGGAGCCTTGCAAGCTCGCAGGCCCCCTATTTACAATAACTGTTGTCGTGTCCGGAACCCTTGATCGCCGTTGGGCGGTGCACGGTATTTATGATTAGTACGGCGCCTCCGAGTTCCCCTGGGCCTCAAAAAAATCCGTTTGGATCTTGTGTGTAGCCTTGTTTATGGGGTTACTTCCTCGGCTTTCATTACTCCGGAATATCCAGCGGCGCTGGTTCCCTAGGGGTTAGGGCCTCGCGCAATTCTCTAAACTCTAAAGGAGCTTGTGTCGTGAGAAATCCCCCAACGGGGGAACTCCGCGAATTTTTATCTCGGATCCCCGGCTCATACAACGCAATGAGCCGGTTTTTTGTCCAGCGGGGGCCTTCGCGGACTATTCGCGCACGCGCTATGAAGATTAAAGGTGGCCGCGACCCTGCCCAAGTCGTGGGCAGCTGCAGCAGTATCCGCCCCCCCTGTGACTGTGGATGCCGCTGGGCGCCCTGCCCAGATTTCTGCGACCCTGTTATTTGCCTGCCCCCGGGGCAATAGTGCCTCGCGGTCTGGGGGGAGGTAAGTATTTTTTAGGGGAACCACGAGCGCCGCGGTTAGTGAGCGAGCATAACTGTTCGCTACGGGAGCCCGAGGAAAACACTCGTTATAAAAACCACTTGAACTTACGGTTAACTACATTATATTACGAGTACGAGTATGCTTATTCCCTAGGGAAGCAAAAAGTAGCACGCACATTATAAGCCCTCGGATGACTATTCTGGTGCGATGTTGGGCCCCCGAGGGCAGCGATCTGTAGCGTTTCGTGGAACAGGCGATCGGCGAGCTCCTGCAGAGATGGGGGGACTTAACCCCTCCGACGGTCGAGAAAACTTCCGCGCCTTTTAACCGCCGATCTTTGGTCGGCAGCCACATTTAGGCGACCCGTGCCGCTTGATCGTCGCGCGTGGCCTTTTTAGTGGCGAGTATAGCGTACCGAGTTTGTTGGCCTAGCCTTACCCCACGCCTTGTCTAGGTCTAGCTGCGGTCTACCGCCAGTGGCGATTCCCCAGTGCTCTGACTTTAGCCCGCTGCGTAGGGCGCCTCAAGTTTCCTTGGGTATCCTGCGGGCATGACACACACCCTAGTGAATCGCTGGCCCGAGAGGATGTGGTCGGGTCGGGACAACACCCGACATCCAGTGTTTGATTTCCGAGCGCACCGTTGTATAATTGGTAATTCCCTGAAAGTAGGCCATCTCCTGGTTGGGCCAATTCCATGCGAATTAACAGGGAAAAAAAAGTTCCGAGAACACCGGACAATGCGGCAAAAATCAGATATAAAGTTCCGATATCTTTATGGTTTGTGGAGAATAAGTTATAGTCGGCTAGGGGTCTCCCACTGCACCGCTAGTTCAGAATCGTACATGAGATTTTCACCTCATACGGCTCCTCGCGATCCCCCAACCAAGCGGCAGCCACGGTACGGGGAGGCATACAGCAACGAGCCTACTCGCCACGGGTCGCTGCCGGGTATTTTGCGTTCGAGAACCGTATATACGCATATTCCCGTAGTGGTCGTGTAGGCCCACGCCTTGGCCTGGCCACCCTAGCGGGCCAGTATAAATAACGATAGGTCGCTCTAGTGTGTCCAGGCGAGCGCACGTGTGCGATAGGCACTGGGCGCAGCTGCGCTGCCAACGGGCAATCTAAAAGCACCGCTCGTGCGGCTGCGGAGGCACGTGGGCATCTCATATCCATTACGGCTTAGCTATTGCTTATTGCCTTCTCCTACACTCAAGTGTCTTACGGGTGTCTACCTGCTTCGGGTGGTGAATTTTGGCGCCAGGGTATTGCACGCCCTTACGCCTAGGCCCTAGCGGCGCCGCCGATGGCGCCGTGGCCCCGTCTCTGCCGGCCCCCACCGTTCGCTGGCCCCGAAGGCCCTCCGAAGGGCGCTTGACCTCTGGCTACTGGCGAGAGTGCTCCCAGTATTTCTGCGACCCGACAAGTTGGACGTTGTATGCGTGTATTTTTTCGAACGCCGTGAGGCTAAAAGTGGGCGTGCAACCGGTCGAAGAGACACTAGAGATTTGCCTGTTCCAAATTGTCATTGTTGTGCCGGAAGGCCCCTGCTATCCGCCGGGGGAAACTTTTGAAGCAAGATACGTAGATGGCCGATCTGCCTTAATACCCCTTAAAATCACCTGGGGTCAGTGTAATGCCCCCAGCACATGTAGCACTGCGCAGTTTATGGAGCATCCTTTGTATGAGCCCCGGCAAAGACGGGAGCCCAATACACTGGTGTTCAGACGTTTATAGGCATATAAATCGGGTTCGCGTAGCGAACAATCGGATCATTACGACGGGTCCTCGCTCCAGCGCGACTATAGGTCGCTAAGCCATTACGGCCGGTTCAATTATTACTTAGCCTTCAGTAACACTCATATTCAAGAGCATTATGACGACCACACTGGCCGGGGGGGGAGCCCGCAAGCACCAGGGTATCCGTGGTCCATCACGCCCGTGCTTAAGTTTCTTGGCGCCTACCCCCCCTACCGATCGCTCGACGGCTGTGGGGGTCGCGACGCTACGGCCCTCCGAACGAGTCTTTCGTCCTTCGGACCAAACTCGACGTGACCCTTTATTACCCAGCTTCACATATGTTGCAGGCGCTTTGGCCTTCCCTCTTGCTTTGCCGTGGCTTAGCCACGGCAAAACGAGCGTTTGCCACCGAAGCTGGCAAAAGGGATAGCTGCAAACAACATGCGGGTAACGCTTTCACCCCGCTCCTAGGGGGAGGGTATTTCACCCTCATAACAACCCAGTTCTCGACCTACACGCGAGCAAAGGTGAGCTATACTAGCCTCCCTGAACAGGACGCTCCCATCTGTTGATCATGGCATTTTTAATAAGAAAAGATTGACCGGATTCACCGGCATTGTAAAAGCTTGTTTGCCTTGTGGACTATGCGGTAAGAACGTGGGTCGCAAAAATGGTTAGGTGCCGCCGTCCCCGCCATCTTTACTTTCTAGGGGCCCCCCCGGCTTGAGTAATTTCAAGGCTCACTATATCTGTTCTGTCGTTATTAGAGGCAATTCAAATTGGCTCGTCCGTACTCCGGGGGCACGTTACACACCAATATCCCGGCGTTCCGACGAGCGTGTCCTCATGTCGTGCACTTTTCGGTGCCCTGGCCGAAGCAGACTACTCAATATGTACAGGCCGGGGGGGGGGGAATCACACTTGAAATTATTGGAAGCCCCCCGGTCGGGAGCAATTGCCCGAGAATGTCGAAACTCAAAACACTGACATTACTAAACTAATTTTAAGAAATGACCACGAGACATTGCTCGCGTGTAGGTCGATTTTATTGGCCCAGCGGGGCAACTCTTTTTTTGTTTTGCCGCAATGGCGCGTGTATCACACTCGAAAATTATGTGATATCGCGACGCCCTCGTGTGATGCAAGCTCGCGCCGAACAAAATGGTCTAGCAACTCGTTATCCTTCGACCCCCTTGTAAATTTTTTCCCGACCGGCTTACTAGCTTCGGTGTTTGATAGGGCCCATGCCGATTGATATACATAACATAGTAGGCAGGCTAAACGAGTAGGCGAGGGTCATTATCTTCTAATTGTACAGGGGCCGACCGTTCGGCCGGGAGCCCGCCACATAATACGCGACGCCATTATTATTGGGCCCCCGAACAGCTAAGCGCGGGGCGAGGGGGGAATTGCTGGCCCAATTTTCCCGACGGTCGTCTGGGCAAGCGGGGGCGCGGGGCGGGCCTTATTATTCTCAGTCGGAAACACACATACTAACCTGGGCCGACGACCCACTTTTTTTGTTGGCCCCACTAGTGTACTGGCAACTGGTGTCTCAGCGGCAATAGACGGATGGTCGTGAGCGAACAGGCTATACGTTCCGTCACGCCCTTTCAGGGCGAGTGTGACGGTCGGCCTGTTCGATTACCGCGAGTACTATTGCCGTCCCGGCCGAGGTTTGGTTATCGCTAAGTTGGCGTATCCACCGCTGCTGGCCTCTGGCGAGCAGGATCGCAGAGCGATTGCCGGCCCCCCCCCCCGGCCTCGCTGCATTTCTGGGACCCTGCGGGTCGCAGAGGGGACAAACCACGCGGTGAAGCCGGGGAGGATCCGGCTGTGCAGCGATTGACCTTGGGCCGCGCAAAGCGCGGCTGCAGTGATGAGTGCGCAGCCGGTGGTGATACAATTATCTGCTGCGCAGACAATTTCGCGCAGCGCCAATGGGTGATGAAGGACTTGAACCCTCAACAATCTCGTTGTAAGCGAGATGCTCTACCGATTGAGCTAAACACCCTTGTGCGATTTGCGCAGTACACTGGAGACTGATTAGGGACACTCGCATTCGGCGAGCTGTTCCCTTGAGTCGGAGGATCCTGCACTAAGGTGCAGGTAGACTGTCGCAATTATCGGGTAAGTTCTCGAATGACTAAATCAAGATCCAAAAATGTGGGCCAAATTATTCTTTGTGTTGGATAAAGGTACACGGCAGTTAAACATCTATAATTTATTTCTAATTGCAAAGGTTTTATCACTCCTAAGCGTAGGCGGTTTGCCACTATTGGCCACGGTTGACGTGAGCTATTCACATATTGCTTATCACGATGTCCCATCGCCTTTGGTTTTGCGAACGTGTTTACCTCCCACGATCTGTGGAAATAGGGCACGACTTTAAAACGAGCCCGAGTTAATGATACCCGTGGCCGACCACCCCCGAGGTTAAGCAGACGACGGCGCCAAGCTTGTTGGTACAGACCGGGCCCCCCCCGGCCACTAGCGTTTTTATTCGCCAGGGGCAACAGTAGGTTCCTCCCGCAAGTGGGTCGGGGTCGTTTGGAGATGTTGCCGGTTGACGGTGAGTACAATTTGGGGCGTGTTAAGTCCATTTCACGTTTTTCCCGGCTCGTGTGATTCTCTGGGTCAATTGTCCTTCGGGGCCACAGGTGTTTTTGGTCTGAATATACCTGCCGATCCCCCCCCCGCCCCGCAAGCGGAAGTGTGTTTCTAAGTCTGCGATCAGTAAAACTATAGGCCCCCCGGTATTCGATAATTCGCCTATAAAAATTTTCATGATTATTTTTTACAAACCGGCGACGTCTAGTGCCCCCGGTCGGGAAAATTGGACACCCACACTCGAGTGGGAAAGGTTTACAGGATATTATATCCCCAGGGCGACATGGGTAACTGGGAATCGTTAACAAATTGCCATTTACACAAATGAATTTATGATTTATTAAATGTCGGGATTGAAATATGCTGAAACAAAAACCAGCTCTAAAAACAACTACGTCAAGTCGTTTTTCCAATAAGTCTAAAAAAGCTTCGACGCTTTTAGAAAACAACGTTTTTTTGGCAACTTGTTGCAGAAATTTTTTTGATAAGTTACCATAAACTAATGCAAATTTACGTGTTTCTTGTAATTGAAATCGATAAAGGCCTTTCAATTGTGTCGCCGATTTTTGATTTACAGTTCGGTAGAGTGTTCTTCGAAGCACGTATATGGGCAGTAGGTGGTTATGTGGATCGTGTATTGGAGCATTGTCCGCCTGTTCCGGCGTATCAGGGGTCGAACTGTGCGCATTCGCGCCAAGTACCGGTACATTAGGTCCCCCCGACCGGCGGTAAAAGCCATTACGTCTCGAGTTTTGAAAATTGTGGATTAACGATCGTGCTCAACACATCGCCAGCTTATGGCGCAGCAAGATTTGCGAGCAGCGTAGCCGAAAAACTTGCGACTCTACGAATGCGCACCGGTACGACCCCGCCGTCCTTCGGACCAATTCCCGGCTCTGCCGGGAATTCTGCGCTACGCGCACCAATGGCAAAAGCCCCCGACCGGGGCAATTGCCTGCCCCCAGAAACCCGGGGGGGACCAATGCTGGCGCTGGCAAGCTCGCGCCGCTCGTGTCAAAAAAAGAGGGGCGCCTGCCCTTCGCTATACTATCCATTTTGGAGCTGCGCGCGTGTTGTTTGCCGGGGGCACCAAAGATCGGGTTAGTAAAAGCTCGAGAAAATGCTCACTTGCCTGCCCCCAGAAGGCCCCCCCTGTTGCGGTGCTGTGACATATTTAGGCAACCTACAAGATCAGTTATAACGCAGTGAAGGGGGGGGGGGGAACAAACAAATAACGCGGGGCCCCCCCGGCCTCACGGGTATTTACCACGGCGCTGCCCTATTCGGCTCGCACCTGTGGCCACTCTATCAAACGGTCCACCTGTGCATACACGAGGCAAGCAAAACCTAAAAATACCAAAAGCAGTGTTCGCAGGCGACTTACGAGCGGTCGGCGAGGCTCGGCATAATTCCCACGGTTGGTGGGCGGAGCCGTGTAAAATTTGGCGAGGGCGACTAGAATGCGCGCCTTGTTTTGGTTGCTCGCTTGGGAAGAAGCATGGCGCGAAGCGCAATTGCGCGCAGCGCCATGGCTCGTGTCGAACCGGCTTCGCCGGTTCGACACGAGGCCCGGCGTGCACATTATGCGGACATTTTGGCATACCCCCGAAGGGGGTAAAATAGGTGTCCTGTGATGCTACACCCCACTCGTGGGGTGGTCGTTTACATCCAATAACCGCATGTCCTATACACGAATTATTCGAAAAGAGTGTCGCGGCATAATGTTTTAGGCAAACCAAATGAAATTGAATTTTAATCTGCCGAAAAGGATCATCCTTTCGACCGGCGACGCCCCGGTTATCCGAAGAATTATCAAAGGTTCGTGAGAATACACAAATATTTTGTTTAAACTTATATTGTAGTTTGTTCGAGCATTTTTTTGATGGCCAAATATTTTCATAACTATTTTTTAGGTTTGAGTTAAGACAGCTTTTGAATTTTCGTACAAGTTTGTTTGCCATATTTTTAGTGTAACTTCGAAGGCCGGGCTCCGATACGCTAGTAACCTTGCCTTTACTAGTAGCAAACGAGCTGCGGAACTTTGAGTTTCGACCCATCCTGACCGGGGGCCCGTTTGCGATAGGCCTAGATAAAGGTTTTGGGGTGTACTCGCGTGTGAGGCACTGACTGTCCTACGGATCGGTCGGCATAGACAGCTGCTTTCACAGTACGCACAAACATTGGCCCCGGTCGGGGGCTTTTGCAATTCCCGGCAGAGCCGGGAATTACATGACTGGCACTCGGCCGGTGTTTGTTTGGCGTGGGCTACCGGGGCTGTTCCCGTGACATGTTGATGTTCACGCGCCCCACCGGCCCACAGGCATTTTTTTATTTTATTACTGTGTACTAGGCTGTTTTGCGCTGAGCGCGTTAGTTCACACATTAGTGCTGCCTGAGCCCCCCGCCCGAAACTTTATTCCCCCCGACGGGGCCTCGCCGCGGGACCCGCGGCTCGCGCCGGCGGCGCACCCCCCAGAGGGGGGGGCCGTTGCAGTGATAAATTGCGGACCGACCGCCCGGTGGGGGGGATAACAATACGATCCGCCGCCCCGACCCCGCATTTCTGCGACCCTGTTGGGCGCCAGATCGAGCCGGGGCTCACGGCGCAAGACGGCCGGGGTTGCGAAAGGCGCGGCAGGGGGCCCTAGTTTACGGTCGTAAAAAAGCGGCACGAACCGTGGGACCTGGTATGCTTAATGGTGGCGCATACTACTCTAAACTCGGCTCTGCCGGGGGGTTCGCTTCGCCACGTATAACTGACGCGATCTGGGTCAAAAGCGAGAGCCGCTTATTGCGCTTAAAAAAAAGCACATACTTGTGAATAAGCTCGGCCGCGCTACGTGAATATATAGTATATAGCGCTGCCGTCGCGCCTCAAATCGCCGAGCTTATTCCCGAGTATGTGCACAATTTACGAAACCACAACCCAGGGCGGGAAGCGGCGCCCCCCCGGCCTGCCTTAATTAACACAGACGCAATCGGTCCTGGGGCTTTCGGGGCCACAGGTATGTCATTATTTTCGAGTATACGAACATTACACGCCTGCCCCCAGAAAGGCGCGAGCTTGCCAGCGCCGACTCGTATCTGGCCTGCCCCCAGAATGCAGGCAAAGTCACTTTAGCAGCCGGCCGCGTCGAACAACTTGTTGCGAAGCACTAAGCCGCGGGTCAGGCATAATGTTGTTTAGGGGGGGACTCGAACCCCCGACACAAAGATTTTCAGTCTTTTGCTCTAACCGACTGAGCTACCTAAACAAGCCTGCCGCCCGAATGCCCCTCACCGGGGCAGACGGCGCCGCCACCGCGATGCACAAGCCCGTAAATGCCCAGTAGTATTCAACCTCACATAACGCACCGCAAGTGTGCGGGCAGCAGGACTTGAACCTGCATATGGTTATATACGGGAACCTAAATCCCGCGCGTCTACCAGTTTCGCCATGCCCGCGCTTTTTTTGGAGGTCTTCAGCAACACTTTACTTTTTAGTCCGAAAAACAGCGAGTATAATCTTTGACCTCCTCGAATCAGGTGCTTGGCTTTCGCGAATTCAGTACGCACTGATTTGCCCTCGCGGTCTGCATTGTTACAAACACCGCCCGGCGCATCCGGGCGGCACTATCTCAGGGGCTCGGGGAATCGCAACAGCCCACCGGATAACCCTAGCACTCCCTGATCAGTCGCGAGCACACATAATTCAAACGAGCAAACGAGATTACGTCCCGTTCGTGGACGTCCGGGGGGGGGGGGGGGCGAAGCGTGATTTAAAATAATACTGTGCCTTCATTATCACAAGATACGCCCTTCCGGGGTGATTAGAGCCGTGTAGACGCGATAACTCGTTATTGTTTGGTATCATTAAATTGACCGCTCACGACAACTTGTTTGGCGCCCTTTGGGCGCGATTTGTCTGGCCAGGTCGTCGCCTGTGCAGGGGCACAAGAGGGGCCAGGCAGGCACCAGGGTCGCTGCCCACGGGAAACGCCCCGTATTTTTCCATCCGCTACGCCAAATTGTGTCCGACCCGATCCGTCGGCCATTTGCAGCTTCGCTGCCAATTATGTACCAGTTCTCGAGTGCCTCTAATAGTGACAAGTCGCCGTGTAATTTTTCCACCTGCCCCTGCACAGGCGACTCTGGGGCAGCTCGCTAAACCTGTGGGCTCCTTTTTATCGAGCGTGTTAACGGGATTTGGTCGCCGCTGCTCGGGAATAAGGAATCCTTCGAAACTCGTCTCTGCCGGGCCGTACAATTTGGGGCGCGCGTGTAGTGTATATTCCCAGTTGCCCCAAAACAGTATCGCTGCCGGGGGGGCCCCGCGAAGCAGATGCGGTCGGCGCTTGCCACCAGAAGTGGTACAACGACCCGGCAGAGACGGGGAGGGTCTCATGGCCCCGCCGGTCCACAGGCCTGTGGACCGGCGGGCAATTGCAGCTTCGCTGCCATTGTAGCTAGCCCAGTGTTACACGTCGATACGCCTCTAGCTTCCCGATAAACAGTACACGCTAGAATATGGCGCTTAAATACCGACAATTGCCTTTCTGGGGGCAGGCATTACTACACCACATTTCTGTTATTCCCCCCCCACCCGACACGAGGGCGTATCGACGTGTGTTTATAATCGAGGTTTTTTAGCTAAGCGACACCCATTAAAGGGTACTGGTGTATTATCTTCTATTCTTTTAATATTTATGCCAGCTCTATATATGGATTTTATGATAGTTTGTTTCCCGTACCCAATACCTTTTAGATTCACACATACTGAATAAATTCCAAATTCTATAGCTTTTCCGGCACATTTTTCTGCGACTAATTCTGCAGCATATTTTGTCGATTTACGAGAACCTCTAAACCCAACACGTCCTGCGGACATCCAATACTTCGTAAAACCATCAATGTCTGTGAGAGTTGCTATAGTATTATTGCGCGTATTCTTTACATAAATAAATCCACTGTAGTTAGACCACATCTTTTTGTTTCCTGTGTTTGTGTGATACTGTCACCCCAGACTTGAGCAAGGCGCCAGGCGGGCGCAAAAGTTGTTAATTTTCCTTAAGTATCTGCTGGGAAACTTTGGCGCCGCGGGTCGCGCGTCGTATACCCCACACTGCTTGTGATTCGCGAACATATTATTATAACCGAGGCTCTGCCGGTGTGTGGCGAACTTTTGCCTCACCCGGAAATCAGCGTTTATAGTTATAGGCTGCGCCAAACTCGGGAATTAAAGAGAGCTCGCGCTGAAGGTGTTTGCCGGGGGGGCATGTGCCAGAGGATCCGGTTTTGTGCAGCTTGTCTGCACAGCCGCCCTAGCAATTTAATGTAGAACGCGAGGCTCGCGGCCCCGCCCTGGACGCCTTGCGCCGTATGCGGAAGACACTCTGGAATAAGCACAATTTTGCGTAGCCACAGCGCCCCCCGACTGCGCGGCGCGACCGGGTCTCCGAATTTCTGCGACCCGACAAGTTGACCGCATTCGGGGTACCACGCATAATAAATTAGCTTTTTTATATACCTATAACCTGGCCCGCTCCCGACACAGTCGGGAGGGGGCCGTGCCACCAAGATTGTTTGGTGAGACTTGCCCCGGCGTGGCCAACTGGGGGGCCAAGGAAGCCCAGGTCGCCTTGCGCTCTTCGGTGGCAATCGTACCAACTTGGGCCCCCAGCGCAGCGGCCGCGGGTCGGTAAACGAATCTGTGCACACCGGGGGGCCCCGCAATGTCGTATTTTTAGCTACCGGCTTCGTCTCCGGGACGACCTAGTTTTTACGCTTCTCCTTCCCGCTCGCCGACCGCGAGCGTGGTCTGGAAATGCGGCTTGCCGTACGCTTCGCTGTGTTCGGACCCCCCCCGGTCTGTTTGGACTCAACTACCAGAATTACACAGCGAAGTTTCGCCGAAGGCTAAAAGGTTTACTGCGCGATCTTGTGTAGTCGGGGGGGCAATATCCACATTTTACGTGCCCCACTATGGTCGGCCCGCCGGTACTGCCTAACGTTGTTATCAAATGCTCGCCGGAACACATACACTCGCGAACTACGTTTTACTCGCCGCGGCAACCTAATCGAGGGTGCCAGCGGCGTGTCCTTCGTCTCTGCCGGCCCCGAACGTAGTGAGGCACAAAACAGGCACGGCGTCAAATACACTCGCGGGTTTTTTTCCCAGCGGGTGTGCGAAGCGTGTTATTTGGCCCCGGTCGGGGGCTTTTAGCTTACTTGGGAGAAGGCTTTTGGAAATTGCCCCCGCAGGGGGCTATAGGAAAAAAGCCGGGAGAGAGAGTGTGCGCCCCCCGAGCATGTATCCGGGGCCCCCCCCGGTAAGTGCACTTTTTTATAGCGGTCAGGGTGGCAGGATTTGAACCTGCGACCGTTTGCTCCCAAAGCAAACACACTACCAAGCTGTGTTACACCCTGCTCATATCATATAACCTCACGCTGTCCGCCCCACCTAGTGCCTCTTGCACAGCGACCCGGCATAGACGGGCAGTGACTTAGATTTACGAACGGCGCCTCACCGTTTGGTTTGGCCCCCCAGCCCACCGGTCGCTTGCTTCGCTGGCCCAAGCGGGTACCCTAACTTTCACCCTTTCACGGTCGCTTGGGCCAGCGCCTCCTTGGGGGGCCTACTATAATCTGGTCGTCTGGTGCGCGCAGCGCACTGCTGCCTTTTTTTGTTTTGCGCTGCGCGTAAAAAAATCGCTGTAAATTTAATAAGCCGCTTGCCTAAACAAACTGACTAAGCCCTACACGCCCCTGGGGCATACAATTACCAGCGCAAGAACGCCAAGACAGCGAAGCGGTTGGATCTGTCCACCCCGAAGGGCGCGAGCGTGGCCCCGGCAGCGAAGCAATCATTGGGCCTCTCCCGCCGATAGGGGCGGGCAGGCGGATAATTTTTAACTAGCAATAGTTATAAAGAGGAAACCCACAAACTGTACAAACAAAACACGAGTATCTATAAGTGTGTGGAACATGTCATAGTAGGCGAACCAGCGCGATGGCGCCCCCGAGCGTAGCGAGGGGGCCCGTCTCTGCCGAGGCCGCTTCACCGCTAATACAGAACCGTACGTGAAACTTTCGCTTCATACGGCTCCCCGCGAATATTTTTACGTCCCCCGCGGTCGCCGGCGATGGCGCTTGTGATCCCCCCCCCGTCCAGTTTTTTTTACGGCTGGTTGGCGCACAGCCAAGCAGTTGGTGTAACAAACTCGTTACTATATGCACCGCCAACCCTCGGGTTTTGCCGCGGGCGGTGCCAAAAAACACGCTCGTTCCGTGGCAAAGCCACGTAAATGGTTATACCTATACCCGAAGGCCTTAAGATATCATAAGCTTTCGCAGTGGAAAGCGAGTCAGCTCACGCTACCATAAAAGGTCGTGTAGGCCCCTACGAGGGCGATTGCGCGACCGGTAGAGGCTCTCTGCTAGCGTCGTTCGCCATACCCCATCCTAAGTCCCCCAACGGGGGACTTTTGGTTTAGGTGCGAGCGTATCGAGCACCGACCGGGGAGCCGTCGGTCCGTAAAAGCCCTGCCCGGCGTCGCCGGGCAGCAATATCGATTAAAGATGCGCAAAATATCACGAGGGAGACGTATGCATATCCTGCCTATTACCGGCAAGCTTTTGCGGATTACCCCCTCCTACACCCAATTTATCTTTGATTCGCGACATACGGCGTATCCGGCCGCGGTTTCTCGGCGGAGCCGGGGGCAAATAGGTCCCCGCGGGGGACAGGTTGGCCACAATTGTCAGCGAAGCTGCCGTACCTGATTGCTTGTGCGGGCGGCCACAAGCCCAGGTTGTTGATGCCCGGCGACGCCGGGCAGGCCTCGGCGCCGGCCCGAACAATAGCAAATATTTTTACCGTTCAGTCTCGGTATAAAATTGCTACGCCAAAGATTAACGCTTGAGGTTTTACAGTTCCGAATTGCCATTTTGTTTAGACCGGACGGCTCCCGCTATACGCCGATAACTGGAAAAGGAGCAGAATACACTTACCCCTTGTAGTTATAGCCGATCGCAAGTGCCCTTTTTGACCCGTGAACTCTTTTTAACAGCGCGTAATCGCTAGTGATTGGGGACCGCCTGCGGTCGCAGGGGATCGCAGAGCAAGGCCAGCGGAGATTGCTTTTAATAGCTTTTATTATACTTGGGAATAAGGGCGCTTGCCCCTGTGATTCCCCCCATACCCCCCCCCCCGACCAATTTGTAGTCATTTTGACGAAGGTGCCTAAGCCGTGCTCGTGATTTTTACCGACATCCGGGACTCGGCCAATTTCGGGCGCACAAGAGTGCACCTGGTCGTACATCGCGGAGTATTGTCGAACCCGCTCCTTATCCCCCAGTGACAATAGGCACTGCAAAGGCACCGTTCGTGGGCAACTTGGGCTCGCGGTCGGCGAGCCAATAGTTGTACACTGGCCGGGCCCCCTACAGATCGCGACCCTCGGGGGCCCCTAGATATGATCCGAAAAAAATGAGCCCCCCGTCCCGTGGCCGACCGCAGAGACAAGCGGACAGACATGTCCGACGGTCGAAGCTCGCCAAGCAGCGTCGCCCGTTCTCTGGGGGCAGGCAGTTGCGCTTTCCCAAAGCCCCCCGGACGCGCAAGCGTCGGAGGGCGCATTTGTGCGCAGCCCGCTATAAGGATACTTGGGATATATGAAGCGCATTGCAATTTCTGCGACCCTGCCCTTTCGCCCAAACAAACGCGTCAACGACCCCCGCAACACGCTGCTCACGCCCACTTTAACGAGAATGTGCAGGGCATTTTCCCGACCTAAGATTTACTGAGCAGTTAGCCATCAGCGTCCCCAAGGATTTATAACATTTTTAGATGTTAAAGACTACTGGAGGACGGTTCACCCTATCGGGTGCCAAGACACGCCCTTGCTCGAAGCGCTACTATTATTATAATACAGCGAGACTTTTTGCCTAGCTTCAACAGGGCCGGGTGACAAGGGGCATCAAATATTGCTCGGGTATGGTTTGGGTGCGAGCCCAAAACACCCGAGGCCCCCTAGAGTAGTGGATCGTGTTTTGTCGGCTGTACCGGTGCTCGGCAAATGGAACCAGCGCAGCTGCGCTGCCAACGCGCCATCACGATTCTGCCTCGACGCCGGCCCTTGTATGTAGGCAACGCTTGCACCCCGCTCCTCGGGGGGGGGGTATTTCACCCTCATGACAGTTCAGTTTTTGCGCGTAGCGCAAAAGAAAGGTTGGCGTCCAGGTCGTGGATTATACTTGCAAACCTTGCAAACAGGCCGCACGGGTAAAAAAAATACAATAGTCAAACAAACAGTGAGTCCGATAATCATTATGATTGCGTAGTGGGTTGAGTAGGCCCCTCTAAGCCTTAAGGGATCCTCTCACATAACCGTACGTGACAGTTACCCATCATACGGCTTGCACGCTTATCCGTTCTGTAGCCGGATTACCGGAACATCCACTGGCCGCAGAATGCGGCCATTCCCGGGGTCGCAGAAATCTGGGCAATATCGTGGGCCACTTCTCACTCAATTAATTTTATCACATCTACTGCATTCGGCAAAGCTCGCAAAAAAAGGGGGGGGGGCAGGGTGCACAGGCAGCGCAGCTGCGCTAGCGCCAGGGAGCCCTCTTTTGCAGCGTTTGCGAGCAGTACAGTGGGGCCAGCTTCGCGACAGTTCCGATGATACACTTGTGCTACCTAGACGGGCTCGCCTAGCCCTCGTAGCGAGTACTTTTACACACGTTTATTCAGGGCCTCCTCAGCGGGAGCCCCCGCTGTCCGATGTTTGATCAAGATGATGTCAACTGAGTAGGCGCCGGAATTGAAGTCTAGGGCTCAATAGTACGAACCCATAGGGGGGCAATAGTATAAATACTATCGCTTTATGCGTAATGTGTCGAAGCGGCAAAGGCAAAGAGGTCAGCGCAATAACCTGGTAATTTACCTCCCAGGTCAGCTCCTTACCCGGTCCTCAGGCAGCAACTGGTGTCCGTACTTTCGTGCTCGATGGTATGTCACGGGCGTTCGGCCACCGATCCCGCCGGGGCGGTCGTGTGGCGGCGAAATTAGACTCTTCCATAGCTCCTATAGAGTTTCACCTCTCAGACGCCCCTAAAACAAGAAACTCGGGCACTTACCGATTTGCTGATAGGGTCTCCCCCTCTAGATCCGGCGGCGCCTACTGGTGAACCCGGTCGCGCAAGCGTCCTGCAGGGCACCCATAGGGGCGTTTTTACGTTGGCGCGCGTAGCGCGCGCTTCAAGGAGCCCTACGCCGCCAAAAATATGCGTTTGCCCCCTACGCTTGTATTAGACTCGACGGTTGGGTACAATTACCTGTGGCCCCGAGGGGCCTTATTTGCTGGAAGCGAAGTCACAAATGAACACAGCTACGCTACACACAGGTCGCGATTTCCAGAAGGCGCAGTGATCCAACGCCGTCGCGGATACCCCCATAGGGAGGTACTATGGCGCTTGCGCGTCGTATTGCGACGCGCAGAGGCTCTAACTGGAGAGAGTCGCCGCTGCTAGCCCACCACCACCCCCGGCCCGTCGTAAAAGTGCGCTTCTAGTGAGTGGGGAGGTCTGATGGGGCAGCGGCCATCCATCTTGATGGACACCTCGCACTAAATAAAACCACTCTGAATTATACGCATTTGTTGAATAGTGGAGTGGAAAGTTCTCCAAAACCTCAGCGCGACGCTACTTGCCTAAATGGTATTTAATCGTTTGCGCTGCTGTTCGAGCCACTGCTGTGGCGCGCATCCGGTGGCCACCCCCCCGGGAGTCCAACGATCGGTTGCACACAGCCCACTGACTCAGAAAAAGTTTTTGCCTTAATTTGTCGAAAGCCCGGCCGGTCATTCCCCGTGCATGCCTGTTGTAAAGCAACTGAGCGAGAAGCGGCACAGGCATGCACACGGCTTGGACAACCTTTCGATACAGGTAAAAACCCGCCGGACGCGCCCTCGCCCGGTCGGGGGCAATTGCGAGCTTGGTCTATACACTCTAGTGATAGGCCTCCGTCCAGGCAAACGCAAAATTGGCATAGCGCCGGATGCTAACTGTTTGGCAGCGAAGCTGCAATACCCGCGAAAGTTGTGCGGGGAGCAAGACTACGCGGGCATTTACAAACAGTTGCTACGCTAATCTCCCGGAGCGTTTATGAGGATCGCCAAAACTATGGAGCGTGAGATATAGACATCGGCCGTAGAATAGTGGCGAATATAGGCTGCACAACCCCCTAGCCCGGATCCTCTGTGAACGGCGGTGGGCATCATAATGTGGGGAAAACTTACCAAAGGCGAGCAGCTGGTCAAGGACCGGGTACGATTGGACGGGCAAGCGTCCAGCGGCTTGCGCCAGCGGATCCGGGGCGGCCCCCCGGTCCACAGGCGTCTGTGAACACTGGGGAGGCCGGGTGATTCCCCCCCGGACCATTGGGTGCTCCACGGGCGAGCGAAGTGAGCCAAGCCACCGACCGCAAAAGGTAAGGTTACTAAAGCTCTCACCGAACCGCGCGAGACGGTCGCCCATCACGCGGCTCTCCAACTCCGGGGGAGCTTGTGACACGGAATCGCCGCTTGTTCACCTTGTTGGGCGCTTTGGTGTTTCGACGTAACGAAACTCCCCGTCACTGCCGACCTTTGGTTGGCAGTAGACGCCGGGAGTTGTCGGAGCATCCGTCGTTCAATCGCTGCCCTACAACAAACAGGGCGATTCCCCACCAAGACAGAGTGCCGAACCCACCCACCATTTCTGCGACCCTGGCACGCGCTCAAAGGGCGCGGGATTTTGATATGTCATACCACTCGGGAAAGCGCTTCCCTGAACACTGTCCACGAAGTGGACAGCCCGGGGGGGCCCCTAGTTCGAAATGTAGCGAAGCCAGAGTACTCTGGCCTGCGTTATGGGGGGAGGCCAGAACCGCGCAGCGCACGACAGTTTGTCCCGGAGTCGCTGCCGACCGGATCCTCTGTGAATGCCTGCCCCCAGAATGCAGGCAGGTGCATTAAATTAGTCGTTGCTTGGTGGCACCCGGGCATACGGCATCATACCGGCTTAGCCCCCTTCCTACGTGTACTTTGAAGCCTCCGTTCCCACGTTTTTTGTACGGGATTCCCAGCCGATTGTGGCCACTAGTTTTGCTATTTTTACCGGCGTTCGGTCGTTGTCGGGCTCGCCTCAACAGGCAAAAAAATCGGGGTCCCCGTCACGGGCCCGTAGGCACTTGGGTTTGCCAATTATCCTTGTACAGTACACTACCGGCGACTAGCGGTACCAACCGCTAGACGCGGGCATCTTTCCTCCGCGGAGCTTCACCAGCAATGGTCGCTCTATAACTTGGGTTAAAGGCTTTTTAGCGCGTGCTTCCGCTGCTTGTACCATAGATTGATGGTCAGGCCCCCCCGGTCTCTGGATCCAGATTGTGAGTTTAACAACCGGTCGGGGGGTCTGTAGCCGTTGGGCGCCGCAACCACTGGATTGGCCTACGGTTCCTCAGGATACAAGGCCTTGCTGCAGCTCGCGTTCACGAATAACCCGTTTGCCTCCACGCGAGGCTGTGCTGCGCCCCCTCGTTATACCGGTTGTTTGTGTACTTGGCAGAGACGGGCATCAAGTTGCCCTCCCCAAAGCAGCCGGCGGAGGGGGCCTTTTAATGACATGCTCTAGTCCCTGCAGGATCTTGTGCCAGCGTAGGTTAGTCAAGTGCACTCACCAGGGAACAGCGCGATTCCGCCGCACTCCCGAGCCTGGCCCCCTTCAGATCGCGGCCCACGGGGGGCCAATTGTTTCGAGCTATGGGCGATGGTTGCTGCCAGACAGACTCTGGTGTCCGTGAAAAACGGCACCTGTACAAGGACCTTACGGCCGCCCAACTCATGGATAGTTTTGGATACACCTGCGGGGCCACAAACTTCGAGCAACCCTTTATCTATTGTCTTAAATGACGTCTGATAGCCAAAATTATAAACATTTTCGGCGAGAAAATCAATAGGGTCGGAGGCTATGTCTTCGAGCCAAGTTCCTCCCTCGTAACCGTACATGCAACTCTCATTGCATACGGCTCGCATGGAAAACGGAATGTGCTTTTATAGGTACTCGCCTCACTTGGCGACCCGCGTGTTATATTACGTTCGGCTGTTTTTGGCTACGCCAGCAATACCCACAGTGTGGATATTTGGTAAGCAGCACCGCCCTGCAAGTGCGCTAGGCCGTCATTCACAGAGGATCCGTTTTCCCTAGCCCCTATTTTTGCTTCTAATAGTGGCAAAGTAAAGAGGGCCTCTCTAACCGGCGAAGTCGCCCGAAATATACTTGTCCCGGAGTCGCGGCCGACCAAAGCGCGGCAGACCTGATTTAAAGGCCGCGCAAGCGCCATTGGCGCTGCGCGGAATTTGCGCGAAGCGCAAATTGTTATTCCCCCCCCACCCCCGAGGGCAGCCATCTGTAGGGGGACGGCGCTATTGCCCTACGGGAATATTAATTCAATAGATGGCTAGTTAAGCCAGGATGTGCCAACACGAGCACCCAATAAAACGAGCCTTGCCTGGGGATCATCCGCTCGTATACTGGAGTATACTGCTCGAGAATAGGCGGTCGGGAGCAATTGCGAGCGCAGCGAACCGGTCGCCTTGCGCCGTGGGCCTGAGCAGTATAAATCCGGTTTACGACATATGGCGAGGCTCGTGTCAGCGCAAAGGTGAGGGCTTCCGTGGCTACGCGGTGGGCGGCACGGCAGGTCTGTTGATCACAAACCAGAGACCCGCCCTAAAGTCGCGCAAGGCGACCGGGTGGGTACGCAATAAATTTTTTGGCCTCTGCCCCAGATAAAAGTAAGGCTACCGACCCGGGAGCAGAGTCCCCCAACCTTGTGCTGCTTGGCTGTTGCAGACCGGTCCCCCTAATGCGCAGCGGCCCCCTCGCTACGCTCGGGGGTGGGGGGAAATCACAACCATACGAGCATAAAGCACCCAGCTTGCAAGCGCCGGAATGGTCAGGCTAGTGCGCCCAGGTTATATTACGGCGCGAACATTGAAATCCGCTACGGTCATTCCGGGTTTGACTCCGGTAGTGCTACTCTGTGAGGCGGTTCGGTTGAGGAGCGCACGGGCGCGAAGGCCCGTGTGGCAGAAACACTTCGCAATATGCCACGCTATAATGCCGTGGCCTTAATTTCCAGCCCTTGCCGCGTTCTTTGGTCCTCCAGACGGTGGTCACGGTCAGTCAGGCCACGGCAGTAGTACAAAGAAACCACGGCCCCTATATTTCCGTGGATTGATTTACCTATCGCGCGCATACACACGGTTCGTTACAGTAACGCTTATACAGCGTCCCCGTAGGGGGCCTGGGTCTCTGGGCTGGGGGTCCTAGTACTAGTAGGCTCCCGCGCCTTTGCCAGAGGATCCGGTGCTTTCACATTAGTAAGCCTTCAGAGTCCCCTCTATTTCTCTATTTCTCGAGTGCCTATAATTGTCGCGAAGCGTGAGGCCAGTGTTTCCCAGCCCCGTCCCCGCGCTTCGAAGAGTGTTCTCACCCAACTCCTCCTCTAGGGCTTTCCCCTAGTCGGCAGGGTGAAGAGATCTCCCTCCATGTAAAATCGGAGCGAAGTAGGGAAAGTAAGGCAGGGTCTCTGGTACCCGGTTGGCGGTACCAGTCTAGAAGAGAGTGCCTGATCTACCGGTAGATATCCCGTCGAACTTATAGACTTTGTCAAAAAACCACCGTTGATTAAAAAATAAGTACAACCTTCGCGCTATTCAATCAAACCGTGTAGTAAGCACCGCGCGGAATAGATAGCCTGCTTGCCCACTAGGGTAAGCATACGACCTTCTCCGCGGAAGGGCAATTATTCCCGCGCCATATTTGGCGATTATAAATGCCAGCACAGCACCGCAAAACGTGAATACAACCGGTATAAATTTTTGCGTTTGATCAATATATTCCGACTCATATAAGAGTACGTTTTGCGGTAATATAAACACAGAATTGCCCCAAAAGTTTGTGCCGCATCCAATCATCATGTCCTTAGCGAAATAGCCAATAAATAAACTACCAAAAGCTAAAATCACTAAGGGTAGGCACATAAGAACAGGAGCTTCGTGGGCTTTTTTGAGTGATTGTTTTGGAGATTGCACTTGGCACGAGAAGGTCAGAAAAATGCATCTAAAGGAGTAGTATGAGGTAAATAAAACACAAACAATCCCACACCAGTATGCAAAATTTCCGCTCAACGTATAATTAACAGCAGCGCATTCCAAAATAACATCTTTTGAGTAAAAACCAGTTAAAAAAGGAAAGCCTACTAGTGCAAATGACCCTATAAACATCATACAATAAGTAAAAGGAATTAGTTGTGCAATACCACCCATTTTTCGCATATCTTGTTCATCAGAAAGAGCATGAATGACGGAACCTGCGCTTAAAAAAAGCAAAGCTTTAAAAAAGGCGTGATTCATTAAGTGAAAAATCCCTACTGAATAATTAGACAAGCCACACGCCAAAACCATGTAGCCTAATTGGCTACACGTCGAGTAAGCAATTACACGTTTTAAGTCATTTTGTACAATTCCGGTTGTAGCAGCAAACAGGCAAGTCATTGCGCCCACTACGGTTACCACCATCCCTGCGGTGGGAGCATATTCAAACAATGGTGAACAACGAGTGAGCAAAAAAACACCGGAGCAGACCATAGTGGCCGCATGTATCAACGCAGATACCGGGGTTGGCAACTCACGACTTAAGTTGGTGGAATTCGACCGCTTACGCGACTGTTTTTTGGCCCCCGAGGGTAGTCATCTGTAGGAGGCCAGGTTTTCACACGCTAGGGCACAAAGACACCTCTAGCAGCCCGGCGACCAGAGGTCGTCAGATTGTCATATTGCCCCGGCCCCCCCCCGGCCTAATAGGACGGGGGGGGATCACAAGCGCCATAGCCCCTTACTGGATCGGCTTGCAGGTACAGCACATGTCGTGATCGAAAAATAAAGTTTCCGCTGCGCGCGCATGCCGGCGGCGGTCTGGGGGGAGGCCAAGCGAAAGAAAAAGAATTGGACTCTATATTCACCCGTGTAATAAAAAGAAACAAGTGTGCCTTACGTAGAGTCTCTGAGGCTATTATCGCCCGCGGATTTTCCCGCTTGTCTACCATGGATTTTTCCTTTTGGACCAAGTAGCATGATCACGTTTTCACCTTTGGCCCCCTAAATTGCGGGCCGACCGCCCGGTGGGGGGGAATAACAATACGACCTGCCCAACCGTCGAGCCTTAACTTAGCACACGCTACGCTGCGCCTTTATAACGAGAATCCCGCGACAAGAGGCATCGCAATCCCCGGAGTAGGCGACTACACGCACATCTTGTTTGGGCCTGTAGGCACATTTTCCTCCTTCTGGCATTGCAATTTTACCGCTCGTGCGCCTGGGCGGCGCACATCTGCTTATAAAAAAGCCCATCCGTAAAAATGGGTCACCGCACTGATGGCGCTTGTGATCCCCCCCCCGTCCCATTATTTAGTTTTTGACCAGATTTCTGCGACCAAAACTGTCCAACCGTCGGGATACAGTATACGTCATAAGTCTCCGCCTTCGCCGACCGAAGGTCGGCAGCACGACCCGCGGCCCCAAATCGAGGGAGCGCTGCGACCCCAGTGCCCAAAACCGGCGGCTTACACTAACATTTAGGCGGGATACAAACGCAAAAATAGTATACACTCGTAAGAAGGACCCCAAATGGCGCTTGCCCCTGTGATTCCCCCCATTCCCCGCCCCCCCCCGACCGACTGGCCACCAGGTCAGCAAGACGAACGTTATAGGGCCAGGGTCGCAGAAATCTGCGCAGAGGGCCCCCGGCTCTGCCGGGGGTGGTGCCTGGGGCGGGGTCAAAGTATTACAGACTCGACGAGCAGCCCAAAAGGCTATTTTGAATAATAATGGCCTAGGGATATTCCAGATTTCACACCAACTAGATCTGTTGCTTCGCAACAAAAAAAAGTAGTTAGGTTTTAAGGAATAATAATTTGGTCCCAAAGGGACAATTGCGCAATTGCACGGGCGCTTCGACTGTACCGGGACGTTTTACTTTTTGGATACGCCGGCTTGCGTAATAGGGCTGGTGAGTTGCGCGCGGAATGAGGCTACGCAACTCACTTGACACTTGAACAAGGGCTACGTCGCATCAACTCAACAGGCCTCTCAGACTCCCCGCCCCTATCGGGGCAAGGCAGGGGGGGGGGGGGGGGTCAATAAAAACACACTCGCAACAGGCTTGTTAGTGTCACAGGCAAGGCAGCCGTTCGTGGGCTTGGCTACGCTAGCAATTGCTCCCGACCGGGCGAGGCCAAAGCCCTAGACACCTTCGGGGCCACAGGTATTCCACATTTCTGCGACCCGACAACGGCAGGTGCCCAATTTTCCCGCCCGTGGGCACCAAAAAACCGCGGAGACACCTGAACGCTTGCCTTTGGATCGACTCTTGCGAGCGCCCAGTAAGCTGGTCTTGCAGTTGTCTTCGGGGCCCCCCGGCAAATTTAAACGAGGGGCCAAACTAGTGGGAAGGCTACGCCGATTACGGTGCACGAATTTTTGTTTGGCCTATTCAATGCCAGAAGAGGGTAAATATGTTTGAATCGCTCACACAAGGGCAACAAGCACCAACACACCTGTCAGGATGTTCCAGCATATAGCAAGGTTTTAGGAAGGTCCTAGATCGGCCATTAACACGTCACCCCGACCTTTTTTGGCAAACGCTACCAAGGGCCACCCCGAACGTAGGGTCGGGAAAATGGCGGCAGTGCGTCACTTGCGCGTCCGGGGCGTCACGACCCGCGGTTCAAGTGCGCTGCGCGGTTCTGGCCTCCCCCCAGAACGCAGGCCAGAGAGTCTCTCTCGCGAATGTTTATAGGCAAGCGCCAACAGTTTTACTGTGACAAAGGCCCCTGTACCCTTTAACACTTTCCCCACGATGGCGCCGTCAAGTGTTGCGACCCTATCTGTTTTGTTTGTGCGTTTAGCGGGGGCCCCCGGTATTTTTGCCACCTGCTCGGGAATAGGTCGCCCGAGTTACAATAAATCCAGGCCGCTGCGGCAAGACACGGGTTTTGCGGTTCGTATCACACGATGTGGGGAAAACACTCGCCACAGCGAAGCGATCGGTGAGTATTGGTTACTGTGGCAGCGAGTCCGCCGAATCCCTAAGGGAAAGGGCGCTTCGGTGCGCAGCGTTTAGCTTGCGCCCTTCGGTGCTCGCACCCAAACCACCGCGGGGCCCCCCCTACACAGGCGATCCCGGGCGCGCGTCCGGCGGATGTGAAAGCCACTTGTGATTCCCCCCAGAAACCCACTTGCCAGCGTCGCAAGCGTAGGCACCCATTCGGGATACTGAGCTCTGTGACCGGTGCTCGGGCAAGCCCTCGCCCGTGGGAAATCTACTTCCAGCGAAGCGGTGGAGTGGCCCCCTCGGGGGAATCCCCCCGCAGGGGGGATGGGGGGTTATGCAGCATCACTCTCGCTCAACGTACCCTTAGGGGTACAGAACGCGCAATCGGAGTGCCTGGTTAGCCCCCCGAAAGGGCGCTACCGGCGGGCAACACCACTGGTACAAGACTCGCTTACAAAGGTTATTCCCCCCCACGCCCACTGCACTGCGGTGACCGCCGGATACTGCCGACCAAAGGTCGGCAGGTTTCTGGGTTTACAAGAAGGGTTCATTTAAAACCGACCTGGCTCCCTGAAGATTTAAGCGCCTTTCTTTTTTTAGCCTTTAGACAAACTTGAACAGAAATTAAAAATGTTTTAAACCGTAGGCGAGGGGTGTTTAGCTTTGTCCACCGCGGACGATCGCGACTCATTATGACCGAGCCGAATATTTAATTTACCCCTCTCTGGGGGGGGTACGGGCGGGCAACAATTTATTATGCCTCTACTAGCGGAAAAGTGCCTTCCATGGCGTCGGGTAACCAGGCGTGAAGACCAAGTTGAGCGGATTTACCTACTGCTCCTACAAAAAGAAGTATACAAATAATATTTATGGCAGATAATTCCATATTGCAAAATACAAAACACGCTGGATTTGTGGAAAAATGAGCAGCACAAGCAAAAACAACCGAGAAGTCTACTGTTTTAAATAGGTCATATATCCCCATAATTCCTAGTGCTAATCCAAAATCTCCAACTCGATTGACTATCATTGCTTTTATAGCTGCTTTATTTGCTTGTAACCTAGTATACCAAAAATTGATTAATAAGTAAGAAGCAAGGCCGACGCCTTCTCAACCCAAAAACATTTCAATGAAATTATCTGCTGTGACTAACACTAGCATAAAGAATGTAAAAATAGATAAATAACACATAAAACGAGGAATATGGGGATCTTTTTCCATAATAGGGATAGGCCAGTCTAGTTCGAAAAAACGGCCTCCGACGGCGGCCAGAGGGCCCAATAAAAATGCCCATTCATATTACCCCGTCCGCGCCAGGACGCGCCTTGTAGAAAAGCGCCGGTCCCGCGGTTCGGGTGGAGTATAAAAGCAATCAGCCTATCGTTTTAAACATGCCCCCCCGCTGAACCGTACATGACAATTACTTATCATACGGCTCCTATGATTTGGTGAACATGTCCCCCCCCCCCACCACGGTCGGTTAGGAGCCTCTTAACTACATGCTTGCCTACTCGGGAATAGGCACTCACCAGGCTTTCGCGTATTGACAAAATGCCGCGCTACGCGCGGCCCTCAGGGGGCCGCGTAAATGAGGACAATAAAATCAAATCATCAAACCCATTTTAGCAACTTTTCAGTATTTTTGACTGGCCCCCTGTTCCAAGGCTCCCCGCACTGCCCGGCGTTGCCGGGCAGGGGCTGGGTCGCAGAAATCTGCGCAGGGGGCTAATAAGCATGGTCGTTGCTTTTACATTCGGTTGGGGGGGCATCGGGGCCACAGGTAAGCAAGAATCTCGCCAACAGAGTCAACGGGAAAAAGGGTCGAAGCGGTACTGTAACCGAGCGCCATTGACGACGAACCCTTAAAAGAACACATTATTCCCGAGTAAGGCACTTTAGCAATGGCTGGGTGAAGGGCGCCTAGCTTGAAAAACTCGTTTTAAGGAACGACCATGCTTATCAGTGGAGCTTTATGGGCACTCTTTAACCCAGTCAGTACGCGACAATTGCTTTTACACTCGCGGTTGCGACCGTACGCCCCCCTGCACCGGTCCGTGGGGGGGCGGCTGTGCAGCGACCGGCAAGCTGCACAGCAGGGTCGGGGGTTCAGGCACAATAAACCCAGAATTATCGTGCCCCCCTACAGGGTAGGGCACGATTTTGCCAGTACAGGGCTAGGTAGCAAGACCGGTACCCATCGGGGGTCCCCTCTGGCGACACACTAATTAGTTTAGTGGGTCAAGTAGCATGTGGCTTGTGTGTAGTGAGCAATCGTTGGGGGCACTCCGACGTACTGATCGGGCAGACCATGTTTCGTATCGAGACAATACAATGAATTGGGTTCATCCTTAACCCCGGAGGGGTCTGCAAACAACTATACCATTCACAACAACACAGTTGTCCCCTTCGGAGCCCCCTGCCCACGCTTAGCCGTCCCGCCCGGACGGCGGGGCCCAGGGTAACGAGTCTATACTATACGTAATGCCGGGATTTAGGGAAAGGCGTCAAGCGGTTGACGATACCCGGCCACCAGCGATCTTGCTTGGCCGGAAAACGGCCAGGGCGGGCGCGCTCGCCTGGTAATCGCAATTATAGCCCCCAAAACATTTAGGATAGGCTCGTTGGCCCCCCCCTGTTGGCGCTTGCGCGACCAAGATCACTGGGGGGCCGCATGAATAACGAGGCCTCCAAGGATGTATGCCTATGCTAACCTCAATCACATATACTCTTTCGTCTGATTTTTGCTTGTGTATTCCTGAGTGTAAAAGTCAGTATAAGACTACCAGCTCCGCCGGAATTGGTGCGACAGGGTCGCAGAAATGCGGGGTCTCTTGCTTCGCTGTTTATGTCTCCGGTGTGACACTACGGATCAGGCACGGCGCAAAAAAACTTGGGCGGGGCCGGACCGTTTTTGATTGGCCCCCTGCGCCCAAAAATTATAGTTGGCTTCCCGACCCCTCGCTTACGCGTGGTGTGAGCAACTTAGAGTTTATCGAAGGTGCCATTCGGACCCCGCGCCTCTCTCGGCTTGGCGGTCACTCGATACGATTTCATGTCGCACTATGAAATTCCATACATATGCAATGGGGGTCAGGGGTCGTGAACAGGCATATAAATAGGACGGGCAAGCAATTTTGCCAACGACACTACACGACGTCAAATTCCACGACCGTGTTATTACGCCTGCCGCTGGACGTTTGTAAACCGCTTTTCTGCGGGCGGCTACTCCTTTCCTTTGCCTTAGTACGGTCGACAAAGTTTGTTCGCTAGATACTATACAAGACAACTACTGTCCTTCCCACCAATACTTTTATTTGCCCCTGACCAGTATTTTTAAAATTTAAAATATTGCGCCCAAAGTGGGGCCGACATTCTATAGCGTAGTATACTCGCCTTCTGGGCCCCCTGCCTTGCCTGCATTCTGGGGGCAGGCATTCACAGAGGATCCGGTCGGCAGCGGCGGGCAACCATTTTTGTGCCCAAGCCAGAGCAATGGACAGCCAAGGCGTGGGCCACTCGGGAATAACTTCGGTGTCGGCGGCCGATCAATTGGTGCCCCGGTAGGGTCCCCAGGCCGGGGGTAACAAGCGCCATTCGCTTGTACAGTGGCGAACCGAGTGCTCATTTCCATGCTTGCCGTGTCCTTTTGGATAAACACCGCGCCTTATTGCTGCGCTCAATTACAACAAATGCCCCCCGGTCGGGTCAATGGCGGCCCTCCGGGCAAAAACAAGGTTGGCAACAAGACCCTTCCCTACGAACCGCACATGACACTCACACGTCATACGGCTCTGAAACGTGACCCTGCGACTCGCACGACACCGGCCCTTTCGGGGCACTAATATATTCAAATCGGGGGCACAAGCCAAAAGGTCGCTAGCCCACGTCAAGACCCCTGGAATATACACACTTGTTGGCCGAACGCAGTGAGGCACAAACTCGTGATACCTGTGGCCCCTAAGAGCCTGGCTGGCTTCGGCTGGTCGAGCGCTCGAAATTCTCTAGTTTTCAAGTTGCACAGAGGCGACGGTGACCTGGTGCCTATGGGTGTGGCTGCGCATTTCTGCGACCGCTTGGTTAAAGCCGCTAGCTTGGGCCTCGGCCCAGTGGTACTGTCTATTAAAACCAGTCGGCGACCATGGCTTTCCGCCCGTCTCCTGACTCGTTTGGGTCCCCTACAGATCGCGGCCCTCGGGGACCTAAACGAGTCATTGTAGTGATCCCCCTCTTTGCTACAGTGTGGTTCGCGTTGTACTCCCCCGGGCGGCGGCCGTTATGCATTCGGCTGGGAGACCTAACATAGACCATAAGGGACCCCTTTCCTCCTTTAGTGTAGCAGTACTCGAGTACAGTCTAGGCATCGATCACCCACGAACCCGCCTACAGCGGGTCCGTCCCCAAGTAAAAAGGGCACCCCAGTTTGTGGGATTCGTACTCCTATACATCCGCAGCCCTCTACTCACCCTCAAGTCATCACCGTAACCGGCTGAGGATAATGAAACTTTTGGTCCCCTACGAGGACTATAATGTTCGATAGGCGTAGCATAATGAGTGTTTGCCTCCCCCCAGAACGCCCCCAGAAGGCGAAGCGCGTCATATCACGGGGCGGTCGCTACGCCAAGGATCATTATAATCTACGGCTCTGTAGCTGGGGGGTGCACCCCGCACCTAAACTACTTACTAAAGTCACCACTACACACATCACAACAGTTAGACTGTCAAACAAAAACCCCCAACAAGCATCAAACATTTCTGTAACAAACCAAGGGGCAAGTTTTATATAGCACGGACTTGCGCACAAAGCGACCTCATAAAAAGCACCGCATGACAAAATAAATGCGAAAAACACAAAACCTGTGGTTAATAACGCGGCTCCTCGAAAGCCTAATCAACGGCCAAAAAAGCCTGCGCATAAACTACCAAGCAAAGATCGGGTCGAATATATTGGGGGTGCTTATAACGATTACCGTCACTTGGGCAGGGTCGCAGAAATTGCAATGGCCCCTATTACGAAATCCCGGCGGGGGCCGGGATCTATAAGTTTACCCCGAATTTAAGCTCCCGCCTAACCGTGCAAGATGGTCACCCAACACACGGCTTTCCGAAACCCCACTATTAAACCTCGGATGCCCCTATTGACGCCCCCAGAGGGGGCTTGGTGCTTGCACACTGGCCTCCCCCCAGACCGCAAGCACCAGGAAACAAGTTATTGTTCCAATTTCTCGGCCCCCGACCGGGGCAATTTCGCCCAGCGCCAATGACGCATAACGGCTCGAGTTCCTGTTACCGACCGTCAACTGCGCGGCGGTCGCAGCAAAGCGTTGGCCCCGCTGCCACAGTCTCCGGCGGAGCTGCGGGGCCACAGGTAATTAGCTTCCTGTTTTTTGGCACCCGAGGGAGTTTCCAGGCCCCTTCAAAAATATAGGAGCGCCCATGGCGTCCACAAAGTGGACCAAGCATCTTGAGGCTAGCCGGCGGACTGGCGAATCCGCCGTGACATTATTTACTACAGACCTTCTGGCCTCAGGCGCATGCGAGCCCGAGTACACCGGTGTTGCCTCTTCTGTAGAACTGGCCTCAAGCCTGGTCAGATACTTTTGGTTCCTTTTTTCACAACGTGATCGTCGGGCCCTCCTTAGCGCCTCGCCGTACTTCCACAATGGCGCAACAGGGTTGCCGATACTCGTAATAATGCGTTACCGGGGATTTTCACTGCTCGACAGGAACTCAGTTTCACAAAAGCTAAGTTAATCTGATAGGGCTCGTGCCCACGACACAGGGGTCTATATGCTTATGTCCCTATAACCAGGCGGTTTGCCTAGTAAGTTATATTAAGTACTCGTGCGCCGGGGGGGGGCACCGCCACCAAGGGTTACATACCGCCCACTCGTGTACAATTGCCACTCTTAGAGTCCCCGAGTAACCCTTGGGCGTCCACAATTCTTATACTTTACAGACATGCGATGATTCCCACGCTGTTTCCAGCTCACCGGCTAGACCCTGGAGAAGCTACGGAAATATGGGTAAAGTCTGGAGGTTATTGCCCGTACTTCTGTGTTTCAAGGTGGCTTGGGACCGGTCGGGGCGCGGGGTTTCCCCGTAGTGGACGCCGGTCGCGGAGGACCGCGACCGGTTGCTATGCCATAAAAATTGTAATTTTGGCTTACCCACTAGAATCCGCTCTTATCGTTTCCTTCTTGCGGCACCAGCACAGGAGGCCGCCGCTGGTCATATCAAAGCCGGGGGCAAGGATTACACAGCATAGCGTGTGCAGCGAACAAGCGGACGTTCCGGCAGAGACGGGTCAGGCGGGGCCCTTTTGCCCTAACCCCCTACGGGGGGTTAGTTTTGCCGACCGTTCGCGACGGATACTCGGCCACTGCGGGATGGGACAGTTGTGGGTCATTATCTGCTGGCTCGGGGGTCGTCCCGAGCTGGGTCACAAAACTGCCCCGTCAGCCCGACCCCCTTCGGGGCAGAGCGGCCGCGTGAAGCCGGATACTGCCCACAAAGTGGGCAGTTGGCTTCGCGGCGACCCTGGCCGCGCCGAGGAGGTTGGGCACCCGAGTGAGGCAAAAAGCGGCACAAGAGCGCAGTCAACCCAGCGGTACAGAGCCACTTGGAAAAGCACGGCAACCATGTGAAGCAACCGAACGGTCGCCCGGAAGTTGCGATAGGTCGGTATGGAGCCTCCCCCGCGTAGAACCGTACATGCAACTCTCACTGCATACGGCTCTTTCAGCCTTCAAAGCATTTTTTTGTCTCTCTGAGACAATCGCCCCTGTTGCTCGTAACCGCCGCGGGACGCGGGTTGGTCAGTTGATACTCGGAATATTGACCGCGCAGTGCGCGCGACAAGGCGACCGGTTGCAACAATTTGAGAGCATAGCTATTTACCCGTACACCGGGGCCATAGGCGGTCGATACGCTAGATCTGGTGTCTCCTTCCCGAGACCCCTTTTCGGGGGGGCAATTCAGGGGAACTGTCCACTTTGTGGACCCAGTGATCTTAGGGAAGCGTGGAACAGGGGGTCGTATGGCGCTTGCGCGACCTTTGTGCCAATACGCGAGCGGCCATTGTCAGTCGTATGTAAGCACCCTTGGGCTCGGGAGAGTTTGATGCGCTCGTAGTGGCAAAAAGTCGTCTTCGGGCCAAAGTGCCCGGATTAGCCACCTTTCGGCGTTGCAGTTGCTTCGAAACGGCGACCCCTAGGCCATTCGCGCAGTGTTTTGCTTCGCGGGCATTCCTCGACCCACAACAGTACTCACTAATCGCCGATAAATCGGGTGTCCCACGAACGCCGGGGCGCAAAGGCTTTAAATTGCGAGTCCGCTATCGTGAGCGCCTCTTTATAACGAATTTATTCCCCGCTTCGATACAACTGACGGAAAATCAAGCAGCGCGGAATTCGGTCAATTAAGCGTGAAATAATGAAACACTTGGCCTGGGCCGGGGGGGGGCGGCCTTACTTGCGCGCGACCGTTGGCCCGCTGTCCGCACCGAAGAACACTTGCGCGATCTTGCCCCGGTCGCGCAGCCTGTCTCTGCCGGGCCAAGCGACCCAGCCCCCGGTAGCGGACGGCGCTCTGTTTGCGTTGCCAACAGCCGTGGGGCACTGGGCCCAAATGCTTCTAATAACCGTGACTTATAAAGTTCCGCCCCGAAGGGGCCGGAAGCCAAGCGCCCTATGGGGGCGTCGGCCATTCTCTCACGATGCGCGATACCCCCCAGAGGGGGCGGGCCGGTAGGGGCCCTGCCCACCCACAATGTTGACGCTCGGTCAAGGGCTCGTAAAACGGACTATACCGGGACGGATCTGTTTGCGCCGCGCGCCGTTCGGCCGATGACTAATGTCGCGACGCCGAAACTACGGGGATTCGTGTAGTTACAAGTGTGCTTTTGCAGTGGGTTAACCATGTTCCTTACCGAGCCGATTTTGGTGATTTGGGACCATCCTTTACCCCGGAGGGTCGACGTGCCTTGACTGCACCAATTCTAAAAATTAAGCCTGCCCACAAGATCTCTTAAGTTTGTTAGGTTTTTGCATTATTCCACGCTTGATTACAACGGATGACTCGTGGGTCGGCGTGGCTGCAGAGGATTGCTCCAATTGCCCCCGACCGGGGCAATTTCGCCCAGCGCCACTGGCCACCAGAGGTGGCAATTCAAAAGCCCCCGACCGGGGCCAATGCCCTAAGTATTCACGAGGCGTATATAGATGTTAAGCATCACTGTCCCCGAACACACCAGATCACGCATTTGGAAGCGGCCCACATCGGCTCACGTATTTGTAATTTAGCCATTAGTTCGGCCGATGACTTGTGTTTTTTGGCCTCCGACCGCGGTGGCGTCCCCGCAGAGGACTTTGCTGCGGCTTAAGAAGCGGTCTGGTGTACATAATTTCTGCGACCTACTGGGGTAATAAGTAGGGTGGGGGGCACTTGATCGGTCGCCGCTTCGCGACGGATCCTCTGGAAAAGGTGGAACGATGAGACCCCCCCCCCTTCGGGGGTGTGTGTTTTTCCAGTCGATCGTCGTGGTTTCGGCGAGGCTAGTAGGCCCACGATCACTGGCGGCACTCCTCGAAGCGGAGAGCGTTCAAATGGGGGTTCGCTATAAATTGCGGCTTTCTGGGAGTCTTGTAGTCGCGGCGAAAAAAAATTATAGGCATATAAATACATCACGTGCCGGCTAAATGCTCGCTTACGCGGATGTTGGGTTCCTAGATTCTGATCAGGTTACATATCAGGCGGTTTGTAACCGCGCGGCCCAGCAAAGCTTCATGTCGCACTAGAAGAATGGCATAGTCGGCCTAACCGTTTATAACCGGTTGACCGCTAATACAGAACCGTACATGATCGTTTCCGATCATACGGCTCCTCGCCCAAAAAAGCGACAAGTACCAAACTCGTGAGCGATGGCTCCCCCCCGCAGGGCACGCTCTTGCTTTGCAAATGCTCGTGATAATGAGCGCCCAGCGTCTCACGGGTCGGATCGCAAGGGCCGAGCGCTGATTCACTTTTTTACGCGAGGGTACGTCTGCATATTTTATTCATTATGAATAAATTTTCGCTTATTGCCCCATCCTACTCTCTAGCGTGCTGACAATGCCACCAACCCGGCCGCGCACTCATCACTGCAGCCGCGCTTTGCGCGGCCCAAGGTCGATCGCTGCACAGCCGGATCCTCTGGCAAGAAGCTTTGGGCACAAAATCCGCAGCCCGAAACCCCCTAGTCGGGGGTTATAGGTGGTTTCCGGCTGCCCTACACCTAAAAGCGGGTCGCGACCCCATAAACAAAAGAACGCGCCAACGGTTTAGGTTAAAAAAGGCTACACCAGGCTGCAGGCGCCCCCTTCGGGGGGGGGGGGGTCGCCGAGTTTGGTTCCACCCCGACGAAGTCGGGGTTGGACCAATGCTTCGGGTGTCTACCGCCCGATTGCCCCCGGGCGCAGCGAGGGGGCAATTTATACAGCCACGGGACGATACCAGTGCTTATTCCCAAGTATAATACTCGGAAACGGCATGCTGCGGGGGGGGCATGCAAACAACATCCATCTTGCGATCCGCGGACTATTGCCCCGGCGTCGCCGGGGCAATTGCGCGAGCTCGCGAGCGCCGTTTTGTTGCTCACCCTTCGGGACGGACATGCAATTTGTCCTAAAGGTCGGTCGTCCGTGGGAAGAGAGTATACTGGCATGCTCCCCCCGCTATCGGCGGGGTCGAGGAAATAGAGGCCCCGAACGCTGGGGCGACTTTCTGCAGCAAATGTACGTTAACTTGGGAATAATGACCCGCTTAGGAGGAGCCCCGGTCGGGGGCTTTTGCTATTACGCATCCGAACTATACGACATTCTGAGGTTAATTGTCCGGGCGCTTGCGCGTCCGGCGGAAACTAGGACAGCGAAGCTGCAATCACTGGGGGCCTGGTTTCTGACTATGGTGCCTTGGGTTTTCCCGTTCCAAACTGTCATTTTGTGTGGGCCGGAAGGCTCCTGCTTTACACTGAGTACTGCAGTAGGGAGCCGGTTATGCTTATGCACACACACCCCTGCCGGGTTATGCGGCTGGTGTACGCACTTGTTTGCCTGGTCCCCACCGGCCGGCCGGCCGGTGGGGACCAGGCCCCCCCCGCAGGGCACAAAAAATCGCTCACCTGGCCCGGCAAAGCCGGGCAGTTCCCCGAAGGGGGCAATTCCCCCTACGGCAGAGCCGGAATGACCCGCAGCGCCATGGTGTATTACCCACCGCGTGGTCCACCCATTAAAAGTAGAAACCCCGGGGTCGGACAGTACACGCTGGCCTCTTGCTTCGCCGCCCGGGGTGACGGTCACTGTTGGGTGCTTATTCCCCCCCGGCAAAGCCGGGTAAATCCACTGTGCCTCCTAGTTCGATATATATGGCAACAGGCATTTTATGTTATGCACATGACTCCTATAATCCCCGGCGACGTCGGGGATTTAGTTTAGTGTCGGGGCACTACCTAAGTGGCTACGGGCCCCCTCATGCATCAAACCAGGGAGAGGCTCAAGCTAGTCAAAATTGGTGCCCCCGGCCTGTTGCTTGCGCGTCAGGGGCACCGTTGGTAGCGTGCAAAAAAAACCGTTTTTTGCTATAGGACCCCGGTGTCAGAGGATCCGTCGCGACCCGGACAAAGGGCTCGGCCTCCACGAAGTGGCCCTTGCCTGCCCCCCCCTGAGGGCGGCTAGAGCACGCCCCGAAGGGGGCCAGGCACCTGGAGCTTACGCGTCCTATTAGGCCGGGGGGGCCCCGGGACAATATGACAATAATGAGGACGCAATCTCGTCAAAACCAGCCGCATATTTTTCTGCCCACGCTCCGCCCCGAACGCAGTGAAGGGGCGGGGGGCATTGCCACCAAGCAGCGCGTCATCGCGAGTCTTGATCTCGTATCAAAACAGTTCACTCGATTATTAGCCATCGGTAATACTCGACAGCAGCTTGACTGTGGGGCTAATCCACACCATCTCACAACGTTGTGAAAACCACGACCCGGCGGGTTGTAGCCTGCCAGGCAACTTTGAGACTATGGCGTTGCAACAATTCCGGCCACCGTTCCACGCTGCCCATCATAAGCAGCAAAAGGATCAATTTGCGTAAACGATATTTTCGTCAACTGCAGCGGAATAATAAGCTGCACTTTACAAACAGCGCTCAACCAGTAAAAAAAGGTTTCACTTTAGAGGCTCGTGTGCTGCCGGGACACGCCCTTGCGTTGGAGGTATTTCCGACAGTTGGTCAGTTATTTCCTTTTTGCCCAGCTTCGATTGACACCCCGAACACGAATCAGGCCCGCAGGGCACTTTATAGGCAACGCTTTCACACGACCCTCTGGTGGGAGGGTATTTCACCCCCATGACAGTTCAGTTCACCCGTGCAAGGGGTGCTATTGTTAGCGCAGCCGCACGGCTCGTCGAAGGAGCGCAGCGGGGGAGGATCGCGCAATTGCTCCCGACCGGGCGCCAAACACGGACCCCCAGTTTGAGCGGCTCTCGGGCGCCTACCGGCGCACCAACTGGTTTAGCCGGTGAACGGGTCACACACATAAATACATAACTTGAACAACTTTTTTTCGACTTCGTTGCAGCGTATAATGCATTTTTTTATGTACCCGGCAGAGAAGGGGCTACCCCCCCCGAAGGGGGGGGATCCTGGTTCGCCGCCCTACATTCCAACGCTACCCGGGCAAACGAGGCCCCCCGCACACAGCGAAGCGGTGGCTCGAGTGCCTTGTTTGAGCTCCCGAAAGGGGAGTCGCGAAATCTCATTTCCGAGTACTCGCATACAAACCCCCTGCACAGGCGGGCTGCTGATCGCGCTCAGATAGGAGCGCCCAGGCGCCCTGAGGTTCGATGCCACGGCCAATACTCGGGAATAAGCACTACTAGCCACCAGAGGTGGCGGTTTGTTAAACAGTATATCGCCCCGTTTTTTGCACTACAGATCGCAACGAGCTTAATTCTTGTAAGTACCGCTGTCTGAACTAAGGACTAATGAAGTGGGCATTTCTTGGCCTCTAGTCGTGGCAATGCAAAATCAAATTGGGCTCGTTCGCTCTAGCCCACAAAACAGGGTTGCGACTAGCTTTGCGCGGGCAGCCACCATATTTGCCTGGCAGGGTCGCAGAAATGCGCAGCCGGGGGGGGGGGGACGGGGGCCCTACTTATCCTGACGCCCCCTGAAGGGCACTTACGTACTGGTGGAGGCCCACATCCGACTCCCCGAACCCAGGGTCGGGAAATTTGGGCACAGTTCGCAAGCGCCAAGACCTGGCGGCGACATACTCGGGATATACGATGCGCCCATCCGTCTAGGCTGTTCGCTACGGGAACAGAATTCTTCCCAGTGTATATTGCCGAGCTATTCGAATAAAATCTAGGCGACCCAGACCTACCGTGAGATGTCGACCTTACACGCTCATCGCGTACTTACCAAAGGGCGAGTAGCGGGAATCGAACCCACGTCTCCAGAACCACAATCTGGCACTTTAACCACTAAGTAATACCCGCCTAATTAGTCCCCCGGTCGCGCCGCTTTTATATTGGCCCCAAGATCACTGGTTATTCCCCCCGGGTCGCGTAACGAGTGTTTTTAAAAAAGGGATACTACAGCGCCCACGAACGGGGAGCCTTGCCCACAGAATACTGTAGTAGCGCTGATTTTTATTCAGCAATCCTAAAACACCCCGCAGGGGATCGTTGTCGGGCCAGTGTTGTGAACCTTTGGGGGCAACAAGAAGGATTAATTCGCCGTGTGCTGCCGACCGGGAATCTCATCAGAGGGGGTGTAGTCTGTTCGCCAGAGCGCGATGTGTAAAAGGCTTTCTAGGTTACTGCCTAAAAAAGCCTTTTACACATCGCGCTCAATTATTGCTTACCCGGCAGAGACGGCGTCACAAACTGTGCATCTTGGCTGCGCTCGCTGGTGTGCGCGCTCCCCGGCGCTAAGACCGTGCTCACGGCGTTCGCGTCCGATCGGATGCTTGAGCTGTTTGCTCTGATAACAGATACAAGTTGCCGGTGCCGCCCGGGGCTAATATCAAATTTGAGCGTTTATATTACGCTCCCGATATAGCTACCCCCGGCTCACAGGGCGCTTGCGCGACTGATCTTACTGATTTAAGTGTAAGACAACTTGGCAAACAGGGGGCCAGCTCACCGGTTTGGTCTTAGAATTAGAACGAACCTTGGGTCAAAAAATCACAATACCCCCCGAGGCTTATGTTCCGCGGGCCGTCCCTATGACAGTATCAGGGACTCTTGACAAGTCCCGGCGGTTGGGCAGGTCGTATTGTTATTCCCCCCCCCCCCCTCGCTGCATTTCTACGAACCCAATTAGGGGGCCTTATTAGACTATACTCTATACCCGGCAGAGACGGGTATATTATATAAGGTCCGCAAGCGCTATCACACCACATGAGCGTAGCCCTTTTTACCACCGAACTTGCGAGGGGGGGGGAATAACAAACTGAAAAAAACACAGTATACGGGCATACAGGCTGTGTAGCTTGGCTGCGCGCGACCAATGAGCGGCAATCAGCTGTAGGGTCGCAGAAATGTGGTATAATCTTAGTTTAGATATTTTTCCTACTGGGGGCAACAAAAAAATACATCAATTGCGTTCGAAAGAGACAAATCTTGATTAACCGGCCCACCTTTGCCCGGCTGTGCCAGAAATGCGCAGCCGGCGGTGAGGTATAACGGTTTTTTTTGCCTGTCTTTCGGACAATTTTATACAAGTCGGCCTCTTGCTTCGCTGCCCGGCGACATTAGCGCTACTTTTTTGCAAAGGCCCCCGGCAGAGACGGGCGGGGGGCTCTATCGCATACCGAAGGGCCCAATTTTCCCGACCGCCTGCCCCCAGACGGCCAGGAAACGCTTCATTCCAGAACCTTAAGCTCGCGTACTGGCCCCCGGCTGCGCACTCATCACTGCAGCCGCGCAAAGCGCGGCCCAAGGTCGATCGCTGCACAGCCGGATCCTCTGGCCTTCGGGACGGGCAAGCGACATTGGCAAAAGCCCCCGACCCGGGGACTGCCCGGCTTTGCCGGGCCAGGGCGCTGCGCGAAATTGCCCCGGTCGGGGGCTTTTAATTCCCCCCGTAGGGGGGGATTTGGGGGTTACGGGGGCGTCGCCTGGTCACGGCTCCCTGCAGGGGGCCTAAACATAGGGGACAGAACACGGTGCACGTCTGGTTCGTTGGCTTGCCGCAAAAATTCTAAATGTAGCCATCGCTACGCCATAGGTGTTGCTTGCGCGCACCTCTCTGTGCCCGGGGGATTAGAAGCAAGCTGCGCGAAAACAGTAAAACACTAGGCGAGCAAGTTCCCAAGGAGCGGTTTATACTAACTTCAGGCCCTTCTGGGGGCAGGCCCCTACAGATCGCTGCCCTCGGGAATTTACACGGGGTTTAATACTACACCAATCACATTCAAGTTCAAGTCAGCTCCTCAAATTGACGTGTAAGCGGCATGGGCGAGCGCAGCGAGCCGGTATACGAGGGTGCGACCGGATCCTCTGTGAATGGCATACTGTTTACCAAGTAGTTTTATTCACACCGGCGATTTGGCCCTGAGCAGCGGACAGCCTTAGAATTATACGAGAAAGTTTACAAAACCTATACACTGATCTGGAACGCCCTGTATACACGCACCTATTTCTAATTCGGGTTTTTGAGCTACTTCGCGGCGTGTTGTTGAGTTTGCGCAGATAATTATAACGTTTTTCTGTGGGAATCGATAGATTTTCAATAATTGACTTATACTCAATCCGTTTCGCTTCATACTTATAAACCAAGTTTCTACGTTTTTGATCACGTTGTACGGAATTTGCCATCAGTTGTCTTATGCAAAAAAAAAAGTTCTTACTCGAAGGGGCAAGATCTGAGCCCCGGTCGCGCCTTCCCCGAAGGGGGGTTATGCGGCGAACCCGGCAGAGACCCCCCCCCCGGCTGGGCACTCATCACTAATCGTCCCCGACCGGGACCAATACCCCCTACGGGGGAATTTGCGCGCAGCGCACAATGTTATTCCCCCCCCACAGTCGGATCCTCTGGCAAAGGTGGGCCGGGTAAGATGTATTGTGTGGTGTCCAGGCTCGCAGAAATAGAAATGTCACACCTGCCGGTCCCCCCCCGCCCCGATAGGGGCAGGTCCGGGGGGGAATCACCCGGCCTCCCCAGTGTTCACAGACGCCTGTGGACCGGGGGGCCGCCCCGGATCCGCTGGGCGCTCGCCCGTCGGGCCGGGTATCGAATGACTCTATCTTTTGGGGGGGACTCACACTGTTTCAGCAGTACTACAGAATTGCCAAACTCAGATAGGTATAAGTAGCCGGCAGTGGATTTTTATCAGTGCTTATTGTGCCTAATTTTTCCGACCTATTTTTTTTTCTATTCCCCCCGACAGAGACGGCGCCACGGTGGGGCATATATACGCTTGTGTATATAGCGCTCGTATTCGGGCTCCTAATTTGACGGCTATATTTACCCCTTCGGGTAAACACATTTCTGGCCTACTATTATAGAGTTATTCGCGAGAACGGCTCTTATTCGGTTCCATTTTCTTTGATCGAAAGCTTTTTGTATGGGGGCGAAGCCTTGCAGCTTGGTTGCCCGTTTGGTTACTCAGGGATTCGTTTTACGGTGCGATCCTGGGGATACCTGTCCGAAACAGTAGGCCCCCCGTTGGCTACGCGAACAGAGGGGACTGTCGATAAAGTTACAACCTTGCTCACTGACCGTGTGTGCGCCACCTTGCAAGTAAGATGCTCGTGCTTTTGGCAGCGGCCTTTCGTTGGCCGTAGCTATTGATTTGTCAGTGATAACGCACCCGTCAGGTATCCGCTCCCTGAGTTTGGTTCGCAAACGACCAGTAAGTGAAAGATCACACGCCTCCCCCCAGAAATCCGCGGCGGAAAGAATTGTAACTGTCGATACAGCGAAACGGCGGAAAGGGTTGCAGCCTGTAGGAACTTTAGGGGGGCTGCCGACCAAAGAGCGCCCCTGAGCAACCGACCCATAAAATAGTCGCCGATACCGCGAAGCAGCCGCCGCGATTGCTTGGCGCTTGTGCGACTGGCGGCGCTTTTTGTCCACCCCTTCGGGGCGGACAAAAAGCGCCTTCGTGGCAACAAATGTATGGATTTTACCGGAGGTTGGTCTTGACGCGCTAACAGAGGGGCTGCGAGAATATAATAAGCGACCCTCGTAAAACCAGCAGTTATAAGGCTCTCGTGTGTATAAGCCCCTTCTGAGCCACCTCAATTGGGTTGCTCGCAAACACGACTTGCCGGCACAGGATTGGGTCCCCCTGTAGGCGGCATTCGGCAGGCCCCCCGGCGCTTGCTGACCAAAGATAGGCAGCTCCCCTGTCGGAAAAATGCCGCCCGGTGGGGTCAATGGCGGCCCTCTGTTCGCGTAGCCAACAGAAACAAGTCGGCTTCTGCGATGGTTTGGCTTGTTGGCGGGGTCGCAGAAATTGCGTGGCCTACTGTTACGGGCACCAGTAGTTTTTTTGCCCACTGCGCGAACACGCAACGCCGCGTGCACATAGTGAGTCAGCTCACAGGTCGCCAGAGACCTACGAAGTCGAGCGAACACCTCCAAAGATTTTGATATCTGTTCCCAATTAGTTAACGTACCACCTAGCCACTTTTCGTTACAATAACTGACAGTAGAAACCGGCGAGCCGCTAGAACCCCCCTTTACTTTTATACTACTCGACTGTATTGTATGTGCAATTCTTTTGACTAAAGGTGATAATTCTAGATTAGTATTTAAAATACTGATGTGCCCCGAATCATCGATAACTTTTTTTAGGACATATAATGCTCGATAAACCGACAACAAGATTTTTTTAATATCCATTATACATACTTCGCTCCGCGATCCTAAAACAAACGCTTCGAGTTCTGAATTTACAACTTTTTTTCCTAGGTGAGCACCTATTTTGATTTTTTGCCTTACTATCGGTCGGCAAAACTCTGAATTATTAGTAGTGATTTTTGACATTATACAACGTCTAGATTTCAACAAAAGTTTAAAACAGGCCCCGTCTCCTTTGCCAGAGGATCCGGCCCCCTGACTCGTTCGGCGTAGCGAGAGAGACGCCCCGGACGCGCCGCCGGGATCGCCATCGGGCCAAGCGCCCTGGGGGCTCGATAGGCTGCGCCAAATTTTCCTAGGGCGGGCTTATTGAATGCACGTCCACCAGTGCATAGCATCGGCGCTGCGGGTCATTCTGCCCGGCCCACAGGCCTGTGGGCCGGCGGGGTCGCAGAAATCTGGGAATTGGCCCCGGTCGGGGGCTTTTGAAATTCCCGGCAGAGCCGGGAATTGACTATTGCTTATACACTCGGGAATCGCCCGGCGGGCTGTAAGGAACGTACACTCGATTCGGCACTCAGCCCGAGCCAGGAATACTCGGGGTCCAGCGAGACGTGGGTATAGCAAGTAGTATACAGGAATTAAGATCTGTTTACGATGGCCCTTGGGAAACGCTGAGGCGCATTGCGATTGCTACTACTCCTTATTCCCGAGCACTGCTAAAGGCGATTCCCCGGCGTCGCCTGCTTGTTGGGCCCGCAACCAAAGGTTGCGGGCTCGACAAGCGTGGTAAAGCCTATCCGTATCGAATTCCTGCGGGTTTTATAGAGCGAGACTACTAGGGACGGGCAAGCGCCCAGCGGCTTGCGCCAGCGGATCCGGGGCCTCCCCCCGGTCCACAGGCGTCTGTGAACACTGGGGAGGCCGGGTGATTCCCCCCCGGACCTGTTCGCGTAGCGAACAGTGGGGGGACCGGTAGGTGTGGGCAGTGCTTCGCCCATTTCACCGCTTCAAGGCGACCCTGCAAAGAAGCCGTTTGCATAGCAACCAAATCGAAGTGACGCCGGGGGCCGGATCCTCTGGCAAAGGAGTCAACAAAAAGAATGTCACGGTTTATTCCCAAGTATTTTTTGCCCCCCCCGATCTTGTGTCCCGTAAGGCCAGAGGATCCGGCTGTGCAGCGATCGACCTTGGGCCGCGCAAAGCGCGGCTGCAGTGATGAGTGCGCAGCCGGGGCCGCGGGCGCAGGCAGGCACCCCCGGCCGGGTTCCCGGCTGCGCCGTGCCGCGCTTGCCCCTGTGATTCCCCCCATTCCCCCCCCCCACGCGCTCCTATCGGGGCCCTCCTTTTGCGACCGTCGCTCAGGCACACCCCCTACGGGGGCGTCAATATTAGAGGCGATGGCCCCGTAGTCACCTGTGCAGGGTCAATAGGCCACAGTTTCTGTTGGCCCCATGCACCCTGGGAATACTCTCGGTCCGTCTCTGCCGGGGGCCAAATTCGGACATGTATCGTATATTTATTATAACAAACCATAGAAGACAACTGCTGGACTTGTGGCTACGCCCTGTTCGCGTCGCGAACAGTGCCCCAATAGGCGCTCCCGTGCCCCCCCTCTGGGGGGGGAGCGGTCACGACAGCCAAGCAAGCCACGCTCGCAATTGCTCCCGACCGGGCCCTGCACAGGCGACCCCGGGGATAATAACAAAGCCACTATTAGAGTCGGATCTAAGGACTAGTAGATCTGCCTCTATTAACGGCAAATTTGTAAATGAACAGCGTAAAAACCCTGTATAGTATACGGCCGCGGAAAACGTTACGTACCGCGCCTGTTGCGGCAATACGTGGTAATCTAGAGCATTCGGGGCCCCCGGTAAAATTTAAATACCTGTGGCCCCGCCGGTCCACAGGCTAGCGACTTTCTTAGTGTCCCGTCGTTCGCTCTATTGTACGCACAAGCTCGCCCCTGCATATATAGTGATAGCTCGCAAAAAGGTTGAAACTTACACACGCCGAGTGACTCTTTGCACCGCTTAGACACATTACCATTACTGGCCTCTATTAGTGATTCTTCCCGAGCCTGCGTTGGTGCGCTACATACTGCAGGCAACATTCCACCGCCCGTGCTCCCCTACGGGGCTGCCAACACGCTAAGCTCGAGGGCAGCCCCGTAGGGGCTGCGACCGCTCCCACGCTTTTGGGCGCAATGTTATAATATATCGTAATGCCTTTAACGATCCGCCCCAGGCCGCAAACCGTACTACACCCGTCTCTGCCGGGGCCACGCATATTAGGAGCGGGGGGGGGGAATGGGGGGAATCACAGGGGCAAGCGCCATGATACCGGGGCAAGCTTGGCGTGCCTAAAACCATAATGTGCACGTTTTATCACTACTGAGCCAAATGACGAACACAGTGAGGCATTATGAAAATTGTCTTCGTCGCAGGTACTTATATGCCAATATGCGGCTTTGAACTCCCCGACTCCTTATTAATTTAACCATTCAACTAAAAAATAAGTGAAAAAACTTGAACGAGCCGATATTACCAAGCACTGGATACGTAATTCCTGTAGTTAGTGTATTTGAATCTACAAAACTTAAAACGGGTAAACTCAATCGGGTTGCTTCTCGGATGGCAACCTGATTGTCGTTTGGGTTTAAGAGAATTAGAAGTTTTTGTGCCCGGCAGAGACGGGCACCGAACCCGCGGGGGGGCCTGCTTACGCGGGCTTGTTGGGCCACGGAACGATAGTGAGAGTGAGGCGGCCGGCGCTCACAGTTCTGTGTCCCGCGAGCGCTTTCCGACCCGGCGGACACAAAAAGGCCCGCCGCAACAGGCGCGGCGTGAAAAGGGGCCCTATTTTTCACAGTTGCCGTCGATAAAAATGCCACAACATTTCCCGGGCCTTGGGGGTTTGTAAAAACTCGACGCTCCGCCGATTTACCTGTTCTGGCCCCCAGAGGGGCACGGGCTCCAAGAGTCGCTAACTGGTCCGTCTGAAGGCTACGCAGGTACTGGGATCGCGAATGGGTCCCCGTAGGGGACGGTACGGATCGTGAACTTTTGCCGCCCGGCTTACAATTAAAACCTAATTCCACATCATATTCTACAGGAAAAGGATCGCGTCTACAAACGCGAACGTCTTGCATATATCTGAAATGTCGTGGCCGAGCAAAGCGGCGCCGTTCCTCAAGCAGAGCTTTCGCAAAAGATTGGTGACCCGCATTATGTGGCACTACGGGAATATACATTTGTTGGCTCGTGGTGGCTCGGCGCCTCTCATGCGCTCACAGGGTTTTCCGCCGGCGAGGTCATGGCGCTTGCGCGCTCCCAATCAAATGCCGGTAAGGCGCCGTTCGATTGCTCAAGTCCCCTGTGTGGGGGCGCCGCCTGCTTGCGCGATCCGCCGTGGTCGCTAAATCGAGGCGTAATTGGTTAAGCCCCCTGCAGGGGGCTTGAGCGCCGGTGCGCTGCGCGGTTCTGGCCTCCCCCCAGAACGCAGGCCAGAGTGTCCCGCGAGCGCCCTCCGACCCGGCGTTCGGAGCGAATCCCAATATGCGCGCCCCACCGCCAACCGGCCTTCAGTTTATTACGCTTGCTTTTACAGTATACACCCCCCGAGCAACCAAGCTCGGGCAATCAATTCTGTCTCCTGCGTTTCATCTTTGGCTTGCGCACCGGCGACGCCGGCTTGTACTGGCGTGTGCAACTTGTGCTATATATTGGGGTGTTGGGGCTCGCCAGAGGCTCGCCAGGCCCTCAGAATTGCCCCCGACCGGGGCCGAGCACTCAGCCCGAGACAAAAAAGGGGGACAATTGTCCGCTCCATATTTCCGAATATTCCCGAGTGTAAAAGCAATCTTAGACCCCCTACGCTCCCGTCTTTTGCCACTTGTAGCATTCCGCTGCAAAAAAAAAAGAAAAAAAACCTTCCCTTGCGGGCGATCGTCCATTCAGCTAGTGCATTTCGGCGACCCGCGCCAACTTGTTCTGAGATCAGGCCGGGGCTCGTTATTAGATCGGGTATGTTTGAACAACCACGAGAAGTGGCCGCCGTTTGGCCTGCGTTCTGGGGGGAGGCCAGAACCGCGCAGCGCACGGTCGGCACCAGCGCAGCCGGACAGGGGAGGGCCCGCCGACCGCGAGTCATTCGAAGCTTGGGTTCGTTGTTTGGGACACCAAGTTCGCGCCTGCGTACGAGCAAAAGGGGCTCGGTGCTTTGGAAACTTGTTTCAAACTCGTAATACCTGTGGCCCCGATGAGCCCGAAGGAGCGCGTCGCGCAGTGCCGATTGAGGCCTCCTTATTGCGCCCAACCGTCGGGGCCCACTGCGTAGGGGACGGCGGCGCCAGGGGTCCAATGAACGTTTTTATGGGTTGTCTACCTAAGAGACGCCACTTTAAAATTAATAATGTGCTTGTCATAAATTATAAAATATGTTGGTCTTTGGGGTTGCAACTCCGCCGCGTCATTGTAAAAATTGCGTTTTCCGAGGCCGAGGCCACCTATTATTCGCGGCGCTCTCTGACAAAGCGCACTGGTGGCTATCCGTTGGGCGCTTTTGTGCAGCGAAGCAAGAGGAGCCCCAAGGCCAAACGAGCTAGCGTCGTGAGCCTCTCTGCGGGGGGACATGGCCCCGCCGGTCCACAGGCCTGTGGACCGGCGGGCAATTGTCCCCTCCCTGCCTGCCTGCCTGTGGGCCGGCCGGCCGGCCGGCCGGCCGGCCGGTGGGGACCAGGCAAATATGCTGTATGCTGGGGCTTGTTCGTAGCAACGTATTTGTGTAGTGCCGCCGGGTTCTGGGGGCAGGCAATTGCACCCGGATAACTAGCGAGAAATATCATAAACTAGCGCCCCGCCATACACCTGGCGGTCTTCGCCGCGGCAGTTTTGCGATGTTAACCCCCGACGCTTCGCTACAACTGGGCTAGGGGCCCTGGCCACCTAGGGCGCTTGCCCGTTATACGAGTACCTGACGTTTTTTGAGGCCCTCTACAGATCGATGACCTCGGGGGGCCGGCCCCGCGCTTCGCTGCACCGCCGTGCCAAGCGCTAATCACCGGGGTTCCGTGGGTGGGATTGTGCGCTGCGCGCACCAACGGTTTGTAGGGGGCTCCGCAACAATTAATATAAATTGAAAAAGTAAAAGTAAATTATGGGTCAAAAAGTCAATCCAATTTCTAATCGGTTACTAATCAATCGCGAATTTGATTCATGCTGGTTTAGTGATTTTTATTATAGTGATTGTAGGATATCCGCTCAACCGATATTGATCCCCCGCGGCGACGTTCCCGGGTTCGCTGTTATTTTAGGTTAGGATCGAGCATTGGCGAAGCTGAGGTACGTGGAAGAGTTATAATATAACTAACTGGCAACTTGTTGAAATAGTGTGATTTCCCGCGGGGCCACAGGTAATCGTAATATGGCGCCCAAATGAGCCCCGGACCAAGAACCCCGGCTGCGTATTTCTGGCACCGCCGGATCCTCTGGCTTTCGGGACGGGGGGGGGGATCACAAGCGCCATTGGGGGTGCTCGCCGGAGCCGTTTTGCGACCCTGGCTCGACCGCTTACGAGTCGCGCAAGCGCCATAATGACCCGGCGCGGCCAACCCCCGCTGCTGTAATAGTACTGACCGACAGCCTAACAAGGGCCCCTTTTCTGCGACCCGGCTCTGCCGGCCCCCCCCCCGTCTCTGCCGAGGATGACACATCACACGCCCCTGGGGGCCTACTCGCCTCCTTATTCCCGAGCAAGTGAGGCGCCCCTCCCCCGGGGGGCTTGCACATGTCGCTGCGCCATTCTGGGGGCGTTCTGGGGGGAGGCAAATTAATACTTTTTTCCTGACCTTACTGCCGACCTTTGGTCGGCAGCCGAAAAGTACAGCCAATTTGGGCGTCCCCCTGTGCCCAATTTTCCCGACTCTGGGTTCGGGGGGCACCATCACTGGGGTCGAAGAAAACGGTTTATCTTGGGGGGCCACGTTACGAAATTAGCTTTTCGTACTGTTTGCCGATCGCAGTATACGTACAAAGTGGTATTACAGCAAAGCGTGTACGCATCTAGCCCCTTCGGGTAAGACACATTTTTGCAATAAGTTGCCAGTTTCTGCGCATGGCCAGTGCCCGATGGAAAAAGCATGCCCCCTACGGGGGAATTGTCCCCTCTGGGGACCAGGTAACGATCCTTGTTGCCCCCAATGGGATATTACTGAGCCCCCTGGGGGTTGACCGTGGGCCCGAGGCAATGCGCTTCGAACAACGCGTAACGTCCCAGGCAGCGTATTCGCTTGTTCAGCCTGCTAGTTTTCCGTGGATGCAATGCGAGAAAAAATCGACCGCGCTGTTGGCACCTTTGCCGGCTTGCTAAACGGCGGCCCCCCGGACGCGCAAGCGCCGTAAGTGGATCGATACGCCAAACTCGGTCACTATATAAAGGTTGCCCCCCCCCCACCGCACCTTCAGGGGGCTCTAAAAGACTGTCGGTGAGATACCAAATGGACGCTAGGCCGTGTCCTCGCCCGGTCGGGAGCAATTGCGAGCGGTGGCGCTTGCGCGTTCGGTGACATTTGCGTGAGCACTCACACAAGCGCTTACGCAAGCGGCGCAGCTGCTAAAGTCATTACGCTCCGCGCTAGAGCCCGCGGTCCGCCACGGACAAGCGGGCCTTGCATACCCTGCGCCGAGTGTTGCACGAAAAGGCAGTCTTATTGGGCCCCCGAGGGCCGCGATCTGTAGGGGGCCCGGCGCTTGCCAGACATGCCCGACCGTAGTACACCGGGGTTACTCGCCGACGGTCCACCGGTCCACAGGCAGGCAAAGTGTTAGACGGCGCAAGGCGCCTCATAGGTATAGAGACCCGTCTCTGCCGGGTGTGGGGGGTAATAACAAGCAAACAACTTTGAGCAGCGCCTATACGGTCCGGCTGATCGTTTTAGTACTAGAAGGCAACCCAATATAATGGTGCAGCGCCCAATCGGGCGAAATAGCGAAAGGGCTCCTGCGCCCAAATCTACCCTAACGTTACTCTCTGATGTAGCGGTCAATATTGGATACGGAGAAAGGCCGCATAAATAAGCTCGCCCGTCTTGCTCGTGGTTTGCTCGGGAACAAGGAGGCCCCCTGCCGCGCCGTTCGCCTTGCCGGTGGCGCGGTTCGGGCGGGAAGCTCCACTGGGGGCCACGCCCGTGGCCAGTGCGCGAAAGACCCAAACGACCCCCCTACGGGGGGGCAAGTCCGAGCTTATGAGCCGTCCAGAACAGAGAGCTCGTAGTACCGTGTTGGGGGAAGGGGCTTACCGGCAACTTGTTGGCGCTTGTTATTCCCCCCCCCGCTCCAAAAGGGGGCCAGTGTGCGACCTCTGTCGGCGAGCCTGGGCACCTCTTTCTCTCTAGGCGCTTGGGGTTTGCGGTCTTTCGCACTCCCTGAGCGCCTAAAGTGCTGTACGCGACCAGGGGCGAACGCAACCCCCCCGGCAAGGCCGGGAGCCTGGTGGCCCAGCCAACTTAACATTCCCAACAGGGCGCAAAAAAATGCCCGATACCCCCCGTAGGGGGTATATCCTGGGGGGTGTGCCAACGCTCGGGGCGAACAGCTCCATCCGTCTCGAAGCCCCCGTGGGTTTATAGCCCGTCCGGCGTCGCCTGCTTCTCGACAACTCACAACTGAACTGGCTGCCCCGGGTTTGGAAGCGGCCTGATCGCTGTGTTATGGGGGGCTAATTTTGTGTTACACTCCCGGTCGCGCAAGCGCCGTGACGCCGGTCGGGGCCTCGTCGAACCTTGCAGGTTATTCCCCCCCCCAGGCCATTGTGCGACTGTACCACGATTCGCTCTAATACAACTGAAAACCACAGGTGGTGAGGCGATCTATGACGCAGCCACAAAAGAGCACACGTAGAGGTTATACACCAGTGGACTGGGGCGCCGAAGGGGGCCAAATAATTGTCGGCCCCTTGCCGAGGCCGCCTCCTGTGTATGCTTCCTAACCCTTGACCATACGGGACCCGGCAGAGACGGGTCAAAACACAAAAACTATAGACCTAGTGATTTAGGGCCCCCGGCGGGGGCCCTAAAATTGGCGTAGTCGAATTTTTTGATTGTTGTCCCCGCAACAAGTGGACAACAAAAACCGCTCGGGTCGGAGGGCGCTCGAGGGACACAATTGCGGCAAACAGTAAGCAGTCCGGCCGCGCTGTTTAGTCACCGGTGTAGCGGGGTGGGGGGGCCTGGCCTGCCCCCAGAACCGCGCAGCGTTTCTGGGGGCAGGCAATTGTCCCCTCTGGGGACCAGGCAAAACTATATCTGCGCCAAAGGCTCGCTAGTGTGATAATTTTCGGAATATACATAGCGACCCGGTCAAAGGGCTTGGGCTACTCGTGTAAATAACACTGGCCGGGCCGGGGGGCCCCGGCCCCGTTATTGCCCCCGCCCGACCAGTGCCTAGAGAAGCGGTGGGTGGACTGTAAATGGTGCCCCCCCCAGCCGGGGAGGCTGGGCAGGTGGGACCCTGGGTTGCTACTCTAGCATATGAGCGCCGCTTCCCCACCTCATGGCGATTGCGCGCTCCGGGAAAAGCTCAAGATTGCGTAACACCTGTGGCCCCGAGAGACGTCACTTCACACGCGCCCAGATGATCTAGCATCAAACCTGCGCGCCGCGTACAGCTGTAGGTAACCAAAACTACCCTACGTCCAGTGTGGCGGGCGGGTTTCTTAGCCCCGGTCGGGGGTTTTTGCAAACACCATGGGCGCAACGTGTTACGATTGAAATAGGATTCAACTCGTGAACCCGGGCGCTTTTACTATCTGGCAAGGCCCGGGGGTTTCACTGGTGGAAGGGCTGGCCACCGCAGGTGGCCGGTTTTTGATTGCAAGGCTTCTTGCACCACCCGAGTTTGTGAATAAGCACGCTACGCCAAATGTGTATCCGCGGTACTAGAGCAAAGTGTCCTAGTTCATTTAGTGCTAACGCCAATAGCTGGGCCACACGGCACCTGGCGGAGCTTTCGGGCTACAACGTAAATAATCAGGGTCGCGTGTGTTAAACCAATGCAGGCCGGGGGGGGGCCGGCCCAATTGTTTACCGCGCCTCGTGAATAAGGCAAGCCGCCGGCAGCGCCGGTAAGCCGTATGATCGGAAACGATCATGTACGGTTTGTTGAGCACGTTAGTAGGTACACAAGGCAAGACTTAAAAGCACTTTTTGTCGCGACCCGGTGCTAGCAGCGCTCGTGTAAATAACACTGGCCGGGCCGGGGGGGGCCCCGGCCCCGTTATTGCCCCCGCCCGACCAGTGCCTAGAGAAGCGGTGGGTGGACTGTACTTGTTCCCGAGCAGCTAACCATTGCCCTTCGGACAATTGTGCGTTTACCCTATACCAGTACACTCTGACCACGAACGGGGCGGTCGTTGATACGGCAAACACACGCAACCAAGGGGGCCCCGAGCAGGGTCGCAGAAATACGGGGCGAGGGGGCCGAGCCCAGGTACTGAACTCTTGACTCTCTTCTCTCATGAGTTGAAAATAAAACAATACCTTGACTTGGTTTTGAAACACATTAATTGTTCATCGGGACGTATTGCTTTTCAACAAACAACCCGAAAATCATTAGTAAATTTTTTTTTTTATCCAGATCAAAAATCTTTTATAAAGCGCAAAAATTATATTAAAAAAAAGCAGCCAGTGCTTGAAGGGCGCTTTTGTGAAACAAGGGTACGCAGCAGTAAGTGTGCCACTGCGATCCGTTGGCGAGCAGGTTTGGGCAATAGTGACGACCCGCAAGGCCCGACGGTTGGGCGCAATAAGGGAGTCTGTTTATTGCGCCCACTGTTGGATCTTGAAAAATCTAGTGGCCGTTGCGCTTCCACGACTGCTCACGTAAGCGCCAAGCATAATCACACTCACACTAAAGAGGATCCTCAATCAAACAAAAGTGCCCCTCCTCCGAAGGGGGGTCTATCGAGTTGCGCGGGCGACCGCGTGTCACCGCCGTCTGTATATAAAAAAACATTTCTAGAAAACATAGGGCGACCGTAGGGTGCCCGCATGGATCGCGTCTACAAACGCGAAGACTCGTGTGCAACCCCCATTTCTGGAACCCGGCTACTTCTGGTGTCTTGGGCGGCCATCTGTGCCTAATTTTCCCAACCCTGGGTTCGGTGGGTACCATCACTGGGGGGCGCCTCGGAGCGCAGTACAGAGTGCGAGTATATAGCTAACCAGCCACGCTGGAACAATAGCCTGCTATCAAAGGGGCAGAGGTACGGCGCCTCCAAGAAGGTCGCGGGTATAATTCGGGTGGTTGAATGCCGAGAGGCTCGTCCAGCGACACGGGGGGGCGATCGCGGCGAGCCAAACCTGGGGGCGCGCTAGCGTTAGCCTAAAAATCTGTCTCGAACTCGAGTAGTGTATTACGGAGAGGCAAGCGGGTCGATCGCGAATGTGAACTGTGAATGGATTCCTAGGCCGATAGTTTTGCAAATTACATGTGCGACGTTAGTGTGTTGTGTTGCTATGGTTGCTCGTTGGGGCGCCTGCCCGGCCCCCCCGATGACCTTCCGGTGCCGCCGTTGGCGAGCTGGGTAAGGTGTACAAAGGTTATTCCCCCCCACGCCCCCCGGTGCCGCCGTGCCCGACGCAGGCGGCTTTCCTGCTCTAAGGCTCGCAACGCTCGCCTACTGTTGGCTCGGGCTAATTGGCCCCCCTGCGGGGGTCCGTGAGGCAAACGTATGAGAACGCTATGGGTGACAGAAAACCAGTGGAAACATGCACTCCAAATACAGTTTTAAGGCCACGAGACCTTTATGGGCGCAATATACAGATTTCGTGTACAGAGTGGCCTTAAAACGGTAGTACCTTTATTGATATGGCATAAATTAGGCGCATCCTTAAGCTAAGCGGGTGCTTGCTCGGGAATTATGAGCGACGAATGCCTGTATATACACACCGGGGGCCCCGTCTACAGTAAATGCGGCGCGATACCAATTTTGCAAAACACCTGTGGCCCCGAAAGGCGCTTGTACCTAGAGCGACAGTACTGCCCGACCGTGAGACGTGGGGAATTACGGGCGTGAACCCGTTTTGTTTATATTGAGCGCCGGTCGCGCACCCGTAATTGTCCGCATTTTCCCGACCCTGGGTTCGGGGCGGACAATTACGGCGAGGCTCAAGCACGGCCCGGCAAGAGGTGCCTGCCTGCGCCCGTGGCCGGGTTCCCGCATTTTTAGGACAGAGGCCGAGCAAAATGCTTTGATCAGCGAAGCTGCGCTCCTGTTATATTTGGACGCCGGTCGGCGTATGCAACCCACCAGGCCAGGGGGGGGGCGTCGGAAAAATTGCGCTTGCCCCTGTGATTCCCCCCATTCCCCCCCCCCCGACCAAAAAGGCCTTTTGGAGAGCCCCGACAAAGTCGGGGCTTTTGCCGACAGGAGATTCTCAGAAGTACTGCCTGTGATCGGCCACGCCACCGTCCGTGGTAAAGGTTTGTCGAACGTAGTACTGGCAACAGGCGCGGCATTCCTTGGAGAGACACCCACCGGACTTTTTGCTACCAATTGCTCGTGTACAAATTTCGGTCAGAGTGCAAAACTCGGGAATAAGCATGCTAGCATATGTAGTGCCGTTCGGTCTGGGACTGCTCGCCCCCGGGCCGCTTCCGACCATGCGCACAGCCCCGGAACATTGGCGCAGCAACTGGCCGGGCCGGGGGGAGGCCCCGGCCCCGTGTTATAAAAAGCTCGGCTACACACATGTTGTACCCAAGCTTGAGGGCACAAGGCGCAGAACAGACCAACCGCCGGGCCTAAATTTGTGTACAGAGCGTGTGATGTGCCTGATGCGACCCGGCTGCGCATTTCTGGGACGGCCAAGCAAAAGTCCGGGGGTGAACAATCCGAGTACCAATAATTCCCCCTTCGGGGGGGATTGGCGCAATAATCACATAAGTTTGGCCCCCCGGGGCCGGTTTGCTTTGCTGCACAGCAGGTCACAGGCGCCTAAGACTTTTTTGGCCTGAGCCGCTCTAGCGCGAGACCCTCGCGCAAGCAGGCTGCATCAATTCTCATCAATCAGAGGTGCCGCCAGGCTCCCATGCGTGTACAAACGGTGAACTTCGCGGCATGCCCGCGTAGGACAGAAGCTCCACAGTACCATAACTGGAAAGGGAGCTAACACACCTAAGCGGTGCTTTAACGCGTAATGCGACTGTTCGCTTATGATAGGCACAACAAGGCCCCGGTCGGCAGGGGGCCTATTTGCTAACTCGCGGCGTTCCTTTAGCGAGACCCCCCGTAGGGGGGTCGATATAACGAGCCCGGCCACATAAATGGCTAGGAAACACTTGGGGAACAAAAGGTTACAGCAAAGCTGGCGCTCAGAAAATATGACGCGCAAGCGCCATAGAGCCCTCTCATGTCATTGGCAGCGAAGCTGCAAATTCCCCCGTAGGGGGCATTGAATGCCCCCCCTTCGGGGGGGACCAATGCAGGCCCGGCGGAGCCGAGCCTCGCATAATATATGCGCAGCAACGGCATATAAAAATGGCATGATACCGGGACTATTTTCCCAGCAATAGAACACTGGTCAAGCCCCCCACGGGGGCGTCGGTGGCCAGTTTTTGCTTGCACGGGGAGCACTTAGGTGCCGCTAATAGAGGCAAGTTTATGCGCCTACGATTATCCCCGACTTGCGCAAGGCGACCGGTCAAAGCAAGCCAGGGTGCCTTCATATCGAATACAAGACCAACCGCCCGGCGCGACAATCTATCGCATTTAACGGTAGGTAAGGTGGGGTTACGCCTTAGAAGCATCGCGGGGCGCACACTCCGGTCATAATTTGGCATGTCGCCAGTTAAGGTCCTCCCTTTTGGTCGGCTCCCCCCCAGTGATCCGGGGTTATCTACCCCGATCCCGGGGCCCCCGAGGGCAGTGATCTGTAGGGGGCCAGTACTATGGCGCTTGCGCGACGAAATACACGAGTGACTGGGTCAAATGCCAACACAATTTGCCGAATTCTGCTGCAGTGGGCGCCTTACTATTAGGGAAGGCCCCCACTGGGAGTCGTGGACGCCTAGATAGGCGTCTCGTTGCGCATAAATTACTAGTGCTTATTCCCGAGCAGAGGCGATGCCCCCGAAGGGGCTGAGGGCAATTGTCTGCTGCGCAGACCCCCAACACCGGTTGTAACCAAGCGTGGTAGGAGCGCGCAATTGGCCCCCTGGGCAGCCCGGCCCCGGCCAAGCACAAAGCGATTAGCGCCCCGAACATCGAAGCGGTGGGCCTGTGGACCGGCGGGGCGCTAATCGCAAAATACGCCGCGCCCACACTCTAGCGAAAGGCGCCGGCATACGACCGCACGGCTCGTACTCTCAGTAGGGCGCCTAGCTACTAGTTGTAAGCAGCCATTAGCGGTCGCTGGAGTGGGCGCGGCGTAATTGTTTGGCTGCACAAAAAGCGGCCTGCTCCTTTTTTGACTGCCCGCATTTCTGCGACCCTGCCGGGGAAAGCTACACTAAGCGCATCTGCAGAGTCCCGTGTGCAGGGTATTGGGCCGCGCAAGCGTCCTTAGGGTTGGCAAGCCGTATGACGCGAAAGCGTCTCGTACGGTTTTGAGAGCACTTCTACGCACTATCATTGTAGGCCCGGGGTCGCAGAAATCGGGGAAGCGGCTCATAGCACGCTTGTTCGCCAATTGTGCTTATTTACTCTGAGCCCCCCGCCCTAAACTCTACCCCCCCGACAGGGTCCACCCCCAGAGGGGGGGCCGTTGCAGTAACAAATTGCGGGCCGACCGCCCGGTGGGGGGGAATAACAATACGACCCGCCGCCCCGACCCCGCATTTATGCGACCCTGCCGGCGGGGCTTTCGCCAAACACGTAGGACCCCAAACACGTGTCCTGGCGTCAGCCTTAAAAAGTGGCTAGGTCAGATCAGGCTAGCCATAATGGAAAGTTGGGGTGGGGGGGGGGATGGGGGGAATCACAGGGGAAAGCGCCCTCCGACCCTGGGTTCGGGGGCGGGTAAAGGGACAACTCTACTAGTAAAACCCCGACATTATTTTGCCGATCCCACGGCCCCTTTGTCGCGAAGGTATGCCGAACGCGGTTTGTACGGGAATAAGGCGGCTTGGCGCAATAGTTGCCCCGGCCGCACCGGGAGCCCAGTGCAAGCGACCCCCGGCGCGGCCCAGACTGCCCCAGCAGCGACCCGCAGGTTCGCAGAAAACGCAGCTGGCCATTAGCCCCGACCGGGGGGCGCAAGCCGCAGCGTCCACACCTGCCTGCCTGTGGGCCGGCCGGCCGGGACCGGGTGGACCCTGGGTGGGGGGGAATAACAAAGCGCGGCAGTTGCCCGGGACCCCCCCGGCAATCGCTCTGTTATTCCCCCCCACGCCTGGCCGCGCCGGGGAGGTGGGGGTACAAGTTCGTGGAGACCGGTCCCCCCTTTTGCTTGCACTGGGCCTTTTGGACACAGTGGGGAAGTGTTAATTGCCAATTGTCTGCTGCGCAGACAATTTCGCGCAGCGCCACTGGCCACCAGAGGTGGCAATGTTATTCCCCCCCACCCCCGTTTCTGGTGCGGGCAGCGCATTTGCACCCCCAAGGGGATTAGGGATAGATTGCTTTTACAAAAGGGGTGGTGCCGTTGCCAGAGGATCCGTCCGCCACGAAAAGGCAGACAAGGAAGCCAAGAATGATGTGCTATGTCCTGCGACGCCTCGCCTTAGGTTTTTTTTGCGACTGTGCCTCGCGCAAATGGGCTGCCGGTCGGGCAGCATGCAGCATGACGCTTATTTTATGTGTATGAGCCTTACTTCTCGCCCCCTCCGAGCATTCGGGGCGGGCCCTGACGTTCGGCAACCTGGGAATCATCAGGGGCATACGGTTAGTTCCCCGGGCAGATATTGCGATTGCGCGATATGATGGCCCGGTCGGGGGCGCTTAGTGCATGGGTTTGACTCAATCGTTCCAAACGGCATTATCTTCCAGTGTTTTCCTTTTTATTTCAGTCGAGTTTGTCCCCGAACAAATGTCCGCCCCGAACCCAGGGTCGGGGCGGGAAGTCGGAGGCAAACCCCGCCCGCCCCGTTCGTGGGCAGCGTGTGCAAGCGCCATTTGTTACTGCAACGGCCCCCGAAGGGGGGGAAATAATGACTACAGATAATTTTTCCGCTCCCCGACCGCTCGGGGGAGCGGAATACGCCTGTCGCGACTTTGGTCGGCACCCCCTCACTGCGTTCGGGGGGCACCAAGAATCGCTTCCTGAAAGGAAGCGATTGCCAGACGCAAAAAAAGGGCGCATTTTGCCGACCGGCGACCGCGACGCCGGGCCTCGCTACATTTCTGCGAACCCCCATCGCAGCGCGTTTTTGTCACAATTGTTGATTCGTCGGTTACTTGCTGTATATTATTCGCAACAAAGTTCAGGAATATGGTACTCGTCCCGTGGCGCTTTTTGGGGGCCGGTGGTTATAGGCAATCTTGCCCTAGCCTTCGGCGAGCGTGGCGCTCCACGTTACACGGGAGCTTACTCTATTACCACGTATGACTCCCGGCGTAGCGCCCAGTATATGGCGCTCGCGCGCTCCAATTTCGGTGTTTCACAACCCGCGAGGGCTACAAAACAGTTTTACGACGGAAAGACGAATACTCACCTTCGGACCAATCTAGCTTGTGATCCCCCCCCCCCCGAAACAGGGTCTCGTGGGAGGTGACCGCGCGTATGTAGAGGTTATCGTTGGGCCAACCTTTCTAATCGCGCCCAATTCTCGCCATATTCTAGTCATTGCGCTTGCGCCTCCCATTACCCAAAAGCCCCCGACCGGGGCCGCGGCAGCCCACGCCGCCTGACGCCAATAGAGGCAAATAGACATTCTAGGTCATTAGTGTATATCGCAGCTGCGCTGCCAAACCGGGGGGCGTACTTGCCGAGGGCACAGAGGGAACAAAGCGGATCGCTGTCATATAAATACATGCGCGCACACAGTTGCTCTACATTTGCCTCTGTAAAAGCAGCGGAAGTCTCCGCTGCTAGGCGTTTACGGCATGAGCGCAGAAGTCGAAGCCTAGTTCCCAAAATACATCTACACCATATAGAAACTCAACTTTTTTTACACACATCCTCGTGAAAAGGTGGTGGAAAAATTCGATTGAACAGGCAAAAGTTACGACCTCACGCACCTTCGTGAAAAAGTCGTACACTAGTGCCACCATACGGCTCAGTTTACCTCCGCTGGTTGTATTTTGTATCACAGAGTGCGCGGCAGATGCTTTGTACTTTTGCCTCTGTAACTGGTCCGAAAAAAATTGGCCCCCCCTCAGGTGGCCACTCAAATGAGAGCCTTCCCTTCGCGCAACCCGCAGCGCTTAATGTTATTCGGACCAGTTTGGTGCATAACTTACGAGCCGTATGGAATATTACAGCGCCTGGTGGACAGCGGCGACGACCAAATAAAGCTGTAGCGAACACGAGCCGCCTCGCGCGCAGTCACGCGCGCGAGTGGCCTGCAGGATCTCGTGTGCGGTGCCCGGACTCGTGTATAGTTCAGGGCTATCTGTGCAAACACCACGGTCGACTGTTGTGGCCCCAGAGATTTGACGGCCGAAAAGGGGCTTGCGAGCCTCCCCTTGGGGGGGTGGGGGGAAATAACAGATGTACACTATCGGGTTCCGCAGCACCCTCGTGGGGCGCTGACTGTAAACTACCTGAGTTATCGCAGCTGCGCTGCCAAAAGGCTAATGGGACGCGCAAGCGCGCCTCCCGGCTCTGCCGGGCCCCCAAACAGCGCCACTTGCCAGCTCGTGTGGCGATTATGCCCGGCCTGCGGGGAACAAGCGACCCGTTTAAGCCTAAATTCAAAAACAACCCGCGGTCGTGTACACGGGGGCCACCTCTGGGGGGGGGGGGGAATCACAGGGGCAAACGCCGTTTTGCTCGAGGCGCGCCTCAACAGCCGACCGGACCCGGCTCTGCCGGCCCCCCCCGCGGGAGGCCTCAAAATGCAGCCCCTTTTGGTTTCCGACCTCCAGTATTCCACCTAGGGACCTATACCTACCTTGTACCCGTAAGATATTTACAACAATATTCGAGTGCTTGGTTTTTCGTTGAAAAAATTGTGAGACTTCTTCAACAAAATATAGCATTTCGACAAATTTGGTCGAGAATGAAGAGAGAAATAAAAGACGCAAAAATAAAGGGTCTCAGAATTTCTTGTTCAGGCCGCGCCAGCAAAAAAGCAGGGAAAGCGAAAACACTCGCAGTGAAATATGGCAGTACCTCATTAAATATGTTTTATTCAGAAACGGATTTTGCGTCAAAAACGGCCAACACGCGGTTTGGTGCAATAGGGGTGAAAGTTTGGGTTAGTTACTAGTTGGCGTAAGCCACCGACCACCGACCACCGCGTACCGGGTCGCGTTCGCTAGTTTGTAAGCAACTGGCGCTACACCAATAAAAGGTCGGCACTCCTTGTTCCCGAGAAAATGACCCCTTAGTGCCCAATTTTCCCGGCCCTGGGTTCGGGGGGGGGTTGCCAACCTAGCGGGCCGGGGGCCTTCGACCACCCGAACCTGAACCCCCCAGGACCCGCGGCAGTGGGTTGCTCAAGTAGGTTCGAGTTGAGACCAGCGAAGGACGCCCCGGACGCGCCGCCGGGGTCGCCAGGGGGCCTAGCGCGGTGCCGGACGTGACACACCGCCGCCCCGGCCCTAAAAAATTCTTCGGCAAGGCAAAAAATTATAAGAATCCAGTCCCCGCATTTCTGGTACAACCGAATCCTATGGCCTTCGGGACGGGCAATCGCCATTGGCGCTGCGCGGAATTTGCGCGAAGCGCAAATTGTTATTCCCCCCCCCCCGCCACGGCCGGAAACCACATTACCTGTTTATGTCCGCCCCGATGAGCTGAGCGGCAACGTCGTTATAAGATGCACACCGGGCTTCGACGCATACACATATTGTTATTGTCCCCGGCGTCGACCGCTTTCCCCTCTGGCAAGGGCCAGAATTCCATAGGCCTACATAAATACTAAATTTTGGCCACTACGTAGATATCCCCCGGCGGTATACGACGCCAGTATGTGGGTAACGTCGGTCAGACAGTATAGGCCCCAGGGTCTCCTGTGAAGGGCGAGTAGCAAATAAATAGTGCTGGAATGTACTGGCAACTCGAGGCTCTGCCGGTCGTGATCCCGAGGTGCCCTGTCTGTGTCATCTACGTTCGTGGAGATTTGTACAGGGCTCGTAGAACTGTGCATTCGCTACTCTTCTAACGACTATAGCAGCTCGCTTGTGTACGCGTTCCATTGGCGTAACCGTACAGTACACGGGCAAGATATGGTACACCGGCGCGCCTACCAAGCGGCAAATGGCTTCACAACCGGCCCCCTACAGATCGATGCCCTCGGGGGTAATTATGAGTGAGGCAAGTTGTGGCCCGATGCGAACACGGTAGAGACCCCCCCCCACCTGCCGGTATACAATCGGACGAACATTTTGGCGCAGCGACGTACAATCGGCGCCAATAGCTGATCGGCGTCGCGACAGGTGCGGTAGTCATTGGCTGGATCGATAGGCAATATTGCCACAACAAGTGGTAAGCCACAAGTATGCATTCTTAGCTCAGGTGGATAGAGCATCGGTCTTCTAAGCCGGCGGTCGCAGGTTCGAGCCCTGCAGAATGTAACCCACGATAAGCCGCCCGTTGGGAAAAGATTACTAGCCTGGCCCCTCCGCCGCAGACAAAGGATTCGTTTGGCGATCAAAAAAAAAACAAGCTAAAGGCCAAAATCCCCCGAGGGGTGCGCGGCTATAGTTAGGCGTCGCTACACCAGTACAAGGCCATTTTTGGGCGGCCAGCGCAGCGGGACGATGGGCAGAACAATCGACAGTCTCGCTGCGGGTCGCAAGGCCTGCCCCCGTCTCTGCCGGGCCCTAAGAGTTACTTTAGTTGCGCTTCTGTGGTCCGGGTGTGCAGTGAGCCACTCGTTAGAGGCATCAAGGTCGGTGCTGGCCTCTGAGCCCCCTGTTCCACGCTTAGGGGCCCCAAGATCCCTATACCTGGGGGGGCATCCACGGCATCCGGTCCTAACCCTATCAACTTAGGGCTATCGGTGAGCCAGCTCAGGCCCCGGATCCTCTGTGAACACTCGTTATGGAAATACTGGCGGAGCAACTTCCGCCGAGGGGACAAAAAACCAAGGCAAAGTCAATAACACTTCCTACCCTGCGGGTCTATAAGGATAGGATCGTCACCAATTGCCCCCGACCGGGGCAATTTCGCCCAGCGCCAATGTGTTTCTCTGAGCCCCTGACAAAGTATTTTGTCCGGCCTGCTGACCTTTGGTCGGCAGCCGGGGTCGGGGCCAACCGCTGTGGGGGGGGAATAACTTGGTCCCGGTCGGGTTTCTGGGGGCAGGCAATTAGTGATGAGTGCGCCGCCGGGGCCACGGGCGCAGGCGGGCACCCCCGTGCGCTGCGCGCACCAAAGGGCCGCGCTTGAGCCTCACCTTGCGCGCTTGTGATTCCCCTCTCCCCCCCAAGTGCAATTTCTGCGACCCTGTCCGACCGCCCACAGGCCTTTCGCGACCGGGGGGTATGTAGGGCACCCGCGGCGTTGGTGTGCCACGATTAGAGGAATCCCCAGCAACGCCGGGGATGCGGTCGGCCCCAGGGCAAAAAAGAAAGTAATGTAATATCTACGAGACTCAACCGAGTGCACTGTACGCGCCCCTCAGGGAATCGGTTGGTCAGAAGGCGCCTTGGGCACCACCGAACGCTGTGAGGCTCGCCACCCAAAACGACGCGCAAAATCTGTCATTACCTGTGGCCCCGTAAGTAATCCACTAACCAATTTGCAATTTATGGTGTATATTTTACATACTTATTTGAAAAATAGACAAAAAGTAATCATAGCGTTACAAGATATATACGGGATTGGAAGCACATTAGCAGAAAAAATTTGTGATCACTTAGGACTAAATGATCAAGTAAAAATTCATCAATTAACCAATTTGCAATTAGATCAATTAACAAGGTTATTAAGCCACAATTATTTTCTTGGCTCACCACTCAAAAGATCTGTCCGAAGTAATATAGAAAGACTGATCCGAATTTCGAGTTATCGTGGTTTTCGTCACACGCAAAGATTGCCGGCACGAGGCCAACGCACATCGACCAACGCGCAGACGTGCCGACGAATTAAATAAAAAAATTAACACTCGGGAATCACCCGCGGCCATGAGCGTCCCTGTTCCACGCTTAGAGGCCCCAAGATCCCTATACCTGGGGGGGGCAAATATCTAGCCAGAGCATTGTCAAATGCGTGGAGGGTCCTAGGGGCCCCCCCGGCCTGATACTTTAACACCCCAAGCTCACGCACCCGATAAGCGGCATAGATTGTCGATTGCGTTGCCCCCCCCGCCCCCTGCAGGCCGCTCGCGGATCAGCGAGCCGGCGTATCACAAGCTTGGTACAATCCACAAAATATATAAGGAAAAATAAACATTCAAAAAAAACAATCAACAAACAACTGATAAAAACTTCACTCGAAATCTCAGGAGGTGAAATCCACGAACTAATTAATATACACAAAACTATAAAATATCGACGATTTTGAGACAGACTCCTTCCCCTAAGGATACTCCACTCACACAACAGTAAAAATATAATAGGAATTTGAAAAAACAAACCTGAAATTAAAAAAATACGGGAAATCAGAGATACATACGAATAAATGCGCGGCTCACACTGCACATTAATAAAATTGGATTGAATAGAAAAACGTACAAAAAATAGCAAAATTTCAGGTAGCAGTAAGAAATACACAAAAAAGCAACTCATAACAATAAAACTTAGCACTAAAATACACAATCCAGTGATTTTTTGCCTTTCATAATAGTAACAGCATGGCATTAAAAAACACCAACAATGATAAAGTGCCAGTGGAAAACATACGTATGTGGTTATAATCAAACAGATTTTTAAATTAGTTGCAAAAGCTTCCGTCAAGTCGGTAAATATAAAATTTACCTGTGGCCCCGAGGGAGTCGCGGGGTTATTCGCTTGGCTAAAGGTAAGTGGGTTTGCCATCAGTGTAGTTAATTCAAAACATAACAAGTAACTGATGACTAATGTTGTGGTGGCTGCAAATAGCACATAGAAACCGCGGAGCTTAATTTCTTCGAAATGACTTATAGGTCCACATTGGGTGTACAGGAATGTGCTCATTTATTTGCGTTGATTAGTTTTCAAAAGGCGCGTCCTGGAATACCTGGGGGTTAACCTCCCGCTCGCCGTCCCGGCACTTGCAAACAGGCGGGGCCTAATTTGGTTTTTGCTCGCTGCCCACAAAAAAATACTGAACGCCCGCAGATAGAAGTCAAATACTTATAGTGACGGAAGAACCGTGCCCTTCGGGGATTATAAAGTGTAGCCGCCGCAGGCCCACCTGTAATGTGCCCACAAGAGCTTTGCACGAACAGCCGGCGGTTCGCTGCTCTCTCGCCAGTGGCGATCGGCCGAGCGCCGCGCTAAAAGCGCGTACTTTTTCTTAGCCCTTCGGGCTGAGGAAAATCGTGGCAGACCGGGGGGGGGGCCGTTACATTTTACATTTAAACCAGGCTCGTTAGAGTGCTCAAGCCTAGAGTTCCCATATAGTTCGGGGGGGATCACAATGTGGCGCGATCGCGCCCCGGATGCGAACACGGCCCCCCGGGGGCCGTAAGAGCGTCCACTCCAACGGAATCCCCTCCGCTGCTGCCCGCGCAGCAGCGGACAAATAAGCGTAAGCGAGACGCCCCCAAAAAGACCCAACCGCCGACCGGATCCTCTGTGAATGCCTGCCCCCAGAAGCCGCCGGGGGGGCTCAAGGGACCGGGGGGTCTTGACCCCCCCCTGGGGGGGTCTCTGACGTGTTGTTCGACCTGTTTACGCTTCTACGCGACCGGCGTATTTTGCATTAATACGCCAAAAAATGCCAACAAGCGTTGTTAGGTGGGAAAATTACCCCGGAATTAGTGTACTGGCCTGCCCCCAGAAAGGCGCGTTTATGTTTTTATAATGGCCAGGGTCGCAGAAATCTGGGCACCGTGGCCCCGTCAGCCCTCGTCTCATGGCTGGCCCCCCTCTGGGGAACCTGGGCAAGCGGGGGTGCGGGGCGGGGGGCTGGCCAGCTTACTGTAGTGCCCGTGTATGCTACTTGTTATAAGTACCGGATTTTTCGCCTTCGGCGTTTTGCACACGTTACCGCCGTAGAGGAGTTATAAGCGACACACAAGACCCGGCTACGTCAGTACCACGCAGGTTAAGAGGCTCTTTTGGCCTAGCAACCGGTCCACAGGCATGCACGGTATCCTTTTTTATTTTACGGCCCCGGCCCAAGGGCCGCAACAGGTATAGTGGCGCTTCTTGTATTGCGTCACGGCGAGGGACTGCTCACGGACAGTCTTGGATCCAGCAGCGATGCGTCGGACGTGTGCTCTACCCGACCGTTAGGCTAAAGGCTAGGGGGGGGGGCGAGCCCCGGTCGGGGGCTTTTCTTCGGGGAGGTAGTGGCCTAGCCGCGTCCCCCTAGGGCGCAAATCCGCGGGAAAGCTCCGCTAATGTTATTTCCCCCCCACCGCCACCGACCGTGGCCGGGTGCGTAGTACAGGTCGATTCTCCTTCGAAGGCAGAATAGTTTAGTTGGTAGAACAGTGAAATCATAATTCATAAAGGAGGGTTCGAACCCCTCTTCTGCCTTGTACGACGCTCGTGCTAACTCCCGAATAGAGGCGTAGCCTTCTCATCAAAACTGACCAACCCCCGGTGCAGGACCGTCATGTCGATATGTGCTTATACCAATTGTTGCGGAGCACTCAAGCACAATCAGGTTTGCCGAACGATGGGCGCAACCGGTCCACAGGTATGTGAAGAGGGGGGGCGGTTGTCAAAACAAAAGGATGGTCCCCCGTTTAATGAGCGCCTACGGTGCTTGCGCGTCAAACTTCGAGTAACCTCTCGTGAATAATGATGAACGCAAGTGAGGCCCTAGGGTCGCAGAAATGGTGGGCTGGGGGGCCAAACCAAACATATTTAATACCGAAGTTTTTGAGCCCGGCGTATAAGACGGATACTATGGCCCCAGGCTAGATGTGCAAAAAAGAGGGCTGCGGCGCCCCTGGTCATAACTCGTTTAGGTCTGGCTACGCCAGTCACAGCGCAAAAAACGAGTATTAGCCTTCGAATAATCCCGCGACTACTTACGAGCCGGCAGTTTTCTGGGGGCAGGCCAGTACAGAGTCACCATTGGGGGCTCCTGAAGCTCATTTGAACGTGGTTAATTCGGCCCGTGATATGGATGATCCGCCGGCATACGCGAGCAAAAGGGCCATGCGCCCCACGCACAGCTTGGCTGCTTTTTTCCGTTGTGCCTATAGCCCAGCCAGAGCGGAACCCCAATCAACAACTTGCGACCCACGGTGGTCGAGTGGCGTATATACTGCCCCGCGGCAGTAAGGCCGTATTACAAAAGCAGTGCCGGCCTCTATTCACGACTAAAGTGAGGCTCGGCGTAGCTTGTGTACACACTGTTGTCAAAGTCACTACGCCCAGAGTGGTTTTCAGGGTAGGCCCAATACAATTACAATGGCGCTTGCCTATTTTGTAGGTGCCCGGGCGCAAGCGGCTTGTGCGAGCCGTGATGCCTCGTTAGAGTGGTCTTCACAGTGCCACATTACCAAAAAATATACGGCTGCCGCCGGGCAGGGCGTTTTATGGCAAATTTGTTTCGCACTTGCAGAAAACAGTTCTATAACGTAGGCTCGTGCCCACGAGCCTAAAATTGTTTCTTAGATTGCTTTTACACTCGGGAATACTCTGAAGGGTGCCTGGCCCCCTGCGACCCCGGCAGAGACTGCGTCCGCCGGGGAGAATGTTTTTTGTGCTTGCTCGGTAATAAGGATGCAACAAAAGATCTGTCCGTTATGCTCGGCGACCGCGATGCCGGGGCAATTCCTATGTAACTTGGCCCCGGTCGCGGACGTCCATGAACGGCACTTGCTATTAGCCTGTGCTCGGCATACTAGCCGCAGCCTAAAAAATGTAGCTACGCTGAGAAATAGGCACCCCGAGGGCGCTTGCGCAACCGGTTGCGACGACCGCGAGGGCTCGGCCTTGTGGCTCCACATTCGGCAAAAAATAATGGTATCTATGTTAAACATTAACTCAGCCAAATTTCGTAACAGTAATATTCGTCGCCCTCGACACTTTTTGCCTTCGGTAAAAGAGAGAGTGACCGGCCCGAACAGTATTTACACCGCCCTTCTGTATGAAAAATTTATTCGTTTGTTAATGATAAATGGTCAAAAATCAAAGGCTTATAAAATATTTAATAAAACCCTAAGTATTCTTAACACAAAAATTAATAGTCATCCACGTCGCGGCGCCGAATTATCTTAAGCGCCCCCCGGTCCACAGGCATTCGTGAAAAATGAAAAAGGTGGGCCACACTCGGTCGCAAATAAATACCTTATCACGAGCCAGCGCCCCGGAGAGGCGCTCGACTCAGGTTATTTTCTTTTATGGCTTTATGGTTAAAAATACAATAAAATCACCACTTACTGCGACTAATGTTGTCGTACAAGCTGTTAATAATGTAAAACCTTGTTTAGAGGTTCGGAAAGTCAGAAAATCGGGAAGAACTATTTTAGTACCGCGCGTTGTGCCGAAAAGTAGACAAGAGGTGTTGGCAATGCGTTGGATTATTGAATCGGCCAGACAAAATCAACGAAAAAATAAATTAAGTTTTTCTGAATGTTTAGCAGATGAATTATTTTACGCTTTTCAAAAAAAAGGACAAGCACGTCAAAAACGTGATGAGCTGCATAAAATAGCGCAGACCAATCGTGCTTTTTTGAGGTTTCGGTGGTGATAGCCCAGCCTCCCCGGCGCGGCCAGGGTTGGGGGGGAATAACATGCTGGGGGGGGGGCCGGGCAACGGCCGCCATTCACAGAGGATCCGGCTGTGCAGCGATCGACCTTGGGCCGAGCGCGGCTGCAGTGATGAGTGCGCAGCTGGGTCGCTGCCGGGGCAGTTCTGGTCCACAAAGTGGACTTAGGGGTATTCCCGAGTAACTTAATTTTACAGGCCTTCACAGATAGATTAGCGCAACCCACTGGACCCTAGAAGGGGGCAGGCCTGTGTGCTTTTTTGCGCCTATAAGCGTAGCTCCCGAGCAAATAACCACATGAGCATCCGTTGCAAACCATGCCTTCCAGCGAAGCTGCGGCCTAGCCACTTATCCCTGTAGATGACCTAAGATTGTTGCCCTTCGGGGTATCTATGATTGGCACATTCACTTTCACACCCCTTGCTGTACGGGGGCGATCCACGAGCGTTTATTGCCGGCGGCTAGTGTAGATTCCAAAAACGGCCACGTGTTGCGAACGGTCGGCCATGCCCCCTAGGGTGCGCCCGTGTATCAGCGGTATTGGTTGACGACATAGACGGGTATAAATAGATTGGACCCGAAGCGAGCAGTCGCTTAAACGACTGCGCCCTTGGCCTAGCGACGCAACGCCTCTACGCTCTTGCCAGCGTGTATTGTCCGACCCCAATACAAGGGGGATCAAGTTTAACTGGGCGGACTGCTTTTTGGCCCCCCGGTGAGCTGCTCAGGAACAAGCTCCCCCCAGAGGGGGAGCTCCCTGGGGGGGTGGATGTCCCCCGACCGTGGCCCCGGCTGCGGGACAGCCGGATCCTCTGGCCTTCGGGGGCAATTGCAGCTTCGCTGCCAATGGCGCTGCGCGAAATTGCCCCGGCAGGGTCGCAGAAATGCGCAACCGGGGCACCAGAGGTAGAGTGGGGGCGCAATTTTTGCGAGCACCGAAGGCTTCTAACGAGGGCTGAGCAACAAGACCGATCCAACGGTCATTAGAGCCCCCCGAAGGGGGGGGGTTAGGGGTGGTATAGCTAAGTGGAAAAGCAGGGGATTGCAAATCCTCTAGCCCCAGTTCGATTCTGGGTACCGCCTTGTTTCCCGCTTCGCGACAACTGGGGGGGGGCGTCTGGAGCATTAATTTTTGTAACCGCGTGTAGTAACTTTCGGTTTTAGCCTTGTAGTCTCCCGCGCAGCTTGTACTTGACGGCGCGTTGGCTACTGGAATACAACCGGCCCCCCGGCAAGTATAAAGCACTCGCGGCCCCTGTGGCGAGCATGTACATGAGATAGGCCACCGTGCCTGCGCAGCGGGCCAGAATTTTAAATCGACCGGCGTAGCGTCCAGTTTACGCGTTTGCTCTCTCACAGACACACCGGCTGCTGCGTAGGCATCTTTCCCACGACTAGGTCGATTGCTGCATGCCTCCCCCCTCGCGCAGAACAGACCAACCGCCGTGGTGCTTGCAACATCTTTATTGCAAAAGCCCCCGACCGGGGCCTAAGAAGCGGTCGCGAAAGGCCTGTGGGCGGTCGGACAGGGTCGCAGAAATTGCACTTGGGGGGGAGGGGGGAATCACAAGCGCGGCCCGGCGACGCCGGGAACCCGGCAGGGTCGCCTTGAATCGGTGGAATGCGCTGTTGGCCCCCCCCGTAGGGTAAGGGGTACAAGAGCGCCGATAGGGACAGGCAGGCGGTGGAGGCGCTATTTTTGCGAGCACCGCGGTATAGTTCGGGCGTTTCACCGTGATAAGGTCCCCTGTTCGCGACGCGAACAGTGTCGTAGAAATGGGGGGCGAGGGACGCACACGACAAATATCTGCTTGCAGCGTTGACGGTTGACCCACTGCCCACAAAGTGGGCAGCCTCGTAACATTCCGGGGATGTCGCATAGTGGCAATTGCAAGGGACTGTAATTCCCTCGACTATAGTCTTCGTCAGTTCGAGTCTGACCATCCCCAAAAGACGGTATTCGACGGCATACTCGCCGTGTTTGGTGCTTTAGGCCCCCCGGTACCCAAACTATTTGACCAGTACACCGACTTTTTGCCGAACGCAAAAAAATCTGGCAACCCGCCATAAACCTAGCGCCCTTCGCCGCGGCAGTGCCTATTTTAACGCCATTAGAGGACTACTGGTTCGGGTAAACAGAAGCGCAGGCGTAGAAGCCAAGCTGCACACCGCAGGTGTTAAACAGACCCGGTACAGTAACCCGGACTTATGGGAAAATATGCGCCCTCCCGAGGGTGCTTACCGCCGACGCCCCCGGTGGGGGACCTCGTGGACTCTTGGTGCCCCCGGTCGGGAAAATTGGGCAGTATTTACGCCCTTCGGGTATGCGAACTTGCGTGTGTGTTGCTACGCCGGAGCAATAGGCAATTCCCAGATTTCTGCGACCCCGTCGGCCCACAGGCCTGTGGGCCGGGCAGAATGACCCGCAGCGCCATTGGCAAAAGCCCCCGACCCGGGGACTGCCCGGCTTTGCCGGGCCAGGGCGCTGCGCGCAATTGTCCATACACTTGCGCCCGAGTATGCTGGGAAATTGGCCCGCAAGCAGGGCGACAGAATTTAATTTATAGTAATTTTCTTATGACCACATTTCTACAAGCTTTAATAAAAACGGCCCCTAAATGAATCCAGCTCCATGTTTTTCGACGGAACGGTGAACATGTCTTATATGTATATCCTGAATTTTTAGTTGAATTTTTATATTACTGTAGAGATCATATGAATACTCAATTTAAAATGTGTATAGATATATGTGGTGTTGATTACCCCGCTCGACCCCAACGATTTTCAGTAGTTTATAATTTATGCAGCATCCACTATAATTCGCGAATTCGAATTAAAATATGTACCGAAGAAATGCGCGCAGTGCCCTCGGTCACCCAAGTGTATTCTGCCGCCGGGTGGTTTGAGCGGGAAGTTTGGGACCTTATGGGAGTATTTTTTACTAACCACCCAGATCTGCGTCGAATTTTAACAGATTACGGATTTACAGGACACCCTCTACGTAAAGATTTTCCTTTAAGTGGTTATTCCGAGGTTAGGTATGATGATTCGGAGAAACGTGTGATTACTGAACCCCTCGAACTGAGTCAGGAATTCCGTTACTTTAATTTTGCAAGCCCTTTTAGTATAAATTTTCGACCCAACCGCGGGGATCGCTAGTGGGATTATCGAGGCCTCCTCTGGGGGCGCCATCACACGAGCGTGCCGCTCGCTTTTGGCGAGGGATCCGACAAAAACTTGAAGCGCCGGACTGGCAACAGGTCGGCTAGGTTCCGTCGCTTGCGTTCCTCCTCTTTTAGGCGGGTAGGCCCCTCACTGCGTTCGGGGCCCTCAGTGATATTGGGCCCTCTAAGTGTGTAACAGGTGGCCTGCGGCTTGACGGCAAGGCAACACCCGCTGGCTCGCGGTACTCGCCCCGCCGGTCCACAGGCTTGCGCGCTCCTATTTATGTGCGCTGCGCGCACTAGACTGCAGTGCCCTCCCCACAGCGGTGTATCGGGGTGTGGGAATATCCGCTGCCTAAGCAAAAATTGTGTCCAACCGACGCAACAACTTTCCAAACGAGTTGCCTGTGTTTGCCTGCCCCCAGAAGGGTGGGGGGATAACATTTGGAAAGCCGTAATACCCACGTTTCGAGGCGACGTTATATTTTGGTGCAGCGACGATTAACCACACGAGCACTGGTGAAACGCTTGCCCCGATAGGGGCAGAGGGGGGGGGGGGCGCACGGGGCGCCGGTCGACTAGCGCCCTTCGGGGGGGTCAGGCACCTTTCCGTGTGTGATTAGGCCCAAGCTCGGGTTAGTTTAGTAGGGTCGCAGAAATGTGGACGAGCCCGGGAGAAGAGGCCCACATTAATGAGCCTTAGGTTGGGCAATTTTACCGACCGGGGGCCAGGCCCGAAGGCAAAAACTGTAATGGGGGTCACACGAGGACCAGTGGATAACTCTGACGCCGCGGTTCCCGCGGCTTGGTCTTAAAGTATAAAAATAAAAAAATTATGATCAACACTGCTTTTGTACCTAAGTACTCAACTGCTAAAATTGCCACTAGCAATGAGCAGGTTTTATCTTTATTTACACAATTTTTGTCTATATTCGGGATCTTTGTAATTTTGATTCTAGGACGGATTCCTGACATCCCTAGGTCGACGCTGTGCTCATCAACTAGTTTGTTAAATAATCACGGAATATTCGCCGATGCGCCTGAGCCGTGGCAGTACGGCTTCCAAGATCCCGCCACTCCAGTTATGGAAGGAATAGTCGATTTACATCATGATATTTGTTTTTTTTTGATACTGATTATCGTCTTTGTGCTTTGGATGTTGAGCAGAACAGTGTTCTATTTTGTCGATGGGCATGGGGGGGCGCCTGCGAACCCCGAAAAAATTATCCATGGAACTACAATTGAAATTGCATGGACAATAGCTCCTAGTATTATTCTTGTTTTGATCGCAATTCCTTCGTTCGCATTGTTGTATAGTTTAGACGAAATTGTTGACCCAGCCATTACAATCAAAGCAATTGGGCACCAATGGTATTGGAGTTAGTGCGGCCTGTTCGCGGATTAAGTGAATTAAAACGAACCGGTGCGCCTGCATTGCGGGTGAACTGGGCTGCCTTGAAGGTGAAAGCCCTTCCCCCCCAATAAAGGTGAATACACCGCCCACACACCTGCTGGTGTGCAGCTGGGCGGGTTGGAACTAACCACAGTGAAGGGCGTTAGTTTACCTAGCTCGTGATGTCGTGAAAAAAGGCTAAAAGCATAAAGGGTCGTCGGATGCCTGATTCGCCCGCGCCGACCGTCCCAACACACCCCCGCCCGGGGCGGATCCTCTGGCAAAGGGCAGGCCTATTGCGTTACTTATATTATTGCCCCCAAAACGTGACAGTCAATGCAGATGGCTAAACAATCGAGTTGAACTGCCTTAGTGAACAACAGGGACTTGCGATGACGCGTCGCCAATACCCAAACCGTGACCCCCCGGCAACGACCGCTCTGCCCCGAAGGGGGGAGGTCGGGCGGACGGGGCCACGCAAGAGGCCGGATCGGGGCCCTCGGGGATTGGATTAAGTACGTGACTCTACTTTATTCTGTAGAAGACCCCCGGCGTAAAGCAAGAGCCTTCCGGCCCAAATAAAACGGCAGCCCGGAACCGTAAAACCTAAACCCCCAATTTTGCCGACCGGGGTTTCTGAGTAGGATCAGAGAATAAGCGAATGCCCTCCTATAATCGGTAGGATATGCCTACGTATCTATGGGCCCGGGTCCGTAGGTCGGTCCCTGGCCATATCACTGCGTTTTGTGGTCTATTCGGGTGCTTAGAGTTCCCGAGCCCCTACGGGGGCGCGGGTGGGACGCCGCGCAGCCTTGGGCTCGCGGTCGGCTCGCAGTTAGTTGGTACGTAAGACGGTATTGGGGCCCTTTCGGGGGGCTACGACAAAGGCTCCTTTACTGGTTCGTTTGTCGTAGCGACAAGCTAAATGGAAAAATACAGTAACCGTATGCGTGGCGCTGTACGCCCGTCTAGTACATTCGGGGCCCCCCAGTAGTCACTATTCTTAAGGTGCAGATCCGGCTACTGATTATTGCGTAACCAGCCACGCTTCGCAATATTTCCGTATCATCATGGCCGCGATCCGTGCAGGGGGGTCTGCGCAGCAGACCCCGACGCCCGAACAATATAAGCACCCGCCCTCGGATGTGCCAACGGCTACTGCTTACGCCCGGCGGAGACGGGCCCCACGGTCGCGCCATGTCCCACTGGACGGGTTTGGGCCAGCCAAAGACGCCCCCTACCCCCGCGCCTGTTCGTGATAGACCCCCTCTGGGGGCACCAACCTCACAAGCATCCCGCCGACCTTCGGCTAATATTCGCCAGTAGATTAACTTTCCTACGGGCGAATATTAGCGTCAGATTCGGTCCGGGCACAAGGAGCCGTATGAGGCGAAAGCCCCATGTATGGTTCTGAATTAGCGACACTTTCAATGCATACGGCTCGTTCCTGCGGCCCACGGTTAGCTCAGCCCCAATCGCTGAGCTATTGCAACGTCGACTATAACTGAGTATAGTGATTATACGGGACCCGATTCACAGAACATCGCTTTTGATAGCTACATGGTGCCAGAAGAAGACCTAGAACTTGGTCAACTGCGACTGTTGGAAGTCGACCAGCGAGTGGTGGTGCCTGTAAACACACACATACGAGTGATTGTAACCGCAGCAGATGTGCTGCACTCGTGGGCGCTTCCTTCTTGCGGCACAAAAATAGACGCGGTGCCGGGCCGACTTAATCAAGTTTCAATGTTCATTCGCCGTGAAGGCGTCTTCTACGGCCAGTGTAGCGAAATCTGTGGAGCAAATCACGCTTTTATGCCTATTGTTGTAGAAGCGGTACCTTTAGACAATTATACACAATGGATTGCCAATAAAATAGCCAACTAGGGCATCATAATTTAATTTACCGGAGGCTGGATAGTACCAATTTTCGGTTACGCCTGCGGGGGGGGACAACATCACAATAAGTGGGTTCTGTATATTTGTCCCCTATAGGCCCCCCCCGGGTCGGAGTCCCGTTCGTGGACGTCCGGTAAGTTCCAGTTTACAGCGTCACTTTGCCCCGCCGAGCCAGGAATGGGTTGCTACCGCCTTTGGCCGACCCTTGGCCCCCCAGTCAGCTGGTGTTAAATGCCTCCCAGGGGCTCCCGGTAGTATTCAACTGTAACGGTTATTTACACGAGGGGCCAGCGCGTAAGAGACTAATGCGTATATCTGTAATGCCTGCCCCCAGAAATGAAGCACATAACACTGGACGATCGTCCCGTATATTGTAATAGCATCCCACTGCAAAAATGGCTGGCCCCACCAGAGGTGGGGCCCAATCTACTCCCTCAGCGAACTGTCGGTCGCGCCGCTTTTATCGCGGTGGGCCTGTGGACCGGCGGGGCCAGCCTGGGGTGTAGTACGGGTTTGTGACAAACGCGTAACCTATTTTTGCCTCGCCCACTGCTTTGCCATTGCCAGAGGATCCGGGGCAGGGGGCCAATCCTGGGAACCTCGGGGACAAAACACCTCGCCATTGCAATTTCTGCGACCCTGCCCTCCAAGGCTCGCCGACAGGGGGGGTCGCACACTGGCCCAATTCTGCGACCCTAAAAGCAATTAAACATGCACCGGTACTCCGTAATATGCGCCTAGCAACCCCAAAACTGACGGGTCGCAGAAATTGTATCCTAGCCAGAGGCACCTTTACACTATCCCCCCCTAGTGCAGTGTTCTGCCGCCGACCGCGAGACAGACCGTAATTGCTCCCGACCGGGCGGCTGCCCCCCCCCCCCCCCAGTAAGCGGGAATAACAATAAAACCAGTAATTAAACATGTATAATAATAATATATATTCACCACTCGAACAATTCAATATAATTTCTATAATCCCAATAAATATTGGTAATCTATATATCTCATTGACTAATTCGTCTCTGTTTATGGCTGTGCCTACTGGGCTGCTCGTTTTACTTATATTAATGGTGATGCGGCAGGGTGGCTTTTTAGTGCCTTCGCGCTGGCAATCGGTTGTTGAAATGTTTTATGAATTTGTAGTGAATCTGGTGGAAGAACAGATAGGTAGTGCTGGACGCAAGTTTTTTACACTCGTTTTCACTTCATTCACCTTTGTTCTTGCACTTAATCTAATCGGTCTGATACCTTATAGTTTCGCGTCGACGAGCCACTTGATTGTGACTTTCGGCCTTTCGTTGTCTTTATTTATTGGTATAACTATTGTTGGATTTCAAAAACACGGCATACATTTTTTCTCTTTCTTCTTGCCCGCAGGAGCACCCCTTGCGTTAGCGCCGCTACTAGTAATGATCGAATTGGTTTCCTATGGCTTTAGAGCGATTTCATTAGGTGTAAGACTCTTTGCGAATATTACAGCCGGCCATTGCCTCTTATTAATCCTTAGCGGTTTCGCATGGACCATGCTTTGGTCGGGAGGTGTTTTAGCAGTGGCTTCTATATTCCCATTTGTTGTAGTTTTAGCCATAACTGTCTTAGAATTCGCGGTGGCCTTCCTGCAAGCGTATGTATTCGCAATCCTTGTGTGTATTTACCTAAATGATGTAATAAACCTGCACTAGACCCAACGCATATTAAAGACGCGGGCTGGCGGCGTGTAACTCAACTGGCCGGGGGGGCCTAAGCCTAACAAAAGTGTCTGCGGGGCGAGTCCAGTGTTTACACACACTGGACTCGCCCCGCCACTCCCGACCCCACGGTGGGCGACTGGATATTTGAGCAAAACAATGTAACGTGCATCACACTAGGGAGCACAATTCCTGGGCCCAAAGTGCCTTAATCTTTTACGTTTTCACTTGCTGGCCCCCCTCTGGGGGGCCAGGGGAGTTGCCAACCTTGCCAGAGGATCCGTGCCGAACGGTCGGCCAATTCTCGGCTAGGTCGCACCACGCGGGGGGGGGGGGGAATAAGGGGCCAGGCATGTAGAGTTTCATTACTCAGGAAGAAGGACGGTGTGGGTGTGTATGGCGGAGCCTCGATCCGTGATGTTAGGCGCCCCTATAGCCCGGCTGCGCCGGGCTATATACGATACGGTGGACGGTCACTGGGGGCCAATATTCCCGAGTGGAGCTTGCGCGCCCCGGATCCTCTGGCAAAGAACAACATAATTGTAATACACCCGGGAATAAGAGCGCTGCCGGTCAGGGCGCCAACCTGCCTCGAAGGGCACAAGGCGTCCGGCGGTATTAGCGTAGCTACAATCAAGTAAGGAGTTGGTGTGCCGCTAGTATCCAATCGAAACACGAGCTTTATGGCCATTGAACAAACAATTAAACTGAAAAGGACAAAGTCTATGAGTCTGAATTTTGGACCACAGCATCCTGCAGCACACGGAGTTTTACGCTTAGTGCTCGAGATGAACGGGGAGGTGGTCGAACGCGCAGATCCTCACATAGGTCTACTGCACAGAGGAACCGAAAAATTAATCGAATATAAAACTTATATTCAAGCATTACCCTATTTCGATCGTTTGGATTATGTTTCTATGATGTGTCAAGAACAAGCCTACTCTTTGGCAGTGGAAAAGCTGTGTAACTCGTGACAATTGGTCCACGAACGGGACACCATTGTGCCCAATTTTCCCGACCCTGGTCGCGAAGTTAGCCTTGTTCCTTTACGCGCAAAGTATATACGCGTACTCTTTTCGGAAATAACGCGAATATTAAATCATCTATTAGCATTAACTTGTCATGCAATGGATGTGGGCGCATTAACACCCTTCTTATGGGCCTTCGAAGAAAGAGAAAAACTTATGGAATTCTACGAACGAGTATCCGGTGCACGAATGCATGCAGCATACATTCGTCCAGGCGGGGTTTCCCAAGATTTACCTGCAGGTTTATGCGAAGATATTTACCAATTTGCTCAGCAATTTTCCTCTCGTATTGATGAAATGGAAGAAATGTTGACAAACAATCGTATATGGAAGCAAAGACTCGTAGACATTGGGGTGGTTACGACGTTACAAGCAATGGATTGGGGATTTACGGGTGTAATGTGCCGAGGATCAGGAATCAGTTGGGATTTACGCAAAACACAACCCTACGATGCTTATGATCGGATTGATTTTGACGTCCCCGTGGGTCTTCGCGGGGATTGCTATGATCGCTATTTGATTCGTGTAGAAGAAATGCGCCAAAGTTTAAGAATCATTATGCAGTGCTTGAACCAAATGCCGCCAGGTATGATAAAAAGCAATGATCGGAAAATCACGCCGCCTTCCCGGGGGCAGTTTAAGCAATCAATGGAATCACTAATTTCTCATTTTAAATTATATACCGAAGGATTTGCGGTTCCAGCGGGGGACACTTATACCGCGGTGGAGGCACCAAAAGGAGAATTCGGGGTGTACTTAGTCAGCAACGGTACGACTCGCCCCTGTCGAGTGAAGATTCGTGCTCCGAGCTTCGTCCATTTACAAGGCCTTGATTTCATGTCACGTGGACTTTTACTGGCAGATCTCGTATGTTTAATCGGTACTCTGGACGTTGTTTTCGGGGAATGTGACCGTTAGGCCTCCTATCGCCCCAAGCGGTTCCATTTAAAGCGCGTCTTATTGCTTGGAACCCCTGATACCGCGGTGCTCGCAAAAATTGCGATCCCACCCCAGGTGCTTGCGGCCCCCCCCGGCCAGTGTGGCTGCCCACCTTGTGGGTGCACAGGCAGCGCAGCTGCGATCGAAGCGGTGGGCACCAGGGCAGGCCACCCACCTCTGGTGGGGCCCAAGGCCTGCTGGGGACCCGTATATGTGCAGTACAAATCCGGTCCGGTTGGTGATCGATTGCCCCCGGCGCTTACCAGTGTGTAATGTCCGACCAGGAGACGCCGGGGGCTAAAAAGTGTGATTGCCCCCCCTGCGGGGGAGCCAAGGTTGTCGTTCGCTTATTGTAGCGACCCTCCTACACACAAATGGCTCCCTATAGCCTCTGTATTACCGAGTGTGATCACACTCGGTAATCGCACCGCGAGCGAGGGTGGGACACAAAGCAATAAGCTCGGGAATAATGCTACCGCCGGTCGGGGGCCAGGCACCTGGCGCTTGTGATTCCCCCCCCCGTCCTATTAGGGGGGGTCAATATGACAATAATGACGTCCCTCGAAACTATAGGCAACACCATTTTTTATAGTGCGCCTCCTCTTTGACGCCACGCTCTGCGCGGCGTATCTTACGAATTTGCGAAAAATGCTTTCACGAGGCTCGTGGAATTCGTGGCGGAGGGTCCGAATGACATTTTCTGCTTTGCACTAGTTATACGGGGGGGGGTTATAAGCATCCCCGGTACTATGACGATTGCCGACCGGGCCTCGCAAGCCGCCGCTCCGCCGCGAAGCTCGTGCGGCGGCTTGCTCACTTAAGATTCCCAGTACTTAATCTTCAAACCCGTTTAGTCCTATAACCCCCCTGGCTGGGCACTCATCACTAATTGCCTGCCCCCAGAAACCCGACCGGGACCAAGTTATTCCCCCCCACAGTCGGCGGGGCCCCCCCGGCGGCTTCTGGGGGCAGGCATTCACAGAGGATCCGGTCGGCGGTTGGGTCTTTTTGGGGGCGTCCACTCAGCGAGTTTGGCAAACATTTTGCCCCGGCATCGCCGGGCGGCTACTCGCGGCCCCTAAAGAGCGCCCCTCACTGCGTTCGGGGCCAACCGCTGTTTATTCTACCAGTGGTTTGGCCGGGAGCCAACAGCGAACCGCTGTGGCCACATCTTACAGTTTACAGTGAAAGTTTATTAATCTCGCGCAAAATTAGAGGCCACGGGGCGCTCACAAGACGTAACGCACTGCCGCAATTTTCCCGACCGTGCGTTCGGGGCGGCCAGCGGGCCGGCTTTTTAAACCGGCTGCCCACTAACGGGGCAGGGCCGCTAGCGGGAGGCGCGAAGCTCAAATAAAAAGGTTTTGGGCGCAATATACCCTAACGTGATCATTCCCAGCCGCCCCGGGATTTACGCTTGCCTGCGATCTGGGGGGCCTGCCCCCAGAGGCCAGAAACGAGCGCAGCGAGCTACCGTTTGTGCAGCGCCCAATCGCGCCGACCGCGCCAAGTAATAAGTAGCTTGTGATTCCCCCCCCCGTCCTATTGTATACTACCGGGGGCCCGGGAACTCGTGTTGGAATGCTCGGGCATAATAAATGACAGTACAATCTAATTCACTAGCAAATTCACTATTTATTAATTATCTCAGAAATAACATGGCTTTGTCGCAAGAATTATCTACTTTACTCGAACAAAAAATTGCTTCTTATTACAAAAAAATTAACATTGATGAAGTCGGCCGGGTTCTGTCCGTAGGTGACGGTATTGCTCGTGTTTATGGATTAAACAAAATACAAGCAGGGGAAATGGTCGAGTTCGCAAGTGGTGTTCAGGGTATGGCTCTTAACCTAGAAAACGATAATGTTGGTGTTGTTCTATTTGGAAATGACAACGCTATTAACGAAGGTGATATTGTGAAACGAACAGGTGCTATCGTAGACGTTCCGGTGGGAAAAGCCACGTTAGGACGTGTTTTAGATGCATTAGGTAACCCTATCGACGGTAAAGGCCCCCTAAAGGGGGAGATTCGCCGTCGTGTGGAAGTAAAGGCTCCGGGCATCATATCTCGTAAATCAGTGCATGAACCAATGCAAACGGGATTAAAAGCTGTAGATAGCCTAGTACCCATAGGTCGTGGTCGAGATGGCCCTTTACTGTGTGAACAGTATATATATGTAGGGGGCTATATGCCGGAACTACGAGCATAATCCCCGGCGTCGCCGGGGCTTTAGTAGCAACAAGCGGCGCCATGTCACGCACCGATACCGTCACGGGTGGCCGAGCCGGCGGGTCCCGTTCGTGGACCCCAAAACCAGCGAGACCACCAAACCGAGGCGCGCTGTTCTGGGGGCAGGCATAAAAATCCCGTTTGGTATGCACTTTCGTCGTGCGCCCTTAGCAACCTAAGCGCCTGCTTGCCCGAGCGTGCCTACATGTACTGGTCCCCTTAGCTGCGCCCGGGGACCCAAAATGCGTATACCTGCATTGGCGCTGCGCGGTTCTGGGGGCAGGCCAGTGCCCCCCCCCGCCCCGATGGCGCTCATTTACGGACGTGACGCACTGCTGCCATTTTCCCGACCCTGGGTTCGGGGCGGCCCTTGCGGGACTTGGAGTCGGGATCCCAGCGGGCACGGTTATCCACCATTTGTCGAGGAACCGGCAGGTAATCCTATAGGAACCTCAGAGACCGTACGCCCCCTTACCTACGCTCCAGTTTTAGCGCGCGGCGCTTGCCATAGGATCCGGGCCCCCCGGTGGTCGAGATCGGGCTTGTCCCCCCCAGAGGGAGGTTGTTTGGGCCTCTCGCGGCAATATTACGAAATTTGTGTAAGGCGCTTGTTAATGACTCATTAGAGCCGAGTCTGTATTAATACGCTTATTACAAGCCGGGGGGCCCCTTTGTTAATGCGCTTTTATGCAACCTAAATTCTCGTCGTTCGGACGGAACGTCGTGTTTAACAGTACACGGCGCCTTCATATCCAATCGGACACATTGGCGCTGCGGGTCATTCCGGCTCTGCCGTAGGGGGAATTGCCCCCCAGTGATCTTGACGCCGCGCTCTGCGCGGCTTTGCACGATATGCGTCGCGAGAGGCCCGGCGGAGCCCCGGTTCGTGCCCATAGTAGGAGCCATAAGCCTTAAAGGGGCTACCGGGGGACAAAGCTAGCGACACCACCGCCCGAGCCTGAGAAAAAATCGGTCGCGACCTGTTTGCCAACAGTCTGGGTTGGAAAGTCGCAACTCGAGGCTTCGTTAGAGCCGGTTGGCGCTTGCCCCTGTGATTCCCCCCATTCCCCCCCCGTCCGGGGCCAGGCTAACTTTTTTGCCGAATACTGTGGGAGCGGTCGACGAGCCGTACGGTCCCCTACGGTCCCCTACGGTCCCCTACGGTCCCCTACGGTCCCCTACGGTCCCCTACGGTCCCCTACGGTCCCCTACGGGGAAAAACAGCGCCTATTGTGCCCTACGGTGCGCAAAAACTGGCGACACCGGCAAGGTCGCAGAAATGCGGGGACTTTTTGGTCCCCGCAGGGGACACTCTACCCTCGACGGCCAATCGATTGCGGTGAACAATTTCTCGGTGGAGTTGGGTAGTTGGGCGCAACAGTACACGACATGCCCAACTCGGCCCCCATGCAAGGCGCCTGCTCGACCCGACCCGTCGCGTATTGCTGCTACGCAAGTGGTTGACCCTATACCCCCTCTGGCGCCGTGTGTATGGGTCAGTCGCAGGTAACTCCAACTAGCGTTTCTCTGCCGGTGTTTCTCGTAGTTGTGTGCCCGCGCCGACTTTGGGGGCCGCTGAAAAAGTCACAAACGAGTGTAGGTTAAATATATGGTCCTAACCAGACTCTTGGTTGCAACGAGAATTGATAATAGGGGACCGGCAAACAGGAAAAACAGCGATTGCTATAGATACAATTTTAAATCAAAAAATAATCAACTCAGGGGCAGATGAATCCAAAAAACTTTATTGTGTTTATGTAGCAATAGGACAAAAGCGGTCCACAGTTGCGCAATTAGTGAACATTCTGTTACAGGCTGGAGCTTTAGATTATTCAATTATTGTCGCGGCCACAGCCTCCGACCCTGCGCCCTTACAATTTCTAGCGCCTTACGCGGGATGCGCGATGGGCGAATATTTTAGAGATAACGGGATGCATGCTTTAATAATTTACGATGATTTAAGGTGCGGGGCTCAGCATCCTCACTCCGTTATGGGTTTTAACCCCTGCACAGGGGGTCTAGGTGCTAAACCGCTGGGGGTGGCGTCCTTTTTGTCGCCCCGACCCTCCCAGAGGGGGGGAGCAAGGGGTGGCTGCGCCACGAAGTCTCGTCACGCGGTACGTCTTGGAAAGAATATGCGTTCGGGAAACCTTAAAAATTCGGGAGGTGCCTTCTTCGTAGTCCGTCGGGCAATCAGGCGCGCCCCCAATACCGATGTCCTCATATCATCGAGGGAGATGGCCCTTGGTCGCCCCACCAACAGCCACTTCGAGCTGCCGACATGAAGATGCTCAAGTACTACCATACTTAAGGAGGAAAGACGCCCTACATCAAAGTCGGTCAGCGGGTTAACCGCAAGGTGTTTTGCCGGACCCGCCCCTATCGGGGCCCTCGGCTCTAAAACGTTCACGCTGAGGGCTCTCTATCTGAGTCTGAGATACACTGCCCAACTCGGTAATAAGGAGCTCCGGGGGAGTGCGCCTTGTCGGGCAACAAAGCGCATCTTGGATGCTGGTTATGAGCGAACAAAAGGAGCGGGGGAGTGGAATGGGGGGAATCACAGGGGCAAGCGCCAAGCGATCGGCGACACCAAACACCAAAGGGGGGACCTACACATACGGGGGATTCAGTCCAGGACATGCGGAGCGCTCAGGATGATCGCCACAAGGACGATCGTGGGACCCGCTTGCACTGTTTTAGTCGCGAGCTTGCCTACTCATGGTGGCACTCGTATACATTGACCCGACCGGGGGAGTGTCCAGCCGCTGCAACACCCCGACCGTTGGCAGCAAAGCTGCAAAAAAGCCAACTGCGTCGGTGCTCGCAAGCTCGCACCCATAACGCAAACGACAATTCTTCGATCCCAAGGACCTCCTTGCAGGGGGCCCGCCAACCAATACTCCAATAGTGAAAGGCACCTACTATGAAACTTGCAGGCTCGTGTAGGGCAGGGCGCTTTGTATAACGCTTCTACGGCGAGTGAGGCTATAATCCCATTTTCCCGACCGGGGGGCTTGTGTAAGCGGAAGTCCCGATTCTTGACCGGTCATACGAGGATCCCCGAGCGCATCGAAGGAGACACAAGTAAACATTTGCAAAAATTGGGAGCGGCTTACCTAAGCTTGGATCATTTCCGGTCCCCCGGTAACACACAATTATCGAAACGGTCGATGCCGGAGTGGCACGGACGAATTTTTGGGGCAAGGTGCGTTGGCAGCGCAGCTGCGCTAGCGCCAGGGGGCCAAAATTTCCAGGCCGAACCCGAGACGAGGGGCGATCCCTAAATTAGCCAGACGGGCACTTCTGGTGTTACCTACGCCTCGAGTTGTGGACACTCACTCGCAAAAACCCGCCCCGCAGGGGCGGCAGTATACGAGACAACACAGCTGCCCACGATCTGGGCGTTTCAACAGTGCTGGAGCTAAAAGCCCCCGACCGGGGGGCCAGCGGCAAACAGGCGCCACCAAGGAGCCATTCGCCCAAAACAGGCAGACAGGCATCCATCGTCCAGGGGACGACGGAATACCTGCTGCGAGAGACAATACCGTATCGCAGCGGGGAAGTAGTCGGGCCTCCCCCCGTACTTCAAGCAAGTGCCGTCGGCGAAGCCCCGGCGAAGCCGGGGTATATGAACTCGTGAAAAAGGGCCTGGAACTACTAAAATCCCTCGGGGCGGGGGGGGGATCGGCAGGTACAACAAGTTGTCAGTCCAGTATAAGGAGCGCCGATCAAAAACGCTCCCGGATAAGTAAGTATGTAAAACTTATGGCCATAATTGCGGACCCCTGTGTTCTAATAGCGGCGTATGTTCGAGTAGTGTCATACCGGGGGGGGGTCGCTGGTTATTCTTCAAAACTGTGTGGTCGTGGGTCAGAACTATATACACCTGCATTGGCGCTGCGCGGTTCTGGGGGCAGGCAATTGCCCCCCCCCGCCCCGATAGGCTCTTTTAAAAACAACCCTGGTCCGCCGCGGCGGACCAGCTGCTGGTCGTCTTCTTATATTGCCACCGACCGTAGGATGCCCACTCCCGACGGCCCGCCCCCGGACTATTGCCCCCAAAGTGACGCGGCTGACAAAGAATTTTGGCACACCCGGTCGAAAAAAAAAGAAGCGGACATTACTGCGGGAGCGCGGCGGGCTCCCGCGGCGGATCGTCTCCTTTTGTCCGCGTGATGCCGCGGTTCCCGCGGCCCGACTCTGTGCTCGCGGCCCCCCCCCAAGGTAGCCCTCCGATTGGCGGCACCCCGAACCCAGGGTCGGGAAAATTGGGCACCAGTCGGGGGGGCCAATATTAGAGGCTGCAAACCTTTAGCGCGAATCGGGGCCACAGGTAGCGGACATTTTACTGTCTTTCGGACCTTCGGTCGTGAAAGGCGCCTGCGGCGGGCTCTGCATTACTCTATCACGAGCCGGGGAGGGGCGAGCGCAGCGAGCCTAGGCGAATCACACAGACCGCGGTCCCCCCGGCATCCTAAGTTTCCTTTTGCGGTCGGGAAAAGCGGGTCGCCACAGTCGAATAGGTACTCGAGGGGGGCTCATTATTCCCAGCAGTGCTTCTTCCCGAGTTTGGCGTTTTCACACTGTGAGCCAACTTCGGAAACTTGGCGAAGCCGTGGTACTCAGTGAGCTTGGCCCCGACAGGCGGGCGGGGGATCCGGATCCTCTGGCAAAGGACACCCGCTAGGGTTGACGCTCGCAAAAGGCTCGCTTGAGTGTGATTGCCCCCCCCCGCCCCGAATGCTCCCTAATCAAGCTAGGCCGATTCGTCGAAACCTTTTGGCTCTACGGGAGCGGGACTGTCGAAACCTTCAATGGATACTGGACACCTCACGACACTTGCATCAAGGGTCTTATACGTTCTGAAAGCCTGGTCACCGTAAGTGGCCAGCTGATTATTCCCAGGACACGAGACTAGCAATAGCGCGACTTTCCAGCGGCCCGCTCAGGGATAAAGTGGTGCAAACAGCAACACTGATGGCCCTGGAGAGAATTTATGAAAAGTGCTTTAGTGAAAATTCTCATGGATTTAGGCCTGGGAGAAGCCGTCACAGCGCTCTAGGCGCGATTAAAACCGGGTGGAAAGGTATATCCTGATTTCTAGAATTCGATCTTCATAAATGCTATGATAGTCTCGATAGGCATCGTCTGGTTAACCTCCTGCGGGACAAAATAGAAGACCAGCGGCTTTTCGACCTCTTACACAAGATGTGAAATGCAGGGGTGCCTCAGGTCGGGGGGCACCATAGGGGCAGAGTAGGGCGGCAGGGCAACATTCTTTCACATCTGTTTTGCAACGTCTACCTAGATCGTCTCGACAGGTGGATAACGCAAATCCAACAAGAATACACCACTCAAAAGGCAACCCGCAAAGCGGCAAAATTGTGGATAAAATCTACTGTTGTGACCTCGGAGGAAAAGCGCAGATTACGGTTTGACCAAAGGAAAATTGATCAGTTACTAGAGAGCAAACGCCGCTTTGCGGCGTTTCATGGACTCACGGGCGGCCGTTAGGTTGCCTCCAAGTGTTCTCAAGCTACAAAAAACGCGGGAGATCGTGAGAAGGCTTATAGCGCTACCCACGGCCCGCTCACGTGGCCGACGCTGGAAACAGCACACGGGAAACGTAGCATGCACTATACTGCGACGGATCTGGCCCCCGCCCCGCACCCCCGCTTGTCCCGTTCGTGGGCTGAGGGCTGACGTCCCCTACGGGGACCCACGGCGCCTATAAGCACCTAGGGGGGGGGGCAATATTCTCTCGCTAAGCCGCAGGCCTGGTTTGGCTACGCCAATTGTGTTGGATCCTTGAAGAACCGGGTCTTGCAGATCCGGTACCACTGTATCCATCCCCGGCAGGGTGAACCTGAATTGGTCAATCTATGCGAGGGTGCCGGGGCTTTATTGTTATTTGCCCGCTCCTTCTTTCTCGCTGGGTGAGTGTGTAGAAAGGTTTCTTGGGGAGTTGTTTCGGTCGCCCAAACATGTATTTGGGGCTCGTGATATGGACACACCTGTCAGGCCAACTGCATTGGAGGTAATACCGGTTAGACTAGAGTTTTTTGCCTTTTGCCGCCCCTTCGAGGCGGTATAAAAACAAGCAACACCGGGGGGCCGGAATGTTATAAAGAGCCCTCACATATAGCGCGTTCGGCACCGCTCGTTGAGCAGATAAAGTACCGACCTATAGCGACCCGCGTTATAGTATTCCCAAGCAAGAAGGGCGGTAATATCACGAGTTAAAAGTGGACACAGCGCGCTCCCCTGGGTCCCCTTCGATGAGCGTCCCGTTCGTGGACTGCATGACCCTCTAACGGGGCCACAGGTAGTAGCATAATTCTATAGTGACCTGCCGGTCCCCCCCCGCCCCGAGGGTGCAGTTGATAGCAATAGCTTCCGGTCATAATTACCCAAAAGCCCCCGACCGGGTGTACAAAAACACTATAACATTCCGGCCCCCGGTGTTGCACACTGTACTATTACTCCGGGTCAAGGGGACAATTTTAGCATCGGCGAAACCTGGATTAAGAGGGCCCGCAGTCTCTTGCCTGGAGGCGCCGTGGTTTGCGGCACAACTGTTGGCCACTGCCCCCGGGCGCAAGGTTTTAGGTCGGCCGCCTACAGATCGCTGCCCTCGGGGGCCAGGGTCCCGGGGCCCCCCGGGTAAACCGGGCCCGGTTTTGGGGGCCTTTATAGCCAGTTGCTTGCTCGGGATCGCCAGGCCGGCCCAGGTAGGGAAAAAGGGTCTATACCAATTCTGCCGAAACTAGGAAAATCGGCTATCCGTCTCACGGACCTACCCGATCGGGGCATACAGTTTGGTGTGAGAGCCGAGTGATGGGTAACTATCTCGCTTGGTTCGGTGGGGGCTCGAGTAAGTTCTGTGCTCGGGAGCCCACCAATGACGCTTGGCTTGCGCGACCGGGGGCTCAGGCGGCAGTCCCGAAAGTTCTACTCGATCCCAAAGGGTTATGACGACCCGGACTATATACGCATTAGATATGTCCGCCACGCAGACAATTTATTACTAGGCATCACCGGTCCGAAAGCTCTAGTGGAACATCTCAGAAACCGCATAAGCACTTTTATGAAATCCGATCTAAAGCTGGACCTCGAACAGTGCGCTATCGTCCATGCCGTGGGCAACCGGGTGAAATTTCTCGGAGTCTGGCTCGGAATAGTGCCTCCAAATTCTCGCAAGTGGCCACGCCGAATACGCATACATACCAGGGAAATGGAAAAGAGGCGCCGGGTGCGTGGGATACTACTCGAACGTAAGAAAAACCTTCAAGAGGCCTGGGACCGAAAGATCGGTTGGCTCGCCCGTAAAGCCTGGGCCGGGGGGGTGCGTAAGGCGGCCCGCCTGCTTGGATCAGGGCGTAAAGCCGTGGAGGCCATGCGACAAAAGGCTGCGCAACTCGCTGCGGAATTTGTTTTGGCCCCCCCTTCTGGGGGGCAGGGCGCAATTGCGGCAGCGCGCCTTATACCGAACCTACGGGAGCGGGTGCCGCCGCTGAACAATTTTGCCCCTGGACCCATACCAAGCAGAGTGGAGGCGGCCTACAATAACCTCGTACTGGCTTTAGAAACCTCTATACACCAGGTTGCGGCCCCTGTGTCATCGGACTTTACGGCGCCATACGGGCGTTTCGACCGACTCGGGGGCTCGTGTGATAGACTGGCCCTTTGCCCCGGCATCGCCGGGAGAGAGTGCGCGTACGCGGGCCCCCCTGCAGGGGGCCGCGACAGGTGGCTCCGTCCCTTGAAGGCATGTTGACGCGTAGCGCTTGGTTGCCGTTCGCAGTATTGTGTCCGCGAGCGCCGGGTCGGGGCCAAAACAACCCCCCTTGTGCTGTTGTCCCGACCGGCACAAGCCGGTACAAGAGGTTCAGATGGGCGTCACATATCTACTCGCCAAAACGGACCAACAAATTGGCCCCCTGGGCAACTGATTCGCCAATCAATCAGCGGGAGCAATTCTTTGGATAGCCAGCGGCTCGAGTTGAGTAAAAAATCCCTCGCTTGTGGATCACAGCATATTGCGCCCGTCGTTCGGCAAACCACGGATCCCTCTCGGAATGTCGCTCTTATTATTCTTGTGCCTGGCATTTGCCCCCGACCGGGGGTGGGGGGAAATGGGGGGAATCACAGGGGCAAGCACCCTGAGTATTCCCGGATTTACAAGACCCCCGGGTTCCCGTCAGTAGGCAAGTGCGACCACTTGACACGGCCGCAATGATATCGCGGGAGCGCCCTCCGACCCTGCGTTCGGGTCGGCAATCATATTCAGAGCCCGCGTGTCGTTCCGTGCCCCCCATTGCGGGCTCGGGATAATGGCAGTAGGCGGACTAGTGGAAAATGTGTGAATGAACACAGGGCGCTTGCGCGTTCCTATAATCTTGGTCGACCCTGTAAGAAATGTCATACGGGGCCACAGGTAAATATTCGGGCACCTGTGGCCCCGAGCGCCTTCGACCGGTCGCGAGGCCCCGCCTTCCACGACCAGAGCGCCCGCGAGCCTATTTTTGCTCCCCCCCAGATATGGGCACCCATGGACGAAATTCGCCAGAAGCTTCGCTATAAAAAACTAATCGTTGGTCATCGCCCAAGTCATGTGGACAAGCTGCTCGCAAACCCCGACTGGATCATTGTTCAGTGGTTTGCCGTTATGGCCCATGGATTGCTCGAATATTACAGCTGCTGTGACAACTTCTACAAGGTCCGTCATTTGGTCGATTATTATATTCGTTGGTCGGCAATATTTACTTTAGCAAAAAAACACAAGACCTCCGCGCGAGTAATCATTCGGCGCTACACCAAACATCTGCTGATCACAACTTACGAGGGAAAAAAACTTACGCGCTTTCCTAGTTCCAGTGGCTTCCGGCGAGGCTACTTGCACAGATGGCACCGGTCACCGGAACCAAAGGCCCAAAAAATTATTTCCCGAAGGGGCTAAAACACAGTACCACTAGATCGCGCATACTTGACACGGCCGACTAGCTGCGACACGTGTTTGCCACAGATCCTAAGATACCGTACTCTGGCCCGGTGCTCGCAAAAATTGCGCTCCCACCACAGGTGCTTGCGGGGGCCCCCCGGCCAGTGCACCCACCTCTGTTGGGGCTCGCCAGAGGCGAGCAGTCGGGGCGCCTATTTTTTAAGCTGGGCTTTAAAAGTAAAACAAGCCAGTGTAGGAGGTCCACTTAGTGGACCCAGGCACAACTCTGGACCGTCAACCGGTCGGAAAACCCCCCGTAGGGGGGGGGGTTGCCAAGTATAAAACAAAGCCTTGACCTTAATGAAACGCCCAGCCCCGTTGAAGGGTATCTACACTTTTACAAGATCGGCCTTACCACCGAACAAACGACGCCAACAAAAGGGCCCCATCGCTACAACTGGAAGCTCGCCAGAGGCGAGCAGTCAGCTGACTGGGGGCCAGCCTCTCCCGCAATTAGGCGGGCATTCTGCTCGTGGCCATAAGTATTACGACCGGGCGCGACTCCCGACCGTCGAAGCCGGGTGCTTGCAGAGACCCTCCCGGCTGGCAAAGTCCCGCAAGGGCCGCCCCGAACCCAGGGTCGGGAAAATGGCGGCCGTGGGTCACTTGCGCGTCCGGGACAGTCGCTTGAAGTATTATTATATAGGGGGAGAAAGCCGTATGATGCGAGAGTGTCACGTACGGCTTCGTGAGGGGTGTGCGCTTGCGCGCACCAACTCGCCTAAACAATCAGTTGCATATCGACAAATGTCTCTTTTATTACGTCGTCCGCCGGGTCGAGAAGCTTTTCCTGGAGATGTTGGGCGACCGTACGGTGCCCATATAGATAAAACACTAGAGGCAGACACGGTTACTAGTACGAGTATACTGCTAACCGACATGAAGTTGGGACCAGAGCATGCAGTAAAAGGAACATGTCGCTTGTTACCCCCCCCGTCCTATTAGGCCGGGGGGCCCCGGGGCAATATGACAAAGGACTGGTCACTCGACAACATGTCCCGAACTCGAGTCGTGCCTTACGGAGAGGTAAGTAGGTCATTTACGAATATGAGCTGTCGGTGGATCCCAGGACCGATAACTTGGACCAACCCGGCTTCGCCGGGATCGGGTTATGCTCCTTGGACGGTGCTAAAGCGTCGCACATGTTCCCATAGTCAGCAAGGAGCCCTTACTTTAGTTAAAAGGACAACCAGCGGAAACCTACGATCGGAAAGTATCTTCAGCTTCTGGGCGAAACTCTCCGGAGGCCCAAGTCGTTTCACGACCACTCCTATATGTGCACAAACGGTGAACTTCGTGGAGACCAGGTTGCGGCGCCGTAGGCGCCGATTCCACGGAGGACAGAGGCTCAGTAGTACCGAGCACAGATCGACCCTCTAATAATAGGGAATATGACTCAGGGAAGGGAGCTAAATCATTTCACATGGGGACAGGGTCGCAAAAATGTGGGCAGGGGGCCTTGTGGGAAATGCATACTCAAGTGCCGCAAATTCTCAGAAGACGCCACCTAATGGTGGGCACGACGAATATCGTGGCAGAACTCTTCAGTGAATTAATCGGATAAAGCAGTTTAGAGGCCGGGGGGCCCTACACACCCCTACAATAATATCTTCAAATTACTGAAAGATCTCGACCTCTGGGTGACCGCCTATGGCGCTTGCCCGTCCCGAAGTTAGCTTCTAATCCTGGATCGTTAACACGAGGCCCAATTTTCCCGACCGGGGTGGGGGGGGAATAACAATACGACCGGGAGCTGAGGGAACCATAGACGGAACGTCTCTCAGAACCTTAAAGGCACGGCAACTTGCTGTTCTCGAGGGACGTTTTCAATAGGGAATCACTCGCAGAGTAACTAAGCCAACTGGGTGATAGTACTTCAACCGACCCAAAGCTTTTCGGTTTCCCGTTTGGCGCGCGCAAGCGCGCTAGACAACTACTATAAGGTGGCTGACAATAGAAAGCAGTTTATCTGCCCCCAGAAAGCGGGGGGGGGCCTGGCCTGCCCCCAGAACCGCGCAGCGTTTCTGGGGGCAGGCAATTGTCCCCTCTGGGGACCAGGCAAACACCGAATATTGGGCCCAATGCACATACTTCGCTGCTAATTAGCCAAAACCTATGCAGCCAAATATAAACTTGGTACCCAAGCTTCTGGGGGCAGGAAAGTGTACTCTAGAGCCGGACCGCAGCGGCAAGCACAAACCCTTAAAACGCTCTAAGAAGTCACCCATAGGGAAAACCGACGAACAGGCCAAAGCGGCTGCCCTAAAAGCTGGTGGTGAGATTCTCGGCAAGATGCCGAAAATACCATTTACTCGAGGGGACCCGATACCACCCTTGGATAAAACCCACTGTTCTTCCGGTCAGGTGGATGGGCGAAGCACTGCCCACACCTGCCGGTCCCCCCCCCGCCCCGATAGGGGCAGGTCCGGGGGGAATCACCCGGCCTCCCCAGTGTTCACAGACGCCTGTGGACCGGGGGGCCGCCCCGGATCCGCTGGCGCAAGCCGCTGGGCGCTTGTGATTCCCCCCCCACGTCCGAGCAGTTAAAAACCCTCTTCAAGCACTACTGGGCGCAACAAAAGAAAATGATCTGGTTTACCCTTACAGGCCGGGGGGGGGGTGTTCGAAATGCGGATACATCATCACAAAACGTAGAAATGCACCACGTCAGACACTGGGCCCCCCGATGAAAAGGAAAACCTTCGTGGGAATCCTAATACCGGTCCCACCCTTTGGCAGAGCAGCTGCGATCTATCCCTCTCTGTTGCGCCCCTAGCGCGTGTCACCTTCAGGTACATGGCAATTGGTCCACGAACGGGACACCGGCCCCCCGGCCTCCTAAATCCAAAAGAAACCAAGGCCCCCCCCGGCTGCTGATGAAGTAAATTCAACTTGAGTTGGCGAGCCGTGTGATGGGCGACCGTCTCGCACGGTTCTGAGAGGACTTGAGTATCTAGCAGGCACCCCCCCCCCCCCCCGGCTACTCACAAACGCGGCCTGCTAGGGAAATTTTTACTCTATTTTTATTTGCATTCTCGTCTTTTAGAAAGGGCCGCAAAAATGTCCGAGCAAAGCGGGGCAGGCTCTTTAACCGCGCTTCCAGTGATAGAAACTCAAGCTGGAGACGTGTCCGCAGTGCGCCTTGGAAAGGCGCGTTTGGGTATTCGAAGGCTAAATCTGTGCCCCCCGAGCGGGGGCACCAACCATCAAACGAGTGTTGGCCTTACCTGTCGCGGAACCAGACTGCCGGGAACAATAGCATGGCCAACACTCGAGTGCTGCCGCACGATTATTTCGAGTGCGACTAGGTATAGCGTCACCTCCACCAACGAGGGTGGCTCGGAAGGCGAGTCAGCCCATGCTGACCTGACTCGCGTTAAGCCCGCCGAGAGTGAGTTTGGCCCCCCCCTGCGGGGGGCCGGTCAACAACAAAAGCCGCTCAACGATCTAAACGGCAGGTATACAACCAAACGTGCAACCAAGGGATCACCCGAAAGGACACCGCACAAAGGCGCAATGCACTCTAGCTTAACGCCAGGTGACCGAGGTAAATCCAAAAACTCAGTGGGTGATAGATCAGTCATAGGTAATCTGGAAAATACATCGGACCAATACGTCCCAGAAAAGGATAAGGCCCACTTGATGAAAATGCCAGATGAAAGGACTGTAGATGGTAACGCTCTTCCCCGAAATGTGGCGGGACAACAATTGCCGCTGGAAAGGGAAGGAAACTCAGAGAGACAAACAGAGGTTAAAGCCAATAAAGATAAATCTATGCTGGGGATTCACTATTCGAACCCCGGCAGCGTCTCTTATTCAGACATTTATAATCTAGACAATCTTAAGGCTGGCTACGCAAAGCTAAAAGCTATTGTAGCCCCAGGGATTGATGGTCGAACAAAAACAAACATAACAGAGAAAGGCCTTAGGAAACTCTCCAAACAACTGAAAAATCAAACCTACAAGCCTAGGCCCGCCAAACGAATACGGATCCCTACACCCGATGGGGGCTCTAGGCCTTTTTCCATGGCGAGCACAGTTGACAAGATCGTACAATCCACCCTGAAACTGTTGATAGAACCTTATTTTGAGCCCCAATTCCGGGATATAAGTCATGGATTCCGGCCCGGCAAGAGCGGTCACACAGCCCTCCGAGAAATACGTGGTTTGTGAACAAACGTGACCTGGCTTATAAAAATCGACATTCAGAAATACTTTGATAACACAGAGTCGCGCAAGCGACATCACTCTATACTTTGTGAACAAATGGCACCGGTATTACACACTCGATCGTTACAGGACCTTATTCACAAACTTATGAAAGCAGGATACGTAGATGTGTACAGCTTAACAGACCACACACAATACGACCGCCTGCAGGGGGCATCTATAATCTCGCCCTTATGTACTAACATTTTCCTACATAAACTGGATTGTTATATCGAACATTCACTAATACCAAAATATACTCACCCTAGGTTTTCGAGTAAATACAAGGCTTCACTCGAAAACACGCATCTGCGGTGGGACGAGGGGGGGCCAGTGTTGGCGCTTGCGCGGGGGGGGGCCAACAATAAAACTCCCCACAGGGTGGCGAGTCAACCCTCCCCCTGCCGGGGGCCAATACAAAACGCCTACGAAACAGTCAAATACCTTCGATACGCGGACTCTATGCTCATAGGTGTTATTGGAAGTCGAAAGGACGCGACGGATATTCGAATGGCCGTACAAGAGTATATGTATAAACAGCTCCAACTAGATATCAATTCACATAAAAGTGCTATTTACCACGCAACAACTGAAAGGACCAGATTCTTAGGGACGGATATAATATACAGCGCCTCGCCCCATTTCTGCGAACCCAAGAGAATCACAGAGAATAGGTCGGAAATATTTCAGAGTCGCGCAAGCGGGGCGTCGACGCAAGTAGACGCAATCAACCATCCCATAACTCGAGCGCAATTATATATACCAATCCGAACACTATTAAAAAGGGCCACTGATCGCGGATATGCTAAAGAAAATGCCGAGAAATTCGCTAGGGCAACAGCTAACTGCCGCTTATCTGCCTCGGAAGACCGGCATATCGTGAATCACTTTTCCGCTGTGATACGTGGTCTTGTAAACTACTACTCATTTGCAAACAAACGTTCCTCGCTCTGGAAAGTGGTGTCTATCTACAGAAAATCCTGCGCCCTTACATTGGCCAAGAAACATAATCTAAGATCGGCACATGCAGCCTTCCGTAAATTCGGCCCTAACCTACGGATCACAGAAAGAGGCAAGCCCGTGGCACTACTAGAATATCCAGATTCCCTGAAAACGACCAGTAAATTCAACATAAAATCCAGGTCAAGCAACGTAACGATTCTGGAAGAGCCGTACAAAGCACAGGTATTTATACTCGGGAATAAGGAACTTTCACAACTACCTGTGGCCCCGAAGGAACGATGTGAACTATGCGCAAGTTCACAAAGCCTCGAACTCTATCACCTCCGCTCGGTTCAATATATTCCTAAAGAGGGAAAGGAGGCACTTGAAATCGCCGCTATAGCTAAATCTAGAAAACAAATCACGCTATGTCGTGAATGCCATCGATATGGAGTACATAAAAGAACCTCTCGCCTGTAGGGCGAACCTTTTTGCAAGCCCCCGAAGTTGTCCCGGGGGGCTCCCGCAGAATTGAGGCTTGGCCGCGCCACGCGCGGCGGTGTATTCGCAAACTCTGATAGTTACCATGGACGAGCCACATGCAGGGAAACTTGCCCGTGTGGTTCTGACCGGGGGGGTCCAAGCCCTATCGGTATTATATTCCAACAAATGTTATTTCAATTACGGATGGTGTGCGAGTTCACAAATTTACACGGTTAAACACGTTGAACACTAATCCAGTACCGTTTGGCCCCGCAGGGGGGCGGTCGGAGAGTAGCTTGTGTGTAAACGATTGCGTACGTAAGACTGGTTGTGGTACAGGTTACCTGTTGGGCGATTCACTGTTTATGAATGTAAGCCCCAATTCGTTTGCTGGAGGCTATGACCATGGCTTAGAACGATCAACAACTTGGAGAATTCCAAGGTTTATAAGTCTTGTGGCCACCCGAATGTACCGTAGAGGTTTGAGAGACTCAAGTGGCTTGGCGGCCATGGCGCTTGTGATTCCCCCCCCCCGCTCCTATTATGCCGGGGGGGCCCCGGGGCAATATGACTATTTCGATTTGGCTAACGATAGTGAGCCAAAAAAAGAGTCACGCCTCGGGATTTCTAGTATTCAGGTCTCGGTTAGTAGAATCTTATTTTTCGCCCAAGCGGGGCCCCCTCGGCCTTGTGCATCACCCAGTCAAATGCCCCGTCCCGGTGGCGCTTGCGCACTGGTGCGCAAGCACCAGGGGTTTGGTTTTTTTTGGGCGATCTGCTGTCCCGGGCGAGGTAAAGCAACGACCCCTGGGGGCCGGTCGGGCCTCGCCACTGGGTATTGCTGGGGGCCCCAACACCGCTTCTCCGGGAACCTGGGGGTCGGTTATGGCTATAGAGCGCGCCCAAACCCCCCCTACGGGGGGGTTTCTCCTAGTATAGCTATACAGGCCCGAAATAAGTATTCACACGCATTTTTTACCGACCGCCCCACGGTGGGAAAATTTAAATGCGCCGCAGGTAGACCGCGCGTCCCGCGGCTCAGGGCCGAACTTTTAAATGGCCGCCCGGCTACGGGGATGGGGCCGAAAACCTTGGGCAAGCAAGCAGCGCGCAAGCGCCCTGTGTGCGCGCAGCGCACAATTGTGCGCTGCGCGCACCAGGACTTTAGATGACAATCGCCCAAGCAAAGTGCCCCCTGCGTTGGAGAAATAATTAACCACACCGGTCGGGCAGTGTGCGTCGGTCACAGCAGATGGCTGCGGCCTTTGTCCGACCGAGTTTTGCCTAATTTATCATACCGGGGGTCACCCGAGTGCGAAATTATACGATTGGCTGTTGGGGGCGCCGATCTTTGGTCGGCGCGCCAGGGGATCGGGAAAAATGTGGGAGCGCCGCGAGCACCGACGGGGCAAAATTGTGCAACCCACTGCTGGGGCGCTCGTATTATTAGCATAAAAAATGTGCTTATTCCCGAGTATCACAAATTACCTAATAGGCTGCGAGTGTTAGGCTGGTGCATTGGCCGCAAGCCGGGAGTGGCCAATTCGCTGAAAATAGTCCGTCCTTTGGTGTCCACCCCTTGCGCCCCCTGGTGCCAACGCAGTTTACCCCCTATATATCGCTTCCCTCGGTGTTCGCAACAATTGCGCTCCCACCCTTTGGGCGATTCCCGAGTGTATAAGCAGATCAGTGTCCCGAGTAAGGAGAAACTCGGTTGGGTACTAGGTGAGCAATTCCCGGCTCTGCCGGGAATTTCAAAAGCCCCCGACCGGGGCCAATGGTTTTGCGCGAGCTACAAGCGCAAAAATAGAAATCTTTGAGAGACTATCTATGAACCTATAAACCTATCCTTCGCCTGGAAGACTCTTTTAGTCCAGAGCGCGGCGACTGGCTGGCGGGGGGGCGTAAAATATATAAATGCCGGGGGGGCCCCGGAAGTGCCCAACAATTACCCGGGCGGCTGCCAAATCGATCGGTCAATTTTTCCGAATTTAATGAATGCCTGCCCCCAGAAGCATTGGCGCTGCGCGGAATTTGCGCTCCGCGCAAATTGGCCCCCGAAGGGGGTATTTGCCGCATTCTGCGGCCAGTGGTGCGCGCAGCGCAAAATTGTGCATTTCGGCGACCCGCACAATTGTACCCCCCCATATATTTATATGACAGCGCCTCCCCCTTATGACACCCGATTGCCCAAGCTAGCGTTAGAACAATTGCCCCGACCGGGGCAATTTTCCCGAAGGTACCAATGTTTGGCCCATCAAACACGCCCGCGAGACCTAAAATCTAGGATTTATAACGCCCCTAGATTGCTTTTACACTCGGTTGGGGGGTCATCGGGGCCACAGGTAAGCAAGAATCAGACGGTCGGGCCTATTGCCACACTCCGCCCAAGCCAAGAAAAAGGACCTATTTGATGGCCGGGGCCGGGCTGCCCAGGGGGCCAATTGCGCGCTCCTAAAAATATGACAATAGGCGGTTTGGGGGGGCGCAATTGGCCCCTCTGGGGATCAAGTTCGCGTTGATTCTGTCACTGGTCGGTGCATATTATCCCGCCCGGTCGGGTCAATGCGGGTGTTGGCGCCCGAACACTAAGGCGAAAGCTCCCCCCGTGCCTATACTATTGTAATCCTAAGACCAATTCTACTGCCGCGGATCACTATATTGCGGCAGTTAGGCACGTCTGGGCCAGGCGGCTTGAGCTATTTTTACGACCCTTACTGGGGGGCTGTCCGCCCCGAAAGGGCGGACAGTGGGCCAGCCGAATGCATAGAGGTCTTAGGGTGCCTCTCGCCTCGCCGACCGCGAGACCATCACTAGCTAGGCTCGAATGTGGTTGTGCTGGTTTGCCCCGGCGTTGCCGGGGCAATTACCCACCACGTAGATTTTCTGGGGGGAGGGAAGCACAAACAGCGCCCCCCCTTCCGGAGGAGCGTTTCCCGGCTGCGCCGAGCAATATGCAAATGACTGCCCCCAGAAACAACACCTATGGTTTATATGGTTTAGTGGTTACATTAGGCCGTGGCAAAACAGATCGCTGCTATATATTACAACACCTGCCGATCCCCCCCCCGCCCCGCAGGACGCCGATCAAATATGGGCAACAGGCCAGAAACTGGCCTCCGAGCAGGGAGCCAGTCTCTAAATATCAACAACACCTAGCTGCTTATACAAATGCGTTACCCTGTCGAAAGGTATATTCGGCTGGCACACGCTGCCCACGAACGGGGTGGGCAGGGTCGAAAAAATGGCAGACTGTGCAGCGAAGCTGCACAGGCTTTATACATAAAATGTCACCCAATTTTCCCGACCGGTCGGGGGGGGGGAATGGGGGAAATCACATGGGACCTTCGGGGGGAGCCCGGGCGGTTGGCTGCCCCCAGCGTCGCCGGGGCCTAATTACACACTCGAGGCGCTCCTCTATGAGCGCGAGCCGTAGGCTCGCGCGACACAACTTTTGTGGTGACGGATTAGATTACACCACTAAACGAGGTAGATACCTGTATATCGAGCCGGTGAATGGGAGCCACCGTTGGCGGCCGCTGAATATTGATTGCCGCCCGGTCGGGTCAATGGCGGCCCGATTTATATGACTGTTTTGCCCCCAGAAATGCGTGACCCCCCAAAAGGGCCTACGGACCCCACCCTTGGAGGGGCGCACACTAGGCGGTAAATTACGCGCTCTCGTGGGCCCCCCAGGGATCTTGGGGACCCACAATTGCCATTCACCCGAAGGGGTCATAGAAGCTGTGTGCCTACGGTCGACAATGCACCAAATAATCGCTTCCCGAAAATTTTCTTTTAAAAATCTCTACTTTTACCTATCGCTTGCGCCAGCCCCGGCGTTGCCGGGGATTCCTCGAGGCTTCTACTTGCTTGGTTGGCCACCGCGGTCGGCGTCAGTCACCCGAGACGATCTAGTACAACAAGCATTTAAACGTATACTCTCAGTACATCCGCCGGGTCAAATGTACACGACCATTAGCCTAGGGGTTCCGGAATTTGTGCGGGGTTACACACCTGGCATTAGCAGACCGCTGCGACCTCTTGTCCGGGAGTCCACTCGAAATGGAGTGCTGTGAATAATGCTCGTGATAATGGGCGCACATTTAATGGCCGAGGTAGCCCCTGGTCGTAAAAATGGCTTCAATTCTGCGGTCCCCTACCCTCCCGGCGGACAGTGGGCCAGCCGAATGCACAGGGGACACACCATTACCCCCCGTCTCTGCCGGGTGTGGGGGGAAATGGGGGGAATCACAGGGGCAAGCACCCTTCTTGCGAGTGTGGTAATGCACAATCGCCCACTAACTTCTGGTGCGCTACAGATGCGTTCCCGATATAATTGGATTGTGCACGAAGTGGAAAGGCGAACCACACTAGTCAATTGAAACACAACACCAAGGCCCGCGCTGCGCGCGGCCCCAATGTGCCCTAGGGTCGCCGGTCGACAATTGCCCCGGGCTCGTTACCGGGTAGATGCCGAAAACAAATTGGCGGTGAACCACCGCCTCCCGGCGGTGCCGGGTCGTGGGCAAATTCCCCCCTACGGGGGGAATTCCACCATTCGGGGGCCAATTTGCGCGGAGCGTAAATTCCGCGCAGCGCCAATGTTGCTGCACTGGTCACACGAGGCTGCATCAGAAATTCACACAAGCCTGTGGGCTATAAAACGCACTTGGTCCAGAGTCCATTGGTTATTAGATTACAGCATCTGCAAGGCTTTCGATCAGCTGAATAATCGCGTCCGCCATCAGATATTGATAAAAACCCTCGGCGAAGCTTTCCACTTTCCTGTCGCGAGCAGGGGTACTTATTGTTCGCCAGTCTCTTTTACAGACCGCCAGGACCGGCGCCTTAGGGGCCGTTTTTCCGACCCTTATGGGGGGCCGTTATCTGTAACCGAGCCCTGCAGGCGACTCCCACGCTTGCGCGCGAGAACAAAGGCTCCCGCTCAGGTGTGTGCTTGCCTTCCAAGCAAGCTTCGTCGCCCCCAGAGGGCCTACATTATTTGGGTCGCGACACCCGGCCGAGTGCCCTACGGGGAAAACTCGAGACACTGATCTGCCCGTCTGCCCATAACGAGTATTCCCAGTCGAGTGGGATCTAATAACGGACCCCTTTCTATACCAACCCCCCCCACAGGCTTATGAAACACGCCCGCGCATAATCTACCCGGCTGCGCCGGGCAATCCGTTGCTCACCAAGTTCGCAAAACCCTAGTAATTTCATCTTTACTGATAAACATCTATATGTATAGAATCGACAAATTTATGTGCCAACTTATTCAGGAATTTCAGGGGGGGGCCTTCTGGGGGCAGGCAGTAACGAAATTGCCAATAGCCCGGCTGCGCCGGGATCGAAAAGGTATACGACCAGCACCGACCTTCTTTGTCTGTTGCCCCCCTTACACTCGTGGGACAGTTGTACGGCTCGCGCAACCGCCGATTCCTCACAGGGTGGGCGTCTGGAATATTGCTTGTCCGCGTAAGCGCCTATTTACTGGCTGCGCCGGGTTTGCCCGACAGAGTCGGGCTTCGATGCACTGTTTTGACGGTCGGGAGCACGGTCGGAAAAATGGGGGCCGAATTGCCCCCGTAGGGGGAATTGCCCCGACCGGGCCAATGGCACTGTGTAGTCATCGTAGTTTGTTTCTGACCTCAGATGCGGATGCGAGTTTTATTGTTGGCCCCCCCCCGCGCAAGCGCCATACCTGTCGATCCCCCCCCCGCCCCGAAGGCCTGACCGAACCTTATTCGAATACCGGGGGGCCTATTACCGCCTCTAAAACGAATGCAAGAGACCGAGCATCATTATTCCGCATTATTTCCAGGCAGCTTAGGAATAAAGAGTGGCAAACTGAGATAAAAATCCATTATGTCCGAAACGCAGCGGATTTCTTAGTAGGTCTGAGTGGGCCTAAATACTCCGCAAAAAAAATCAGAACCAGAATCCATGAGTGATTAAAATCCAATATTCCTTCTAACGCCCCCCAGTGTGGGGGCCATCGAGGCATTCTAGAGGCCCCGGGCGGCCGCGGTCGGATAGTGAAGCGACACCCGGAAGGGGCAAAAAAGAGGAGGCCTGCCGACCATTGTACTGGCCGGGGGGCGTGGGGGGGAATAACCTCGGGGCCACAGGTTTGCAACTTTGCTAATAACGAGCCTTATACTTTGGTCCAGCGTGTTGGTGCCCGGCAGAGACGGGCAAAGTTCAGTAAATGTCCGCATGTCCACGCCCAATGCCCCGACCGCTGTGTTTATTTCCTTGGTTTTGCCTTATTGTCCCCCCAATTACAAAAAAAAACTGGCAGACCCGTAGGACCTCGACTGTGGCACACAAACACACCGGCGGTCGGGGGCCTATGTCTGCCACTCAGATTCAGAGCCTCACGATCCGGACAGAGCCGGCCAACACCGCTGCCCACGACCTGGGCGTTTGCCCGGAGCCAGCGACTCGCAACAAAAACCGCCGCTTTCAAAAAGCAGGTACTGCCGCAATATAGCGACCCGCGGCAGCTAATCATTCCCCGGGAGTGAGCTGACCCCCCCCTTGTGGACAGTGGGGCCAACCCCAGACCCGAAGGGAAAAAACAACTGCCCACATCGGGGCGGGGGGGGGACCGGCAGGTGTGGGCAGTATTCTACGGGCATTCCTGCGCCCGAGAGGCGCCAGCACCTCGGGGCCCCCCGGTATGCATACAACGTTTTACACGCCCCGGTTACCCTGTGTGATCTCATTATTCCCGAGTATTCGCAGTGGAAGCGTGGGTCAACACTGTGAACAATCGCAATCGTTGCCCACCCGGTAATTTTGCACTGGTCCCGGTCGGGGACAAATTGCGCGCAGCGCCAATGACCACCTACAATCGGCTCTGGCCCCCGCCCCTATCGGGGCAAGGCAGGGGGGGGCAAGCCGAATTTCACCTCGAGTGCCCGCAAAATTACACGGGTCGGTCGACCGAAACGAGAATCCGCCAAATACGAGCACTGGCCACGCTAGATAATGATGCCTCACCGCAAACAACAAAGGGCCAGGTACCCGGGAAAAAACAAGAAGCCATACGGCGTTTCAAGGAAAGGGCGCACCAGACGAAGAATGGGGTTTGGCGCGAGCTTGCGAGCGCAAAAGGCCGACTCAAAAAAATCGCTTTTTGACGGAATCAAAAAAGGAGGCCCGACTGGCGGATAGGGGGCCAATATGAAAAAACAGAGCATTACGGGCAAACACAAAATACTGTATTTGCTCTCACATTGGTGGGACAAAAAAGAGTGCTTGCAGGTTATTCCCCCCCCGCCCCCCCGGCTAACCACAAAGATATACAATTACAGGGCCCCCCCCGGCCTGTTGCTTTGAAAAATTCCCCGGCGACGCCGGGGCAATATACGAGACACCCCTCCCGACGTATGCTTAGGCATTTCCAAAACACGCAGCCATATAAATATTTGAACATTACATTTTTTCCGACCGAAAGCCCGACAGTCGGGCCTCGAAATAGAGTTCGGCAAAGGAGCCCCAGACTATGGGCCCCCCCTGCAGGGCATCCGATTAGGCCCCGGGTTCTACTACACCCCACGAGTGGGGCAAAAAGAATAAAGTTAAATCACACGACTGTTGAGGATCCCCCCAGCGTTGACACAGATGGTCGAGTAGGGTCGCAGAAATGTGGTGGCAAAAAAATGTCGCAAGGGTCCCCCCCGAAGGGGGGATCCCGACCTTTGGTCGGCAAGCGCCTGGGATGTTCGGAATTTTGGAATTTTATACACTCGGCCCCGGTCGGGGGCTTTTGGGTAATAATGAATCTGAGTATTATAGGAACCCCCCTGTTCCGAAAGGCTCGCTCGTGATCACATAGGCTAAGGCTCGTTCTTCGGAGCGGAAGCGCGTGCTCTCACCTTTCGGCTCTCCTGCTCTGCAAAACGTCGAAACAAAAAGGAGACGGGTCGGGGAAACAAGTGTTACTGAATCAGTGCTGTTCGTGCATGCCAATGACATCTCGCTTGCGCCATAGGGGGGACCGGTGTAAAAATTTGTCCGACCGCCCCCGAAACAATATATTATTAGAAAATACCTGTGGCCCCGAAGGCGGGGCACCGCATTCTAGTAATTGCGTGTACCTCGCAACACATTTTTTACATCTGCTTTTACACTCGAGAATAAGCACTTTCCTCACAGCGTTCGGCAAACCAATGTCCGGCGGTCACACGGTTGTTTGGGCGCTCTTGTTTGGGCGTTCGAAGTTGGCGCTTGCGCGCTGGCGCGCAAGCGCCAGGGTAAAGGTGGCCTATAAGCGAGCCAAACGAGGGCCTAGGCACTGGGCGCAGGCAGCCATTTTTGGGGGGCTGCCGACCAAAGGTCGGCAAGCGCCGGGGGGCCAGGAGGCCCGACCACATTGTGAATTATACGCTACTAAACGGTTTCATACTGGTACTAACGACCCGGCCGCTGCACCACGCTCGCCCTTGGGCCCCAGCCCCCCCGCCTGCTGGTCGCCTCAGTCTGCCAGGCTCTGTCTCAAAGCAGGTGCACAAGTTGGCCTGCCCGCGAATAATAAGATTGCCGACCGGTCGGGTCAATGGCGGCCCGATTTATATGACTATTTGTCCCAGGCACTTGGGCAGGGGGTCAATTCGCGCCCAATTCCGCGTTTTAGTGTGGTGGGGCCGGGAAAAAGGGGCCCAATTTTCCCGACCGGGGACCGTGATCAGATGTATATCACATTTCCTACAATGAAAAACCTGAATAAACTGAAAAACCTTGGAATTGTTGGGGATAACTACAGACCTATTTCTGTAAAATACCTACTTTCCACCGATGACTTGTCTATAATTAGATGGTTCAGTAGCATAGCGCATGTACTACTGAACTATTACTACCCCGCCCAGAATTTTTTGGATATCCGAGAGACAATAAACTACTCCCTCCGTTATTCCTTATTGGCCACGTTAGGGCATAAACACGGTAAATCTATCGCGTGGGCGATCAGAAGCTACGGAAAAAGTCCTTCAGTGATGCTTAGAGATGCCCAAGGCGAATGGACAAAAATCAGCTGCTTCATTTCACTGAAGGATGTGCATGGGCTAACGCGGAAGCGGCACGAGGGCTTCACGATCTTACGACAAAGATCGGAGAGTGCGGCGAGCCGATAAAAATATCAGATGCTAGGAGGCCCCCCGTTGGGAAACACAAACTGTCACGGGCAATTTGTAGTGGGTGCCTGGTGTGCCAGTTTTCGCAACAAAAGTTGTTAGGCTAGCTGATTATCTAAGACCCCCGAACGATCAAGCAACAAACCGTTTAGCTATTCGCCGGGGCGGATTGTTAAAATATAAGCTTTCCCTACGGCCATCGTAGCCTCCTATTCCCGAGGTTCGTCGTGTTCACAGAGGATCCGTCCGCTCGCCCCTCCTGCAATCTAGGGACGAGTCGTGAGATTACGCTGTACCTTTAATAACTCCAGCGGGAGCCGTATGATAGGAAACTATCCTGTACGGATCTTTGGCAATCCGCGGATTAGCCGCCCAGATATTTTTAGAAACTTCTTTATTTTATCGGGGAATTCGACCAGCAATTAACGTAGGAATTTCGGGTGCGAGCACGGCTCGCGACTCCGGCTTAAGTGGCCAATGGGCAGGTCAGGGAGTACTGAAGTGCTCATGATTTGGAAGCCCCCAACGGCCAGCAGACAGGTTGCACATGTGGAAGGCTCGGGTCTACCCTACCCACTGAGGTATGCGGGGGAATAGGGAGGACCGAAACCTGAAATCCCGCGACGCCTCTAAAATCAGTAGGTACTGATATAGCACGAGTGTACGATCGGACTGCATGTGCCGGGGTCCCGAGACCAGCGCGAACGACACCCGTAAGCCAGAGGGGGCTAACACGGCGCCAGGCGAGGACAACTCCCTGGCGCTGGGTGACACCCCGGCTTACGGGGTCGCAGGGGAGGCATCAAAAGGAGGGGAAAAGGAACGCCATCCATCCCTTACCGACACTGTGCCGGCCGATATCAAAACCTTCACGAGTAAGACAGGAGAGCCATCCAAAAAAACCCTATTCGAAGAAGCGGTTTCTGTAGATAGCCTGAAAAAAGCGTGAGCTAAACTACGCAGTAATCCAGGCATGATGACACGGGGTGTCACACCAGAAACCCTCGACAAAATCGACGAGAGTTGGTTCGAACTAACGAGCAAAAAACTCCTCCAAGGAAACTACCAATACCCCAACCGGCGGAGGATACATATACCAAAACCGGCGGGTAAAGAAGGCACAAGACCTCTCACTATTGCCAACCCTAGGGTAAAAGTAATCGAGCGGGCACTCCTCGATGCAATAGAGCCCCTATTCGAGGGGACCTGAGCCTGAGAGAAGATTTCCAAGGAGGAGTACGAAAAGCTCCAGAAAAAAAAAAACGTCCCCAGCAACGACCTAAAAATGAACAAGGGAGGGTACTTCCAAAAAAACTGAAAACACCAAACCATTTTCCTTCCGACTAGCCACGGATACAGACCCAACAAATCCACTCATACCGCCCTCAGGGCGATAAAAGAATGGAAAACAAACACAGTATGGCTGCTTGACTATGACGCCCGCAAGGCCTTCGACAACGTGAACCGAAACAGACTAAGGAAAGCCTTCCTTAACCACATCAACGAACCCAGACTATGAAAAGAGATGGAAAAAATGATGAATGCCGGCATAGTGGACCCCAGCCTCTGCTTCGAAGACAAAGGTGTGCCACAAGGCAGTATCCTCTCCCCATTCCTCTTCAACGTCTACATGCACGAGTTCGATCGATTCATGAAGGACCTTACGGACGAGACCTCAAAGAAAGGGACGCGCGACCCCGACGCCAAAAGAGCATACCAAAAACTGATCGACGAATTCTCCTCGCGCAGAGCCGCTGCAGCTCTAAAAAGATATGGCTCGGTAGAGGCGGTCCGACACAACGCCCGCGAAAAGAAAAAGGAATTCTACAAAAAGTACGGCGCCGCTCACGGAGAATCCAAGGACACCTTTATCCAGTACATACGATATGCGGACGACTTCCTCATAGGGGCGGCCGGCACCCGGGACTTCGCAAACCAAATACAAAGGAGAATCGACGAATTCATCAAAAGCAATCTTCACCTAGAAGTCAAGGAAAATAGGATTCTCAACCGCACTGAGGGCGGAGTGAAATTCCTGGGGTTTAGCATATACCTGCCCGAACGCTCCAAGAAGACCCGCGTCAAATGGAAACACTTCGCCAGCATAGCCAAATACAAAAGTAGAATAATGGCCCGCATCAAAGCAACCGACCGCCGACTCGCCTCAGCCTTCGTAGAGGGAGCCAAAAGAGACCTTGTCAAGACCTACAAAAACGCTCTCGAGGAGAAAGCGCAACCCTTGAATGACGCCAGCGTGAACCTCGTCAGCAAAGACATCGTCGAACAAACTAAGGCTCTAACCTCTAACAACCCGGCCTTGGAGCGCTGACACGAGTCCTTTAACCAACGCTTCAAATTCAACATGGTGCTTGCACACAAATTCTACCGCAAATCGGCCCAAATACTTCCCATACACCAGGACGACCCAGGCGCCAAGGAATTAGTCGACCTCCGAGACAAGTTCATAGCAGGGCTCGACAAATTGCTGGAAGACAGCCGCTTCACATACTTTAAGGAAAGAAGAGAAAGCGTGCGCCAAACCTGACTGGAAGAAACCACTAAAAAAAAGAAATCTCCCAAATATAAAAAAAACGCGTGAGAGGAGATATCCGAAGAAACGGCCATCAGACTAGCCGACGCTCTAACCGAAGCAAGACTAGATCACGAAAAGGTGCGCAGAGTGGGAATCCTGGCCCCTACTCGTGACCTTATCAACAAACTAACAGAACAAGGCTTCTACCACCTTGACCGAAGAAAACCCATTGCGAAAGCTAACCTGACACCGTTCAACGACACGGAAATCATCCTCTACTACTCACAAATCATGTTGGGCCTACTAAACCACTACCGACCGGCAGACAACCTACTAGAAGTCAAGGGGCTCCTGGAAGGCCTGAGAAGGAGCTGCGCGCTCACCTTAGCCATGAAACACAAAAAGCCAATAAACTGAGTGTACAACACCTACGGCGAAGATATCGCCGTCGACATGCCTAACAATCGAAAAACCGCCCTCCCATCAATAGGGAAAATCACCGCAGCAGCCAATAAGTGGCCTGACTCCTCTGGAGCGGGCTTCGACCTGGATGCGCTACTACAAAAACACTCTTCCCGCCTCCACCTAGGCAACCAAATGTTCAGCCGCCGCGCGGTACTAGGCTGCAACAAAGATAATGTCCAGATCCACCACGTCCGCAAACTAGCCAGGAAATGGACTACCAAGGAAGGGGGCGGCACGGTAACTAGCATACTCGGTAAAACCGGCCGCCGGCTCAAAGGCTTCCCAGCCCTCATGTCAGCGCTCAACCGAAAACCGCTACCACTCTGCCAGGAACACCACCACGAATTCGAAAAAGGAACATTCTCCGAAATAGACACGGAATACATCCAAGAATTGCTACGCACCCAAATTCCGGACGGGGATAAATTGCGGTCGGTATTCACTACAGGCTCCTTCACCAGCCAAACCCCTCACTCACACACCACCAGCGAGGAAGGCGACCACGCTGATACGCAAACCCAAAAACCAGTAAATCAGGAAAAATAAGTATGTGACTCGGATAAACCGAACTAGGACAAGGCTAAGTTTCTTAAACTCGTGGAAAGCTTCGGGGAACCCGCCCCCCTATCAACCCCCCGAATATGATATCGAAAGCTGTATGCGCCCAAAAGCGCACGTACAGCTTCGAGGGAGGGAATACCCTACCCGCCTGAGTCGTGTAGGCTCCGCGGCCCAATTGAAAGCAATGAAGCAAATTTGTGGAACGCTGAAATTGGAGCTGGCTCAATATCGTGAAGTGGCCGCATTTGCCCAATTCGGTTCCGATTTAGATGCTGCCACTCAATATCTTTTGAACCGGGGAGCTCGTTTGACAGAAATACTCAAACAAGCACAGTTTCAGCCGATGCCTATCGAACAACAAGTAGTGGTTCTTTACGGTGCCACAAAAGGTTACTTGGACAATCGGAGTATAAACGACATCCCGCAATTTGAGCAGGCTGTGTTACGACAAATCGATGCCGCTATATTATCTGAAATCAAGCAAAAAGGAGTTATCTCTGATGACTTAGACAACAGGCTCAAAAAATTTTTTGCGAAACTAACTGTGTAAAAGCTGAGGCTTAGGGTCGGCGAATACGCGCCGGGGCTCGATGCGTTCGGAGAGCCTTGGCTACAGTGCGCATCTGCTTCCCCGTGTGTTGCCGCATCCTGCGGCCAAGCTGGTAGTTGGCTGCCCGAAGAGGCGGAAATTTGGGGGGGGCCGTCCCGCCGTATCCGGGATCACACATTTCTGAGCGTCCGGGAAGTGCCGATTCGACGGTTTGTACAGAGTGCCGACAGGCCCTGAGGAAATGCTGTTACTATACTTTAAACGAAGATCGTTAGCGGATAGCGCAGACCGTCATTCATTGGTGCGCGCAGCGCAAAATTGTGCGGGTCGCGTTTCTGGGGGCAGGCAATTGAGATACCTCCGGGACCGTCGCTGTGAAAAACCCGTCTATGCCGGGCGTTAAAAATGCATATTCCGAAAGGGTTAAATAAGGAGTCCCAGCCTAATATATACGAGCCCTCAGGGGGGGGGGAAAACGGTCGCGCAAGCGCCCAGCGGCTTGCGCCAGCGGATCCGGGGCGGCCCCCCGGTCCACAGGCGCCTGTGAACACTGGGGAGGCCGGGTGATTCCCCCCCCCGGACCTGCCCCTATCGGGGCGGGGGGGGGGGGACCGGCAGGTGTGGGCAGTGCTTCGCCCAACCACTTTTGAATAGGACGCCCAATTTTTCCGACCGGGGGCTTGCGCAGCTAACGGGTCTCTGCTCGTTAACATGCTTCAAACTTGGTTGTACCCGAGGGTCCTGTATGGGCACAAATCGTGATCGGGGCCCCGCAGATCCAGCTGTTGCTCGGCTATGAAGCAGCAAAAAGTGCCGGTACACTTACGACGGCATTTGTCCCTTTGGTCTAGAGGTTAGGACATCGCTTTTTCGAGGCGGGGGCGCGGGTTCGATTCCCGCAGGGGATAGAAAACCAAGAAAGAGCACTAAATTGGAGCAGGAGGGGGGGGGGTATGGGGGGAATCACAGGGGCAAGCGCCATGCTGGACCCTGCCCCGGTATCATGACGCTTGCGCGCTCCTATAGGGCCCAGTTCTCTGGTAGCCTAAAATATTTGTGTAACAAGCCCCGGTGGCGCAAGCGCCTTTCCCAACCGCCGACCGGATCCTCTGTGAATGCCTGCCCCCAGAAGCCGCCGGGGGGGCCCCGCCGGCGGTGGGGGGAAATAACTTGGTCCCGGTCGGGTTTCTGGGGGCAGGCAATTAGTGATGAGTATCCAGCCGGGGGCCCTTCGGGGGGCGTCGGCGTCATCAAGCGGTCGCGCCCGCGGCGCGGTTGGCCCCGAAGGGGAGGCGCGACTTTTGATATAACAAACAGCGCCACCGCCAGTACACGAGGGCTCCCAGCAGTATAAATACCGCTTTTTACCTCCCTCGGGGGTGGCCACGTTATGTGATTGGAGGCAAAACAGCCCCGAGACCCCAGGCCCGCTGCTTGCCGAGCTTTGGTCTTGTAAAAGCAAATAAAAATATAAAAAAATCCCGAAATTATTTTGCCCGCGCTGAGACACCCTACGCCAAACTAAACTTTTATAAGTTGCGAGGGTCAAAAATAACCCGACCGCTAGTTTTTGGCCCGTAGATGCTCCGCCGGCGGCGTCCGAGCACGAAGATTGTGCCCCGGACGCGCAAGCAACAGGCCGGGGGGGCCCGCTTGCGCCGCAAGTCCAGCGTCTTGCCGCGCAGTAAGCGGGCCCCCCCGGGTTGGGAATTTTCCCGACCGGGGTCACCAAAATACGCGCCGTAACTTTATACTCGATAATAAGGAACACCTCGAATGTTCGGCCTTAGAGTCGCAACTGCAGCGGTGATAGGCGTTCGTCTCGTCCCCGCGGACTAGTGTCATGGCATAGCCACCACTACCTGGTCGTAAGGCGGGTCATTACGCGCTAGTGTCGAGATATTTTTCGGCGCCAGCCAGCTGCTCCAATTAGGCTAACGACCGTTCCCAAGTGTACATCCGGACAGTAACCCCGCTCCCAGGTCGGCGAATAACGCCTTGTTGAAGTTGAGCCTGCTGCCGGGCAGTGGACACTAGCTTCATGCTCTCTGTTGGCGCTTGCGCGACCGAAGATGGCGAGCCGACCGCGAGCCCAACTTGTAAACAACAGGGGTACACATAAAACTGGCCGACCAGGGGGGGCAACTTGCAATATTTTAGGTGACCTCTAATGACGGCTGTAGGGCCAGGCTCCCAGAACTGCCCCGGCAGCGACCCGGCTGCGCACTCATCACTGCAGCCGCGCTTTGCGCGGCCCAAGGTCGATCGCTGCACAACCGGATCCTCCCCGGCTTCGCCGCGTCGGCAGGTTCGCAGAAAACGCCGCTGGCCATTAGCCCCGACCGGGGGGCGCAAGCCGCAGCGTCCACACCTGCCTGCCTGTGGGCCGGCCGGCCGGGACCGGGTGGACCCTGGGTGGGGGGGGCCGGACAGCGGCCGCACTAGCCTGCGGACCCCGTCTCTGCCGGGGCGGCGAGCCGTCCCCGACAGAAGCGCCCCCCGCGCCCTAGCCGCCTATGCCTGGTGCAAGCAACGAACTTGTCGGCAAGCACTGTTTTTCCAAGTATCTCAGTGCCGCTAATAGAGGCAAAACAGCGCATAAACGCAATCACAACCTAAGCCGTGTTTTATCGCGCTGCTGCTGGCTTTTTTTTGCCGAAGGCAAAACTTGCAGTGTAATACTAAGCATCTGAACCATGATTAAACTTTGACCCGATTACTCAAAACCGGTTTATGAAACCGATTTTCAAATATTTTTATTTGAAAATGATTTCAAAACGATTTTTCCAGAAATATTTTGTATACTCGCAAGTGTGATTTTGCTGGTGTATGGGGTTGTATACGCACGAATTCACGAACGTAAGCCACTACCAGTTTTACGACTTGCACGTATTTTTCCACCGATTATGGTGCAAAATGTGAGTTGATTAGGCATTCTAGCATTTATACTGACACTGGTTCTACTGAGTAATAATCCGATGTGCGGCCCGTTCACGGGCAAAGTTAATACGGACTCGTACCGCCCGCTTGTTGGAACTAAACTGCCATGGGGGCGAACCTCCCCCCTAACAAAAGGACGGACGGAAAGCGTTGCCCACACGCGGTTTGCCGAAGGCAAAGGTCGCGACGCCCTCGGGCCCCAGAGAAGCTGTGTTTTTTAGCACGGGGGGCGATAACCGCTGGTCTAACTAGCGTTTCGTACTCCCGAGCCAGTCTGTTCGCAGCTGCGCTGCCCTTGCGCGAGAATGAACACGCGCTATCTGCCAGCCGGGGGGGGCGGGGGGGAATAACACTTGAGCTTTCCCTATCACCCGAGGGCTTTGACGCGCTAACGCCCAAGATCGGGTACAGGGCGCGGTCGGCGCGCTGAGTGTGAAGCTGGGTAAAAAAAGGACTCGTGACACGTATACCGCTTTTTGTACTACGTGAGGATCCTCCGCAAGGGCGTGATACACAACAAGCTCCCCGTCTCTGCCGAGGAGCAGCTGAGGGCTAACGTGTGGGTGAACCGATTCCCGTGGGAGGGTCGAAAATTACGCGAGCAATCTTTTTGTGCCCTGCGGGGGGGCATGCAAAAAAAAGTTCCGCGCATTGCGCGGCAGTCAAATCTAATTATTGGGCCCGCGGGGCCACAGGTGTTGTAGGTTCCTGGCGTATATTGGCTCTCAGGCTCGCCGACCGCGAGCCCAGGGACCCTGGCCCAATGGCGCTGCGCGCAATTGCTTTCGAAAAATACGGTGTTAAGTGGCGCATCTCGCCCGAGCATAAAGTCGGGCGCGAGCGAGCCCTCAAGCAAAAAGGGGTCTCTGTTTGCTTCTAACCCTCCTAACCGAGTCTCGCGATAACGCGTCGTTAGTTACCCGAATGGCGCTTGCCCCTGTGATTCCCCCCATTCCCCCCCCCAACCGGATAATATTAGTATTCCGAATAACGGGCCTTTTACCCAAACGTGTTGCTGGATCCGTGACGCAGCGGTGGTGTCCTGGGCCGGCTCTTAGGCCCCCGGGGCACCGCTTATTCCCGAGTATTTTACTCGGGAAAATGTTGGCCCGCTGTCCGCCCCGAAGGGCGCGAGCGTGGCGGGGGGGGGGGAATTGCGCGCAGCGCCAATGGCGCTTGCCCGTCCCGAAGGCCAGAGGATCCGGCTGTCCTACAGCCGGGCCCCCGTAGGGGGGCACCGGATCGCCGATAGGGGCGGGCAGGTCGCCGGCACACTGGCCCCTCGAGCCCCCTTCGGGAGCGGTTGCCGCACCTATACAAGCACTTAGATTAGGGATTTACAGGTTGGAGTAAATCTTGCTCCTTATAACCAGTAACTCGGCGTATAGCAGGAGCCTTCCGGCCCAAACAAAATGGTAGTCAGGAACGGAATAATCTCAAGTAGAATGGTATTACGGCGCATCTTGGCGGATATTGCTTGATGCTTTTTTTTAGTCTGGCCCCCCTGTTCCACGGGGCCTCAAGATCACCGGGAGGGCCCGGTCGGGGCGCTAGAATTTAAGCGTAGTTCTGCCTAAGGCGCGCCAACAAGCACCGTTGCTTGGGTGCGGGATGAGGTAAAAAGTCAACGTTGTTCCGTAATGAACAACTGATGCCCACGTACCTCTGCGTTTTATAATTTCGGGCCCCTTGGGCTCGCGGTCGGCGAGCCGCCGCTGCCAATTCTATACTGTTCGCGAAAGGCGCCGGTCGACGGGCATACACTTGTGATTCCCCCCCCCGCCACTGGTGTCCAAACGACCCGTACCCAATCAGCCAAACGGGCCCCGGTCGGGGGCAAATGTATGAGGCCAGTCCGCCTCGAAGGGCGCGAGTGTGGCGGGGGGGGAATCACAATGCCCCCGACCGGGGAATTCCCGGCAGAGCCGGGAATGCCAGAGGATCCGGCTGTCCCGCTTCCGGGCCCCCCGTAAGGGGGGCCCCGGAAGCGTCGATAGGTGCGGGCAGGCGGACAATAATAGCAAAAATCTATATAAAGATAAAGCGACTTGCCGATTGCTCGCAGCGAACGGCGGGATTTGTCCGCCCCCACATTTCTGCGACCCTAACAGCTGTTCAACCTTCGCGCCCCCCACAGATTGCCGCCCTCGGGTACACGCACAAGCAAACAGCATCAAGCCCCCTAGATTGGGGCAACCTGTGTATGGGGCGGCAACGAAGCGCGGTAACGGAACCCTCATGGTGTCCCCGAGCGCCGCAAGAGGCACGTGTTATTTGTAGCCCCCTGCTGGGGGGAGGCACAGGAATGGATACAAAGTAAGTTACGATACCCGAAGGGACTTAGATACCACACTGTACTGTAGCGACCTTACCCACTACGTGGGTAATAAGCAAGAGCTATGCAGCTTGCATTGGCGCTGCGCGCAAATTTGCGCTGCGCGCACAGTGTATTGTCTATTTTTATTAGCTCGCGTGTGCACACTGGGCAGATGCGCGGAATCTCGAATAGTCGCGAATAAATATTTGGGTGCTGGGGGGCCTATGGGCAAAAAAGCAGGCGACTCGCCGAAGGGCGCCTTTGCTTGGCGCGGTAATAGGTCGGGGCCCAGAGCGACCCGGGCAAAGCGCTCGGCCAGTATTGTGTTCCCCCGGTCGGGGGCAATTGAAGGCCAATTTCATAACGCAAGGAGCCGTATGATCGGAAACGATCATGTACGGTTCTGGAGGAGCGGTAGGCAAAGCTTTTGTTGCCGACTATAACAACACATGCGTCGATTTTCTATAACACCTTAGTTTGTGATGATTATACCTTTTTTGGCAAAAATCTGATAATCTGCAGTGCTTTGTTGTCTGTTTGTATAGCATTAGACTACGTGCGTAAACAAGCGGTAAATGCTTTTGAATACATTATTCTTATTTTATTAGCCACATGTAGTATGCTATTCTTAATTTCTTCGGCAGACATGATTTCTATGTATTTAGCCATAGAATTCCAAAGCTTATGCTTTTATGTATTAGCCGCATTTAACCGCAATTCGGAATTTTCGACTGAAGCTGGTTTGAAATATTTTGTTTTAGGCGCATTTTCTTCTGGTATATTATTATTTGGCTGTTCTCTCGTCTACGGCTTCACAGGAATTACTCATTTTTCAGAATTAACCAAAATTTTATGCTGTACTGTTGGCCCCGGAGGGGTATTCACGGGTGCGCTTATTGGTATAATATTCATTGCTGTTGGTTTTTTATTTAAAATTACTGCTGTACCTTTTCATGCATGGGCCCCTGATGTATATGAAGGAGCGCCTACACCTGTGACTGCTTTTTTTGCCATAACCCCTAAAATAGCCATTTTTGGTTTATTCGTTCGACTGTTCGAGTCGAGTTTTTATGATCTGAATTACTTGTTGGGGCCTCTAAGCGCGCTCAGCACACCGACAACATTTTACCGACCCTTTATGGCGGTCAACTCAGATATGTCTGCTACCCCCACCGGGCAGACATTGACATCGGATTTAGGACACCCCTTGATAGAACTGATCGAGCTAAACTCCGTTGCCGGCCCTTGACAGAAAATTTTCATATTTTGTAGCATCGCGTCTATGCTTGTGGGGGCGCTAGGCGCAATGAATCAAAAAAAAATTAAAAGATTATTAGCCTATAGTTCCATAGGCCACGTCGGTTATTTACTAATAGGCCTGTGTTGTGGAACTGTTGAAGGTATACAGGCTTTACTAATAAATCTTAGTGCGAAGTTCACACCTAAACCCGTTGGGATAATAATGTAAATTATCGCCCGAACGCGCAAGCGCCATAAGCCACCCCGGCGTACACTAGTACTTAATAACAATAATATCACTGTGTGAGAGCCGAAAGCTAAGGCTCGGGATAAGGAGCCCGAAAGATTGTCAACCAAAGCCACTATCCGTGGGACCCTCCCCGGCTTCGCCGGGGAGTATCCGCAGGCCGCGGTGCGCGCTTGGGGGCTGTTAGCGGCGCCTTGTACCCTGGGGGAGACCCCGATCGGGCCCAATTTTCCCGACCGGGGTGGGGGGGGGGGAATAACAATACGACCGCGAGCCAGTCAAGCATAGGCCGTTGGTGCCGTTCGTGGACGCTAGTTATTGGCGTAGCGCCTAATTTGGCGCGGGGGCTGTAGCAGTGCCATGATAATTTATCCCCGCTTTTTAAAAAAGGCGCCTCGAGCTCGATATCCTTCGGCTAGCGCAAAATTCCAATAACGGCATCTTGGCCTACGGACGCGCACGACCTTGGCCCGACGGTTGGGCAGGTAGTATTGTTATTCCCCCCCACCGGGCGGTCGGCCCGCAATTTAGGGGGCCTCCCACCATTTCTGCGACCCTGGAAGCGCTGCAGGCACGCGGGGGCCAGACTCTTGCTCTTACCCGAAGGGGCAGACAGTCTCACGAGCAATATAACGAACGCTGGCTACAGCTCGCTTTATCACCTGCGCCTGCTACTCGTCTGTAACGGCGCTTGTGATCCCCCCCCCCCCCCCGTCCTGGGAGCGTGTATGACCACTTCGGGGGCCAATTGTGCGGGTCGCCGAAATGCACAATTTTGCGCGACGCGCACCAATGCACTGCCGCCAATTCGACAGGGTGTTCCCGAAGTTTACCACCCGTAGACTGTCTGCTTATACATCCGTGAGCCTAGTGCCTGCTCGGGGCCCAATAGTATAGGGTGCCGCGGGTTGCTATCTGGCCTGCGTTATGGGGGGAGGCCAGAACCGCGCAGCGCACGCTTATTTCCAAGCAGGAATAGCCCAACCGGCCTCCGCCACTGCCGACCTTTGGTCGGCATCGGCCCAGCGTATTCGCGAAGCTTGCCGGGGTTTTGGGCGCAAATTTGCGCTGCGCGCACAGTGTTTTTGTAATATAGGAACGTGCATATTGCCCCCAAAACCGCATCGGCCTGCGGGGGCAGGGGGGTCAAATAAAGTACCCGTACATTATTCTCTGCCGGACATTCGGCAGTAAACCCTTCCTGGCCGGCTTATTTTATTATAGGAGCGATGTCCCAGGATTGGATAGTGTATCTAGTGCATAGAGAACGAAGCACCTTTCGATTGACCTGTTTATAGAGCGCCCAGGGGGGGCGTAGTGAACCCACCACGAATCCACATAAGAAGGACTCGTGTGATGTCCCCGAGTTCGCGATCGGACAGCCGCGCAAAGGTCGAAAGCACGCACTATATAATGATCGCGGGGGAAAGTGATAACGGCGTGAGCCCAGGAAAAGATACTCAGCTTCGCTCGAAATTTACCTTACCTGCTGGTCCCCCCCCCCGCCCCGCGCCCCCAGCAGGGCCCCGATGGCTCGCGGGGCGGTCCACCGACAAGCACTGTATCAAAAAGCCCCGGGGCTCCGGGAGGCCTGTAAACCCTAGATCACGAATCCCGGGGGCTGAAACACGTATTTTGTTTTGATCAGGACGCGCAAGCGCCCTGTTGCTTGTCCCGCCGACGCCGGGGCAATAGGTCGCGCAAGCGCCAACAGAAGCCAGCCCCCCAATCGGCGAGGGAGGCCGCAGAACAATAACAACTTGCGCACTTTTTTGGCACCTAATCCCCGGCGTCGCCGGGGATATTACGGAGACTGAGTTAGAGATCTAAGGATAATATGGCTAGCCGGCGACCTGCTACTTCGCAGAATCGCCGGGGGCGAGCCGTATGAGGGGAGACTGTCACGTACGGTTCTGAGGGCAGGGCGCCTATTGCTCGCAACCGTTTGCTACGGGAATTTTTATGCTGCCCCCAGACAGCAGAGCGCTTGCGCGCTCCTTTTGCAGTTGTCTTGTTATTTACACCTAGTTTTCGTTTGCCCGCCGCTTCGCTGTCGAGCCCACGCGAGCCCAGCGAATCAACTGTACTGTTCGCGAACAGCTCTGGCCTGTGGACCGGCGGGGCGGTGGTCAGATTGCCCCGGCGCTTGCCAGACATGTCCGACCGCTCGGGAATAACGAAAATGAATTGGGCGGACAGCGGGCCCTGTAAACTGTTGCCTGGTGAACCCGCGGATACTGATGTTAATTGCCTGCCCCCAGAAGGACACCGAATCTAAAGGCCCGCGACGGGAATAAGCACACGGTTAAGCCAATACAGCCCCTCTTGGCACTTGTGATTCCCCCCCCCGCTCCTATTTTCCAAATGCTTATGGCGAGGCCCCTGGTGCCGCCGTGGCCGACAGAGGCGGCCCAGCGAACAGTTGCCGTCGAGCAATCGACATCTGCCGGATTCACCCTGAGCTTGTGCCCCGTAAGGCCAGAGGATTCGGCTGTGCAGCGATCGACCTTGGGCCGCGCAAAGCGCGGCTGCAGTGATGAATGCGCAGCGGTCGCCACGGGAGCAGGTAGACACCCCCGTGCGCTGCGCGCACCAAAGGGCCGCGCCTGAGCCTCGCCTTGGGTGCACCAATTGGTCCAGGTCGTGGGCATCGTCGGGCTCCCGACTCTGCCGGGCGGGTGCGCTACCGGGGGCTATGTCGAGCTTGCAAAAGGCGCCGCTAGCGGTCGCTGTTTATTGCCCCCAAAAGCAGCTGTGACTATATTGGTCGCGAAAGCGCCAGCCCACCGCATCGCTGTATGCTGTGGGTCGTATTGTTATTCCCCCCCACCGGGCAGAGCCCCCGCAAGGAGCTCGTGACAGTGCACGAAAAAGCTTGGGGGCAATAAATAAATTCCGGGGCTCCTTGACCCCCTACTGATATATCTAATTAGGCGACCGTCAGGTACTTGTATAAACGCCCTAACAAAGGGATGCCAGCGCCTGTCGGGAAGGGCGCGAGAACCCTGACTGTAACATCATCTGAATAAAAGGCAATCAGGCGCGACGGGTCGCGTGTGCAAACCTCGGGAGCCGATTAGGCCAAGTACTGACGATATTCCGCCCGGTCGGGAGCAATTGCGATGGGCAGTGCGGACGGTAGCAGCGAAACGGTGGGAGGCTTGGCGTTACGGCACCTTATTTGCCGGGGGGGGCATGTGCCAGAGGATCCGTTGCACCAAGGCCCGACGGCTAATAAAGGCTTACACAAAAGCGCTGAGCCCCAAGAAAACCGCCCTTCGGACCAAAGAAAGAGTATTTTCCCCCTACGGGAACCGGGCAAAGCCCGTGGGGGGCCGGTATACAAAAGGTGAGCCGAATACCAACCGAGTGGCGTATCCAGTCGTAGATGCGCCTCTTCGGGGTGGGCTATTGTTCGTGATGCGCAGTACGGTGGCCAATGTTGATAAGTTACCAAGTAGGTTCGCCTCCTTCCATCCTGGCACGTGCAGCTGGCTAACCGGCACTTAATAATAGAACGCCTCGATCCAGTGATGTTGGGACCATAGCATGCCAGTTTGTGGCCCGACCCGCCCCAGGCACCCACTGTACTGCCGACCAAAGGTCGGCAGTGCAGGGGCTGGCCACCCTAGGTGACCAGTTTTTGCTTGCGCAGGGGGGGGCCAACAATGTGCATTCCCGCGTGGAGGTGAATGGGTTATTCGTGAACGCAAGCTACTATCCAGTATATACAGGCCGCGCGCCGAACGCTGGAGTGAAAACGCCGCGAGTGGCCCCCCGGAGCACCTTATAGTTAGAGGAGTATCTCCAGTACAGGCGGGGGGACCTTGCCCCCGTATGGGACACTAGTAGCGGACGCGCACGCTATAAAAGCGCTCGCCCCGAAGGGGCGAGGCTCCACGGGGAACGTTATTTTCCTGCCCAACGCCGCGGGTCCCGCGGCGGGCAGCGAAAAAAGACCAGTAAACTACAAGCACAAACGGTGAATCTCGTGAAAAAAGCGTAGCCACCCGGTATAGTCCACCCCCGGCGGCCTAAATGCGCAGTCACTCGCGAGGGGCAGAGGCTCCGTAGTACAAAAGGGCTTGAGTCCCGTGCGGAAGGGGGCTACAATAAAATCCATAAAATTCTCCACTACATGGGTAATAGGCGGGGCTCCCCTTTCGCGCAAGCGCCCAACGGATCCGGGGCGGCCCCCCGGTCCACAGGCGTCTGTGAACACTGGGGAGGCCGGGTGATTCCCCCCCGGACCATCAGCCTGGAGTATTCGCGCTATAGCCTCCACCTTATTGAACAAGTAAAATTTTTCATAGGCAGATTTTGTTTGCTCACACCGGCCCCGACTTTTTGGCCTCAATTAGTGTCCCAGCGGCGCGAAGTTGTACAATTAGGGGGCGTGGCGAAAAGGGAGCGTCTTTCCCCCTAGGTGGATTTTTAGGAATAGAGCCGCGTGACTGGCGACAGTCTAGCACGGTTCGTAGAGGGCTTTAGTACCCAAAAATCCAGATCCACGACGCTGACGGCTAGCGCCGCGAGCAAGTCCACGAATGGCACGTTCGGTGTCAGCACAGTTACCCACCGTTAAGTTGCCTGATAATGTGGCCGAACCCGTGGGTACTGTTTGCGGACGCGGCCGCCGACCCCGGCTAGGTATCGTGGCTCGAGAGCCTTTCGCTAGACGCGCCAACGGTTTTTGACCCCCCCCCCCCAGGGATCGTGATCTTGGGGCCAGCCGTATCCTCTGGCCTTCGCGACCTGTGGGCAGGGGGGGGGCCGCGCATTTGCTAGTACCAGGCAAGGGGAACTCTCCACTCGATATGACAATAAATATATTCGCCATTATTCTATGTCCGGTACGTCGTGATTTTGTGCATTCCGTTCAAAGAGTAAAATACATTGCGGATTTATCGGTTTTATTTAAAACAAATCCGATATTAGCCCTTACATTAGCTATAAATTTATTTTCAATGGCTGGATTACCGCCCCTTGCCGGGTTTTGGGGAAAATACTACTTATTGTTCAGCGCATTTAGTTGTGATCTTTATCTTGTAGCGATCATTGGCGGAGTGGCTACAGTATTCAGTAGTGTTTATTATATTCGGCTTGTCCACATCTCCTACTTTGAAAAAATCCAAAACCGATTGATTTTTGAACGTGTGCCTAGACTCAACGCCTGGGTTCTTGGGTTAACCTTGTTATTTATTATTCTTTTATTCCTCGCACCGGATCTTTTATTCTTAATTTGCCATAAAGCAGCGCTTTCGCTGTGCTATTAGGTTTGGCTGCAGAGCGCTTTGCTCTGGGAATCGCGTAACAGCTAAAATGCCCGGTGGTGCTCCCGAACGCTGTGGGGGGACAACCTTCGCGGCGAGGCGGCGGTGTGCATGTTTAGTAATCTAATACTGGTTCGTGCTGAGTTTGGCTGCCCCAGCGGGAAACCAAAAAAATAGCCCTGACCCCGGTCGGGGGCAATTGGTAATTGCCCCGGTCGGGGGCTTTTGGCCATGATCCGAGGGGGTCCAGGGTCGGCCAGTGTGCGACCCCCTGTCGGCGAGTCTGGGCAAGGGGCCCCAACAGCAAAGCTCACTTGGTGAAATTGGTAAACACGACAGACTTAAAATCTGTTCCCTTTGGGTTATCGGTTCGATTCCGATAGTGAGCACGTAAAAAAGCTTGGGTTTCTGGCGCACCAGTCTATGGTACGGGCCCGGACGCGCCCCGCACCCCTTTTTGCTAGCGGAATGAGAGAGCTGTTAATAGAAGGTGACTCGCCTTACATTCTGGCCTTCCCCCAGATCGCAGGCATTGCTTATTTACTCGGAAGCCCCCTTTAGTCACTTGGCAAAAAGCCTGTCCCGGTACGGCGCCGTATGCGGCCGGTCACAGGCGCCGAACCCTTTGCCCGGGGTATTCCCGAGTATCCCACTTTCACCGAATCTATGGGCCAGGCAAGAATTGGAGCGGGGGGGTATGGGGGGAATCACAGGGGCAAGCGCCATGCTATACGCTGCCTCGGACGTCGCCGCATCTGACCCATGAACCAATTGCCCCGGTCGGGGGCTTTTGGCAATGCGCAAGCGCCAACTGCCTCCAAAACAGGCCCGTTAATGTGTACCCGGCAGAGACGGGGGTCCCTTGGCGACAATTAGTCCATAAACACGCACTTATAATATAGAAACAGAATACCTGTGGCCCCGAAAGCGTGAAGTCCATTGCGTAGTCCGACCGCTGGCGCCCCCCCCCCCAGGGGGGGGGGGTTGCAAAAGGCACTTGCCCGAGCAGCTGTGCACTTCTGCTCTGCGCTTCTTGCGTAACCCCCCATAAACGGCGTAGCGGCGACCGCAGACGGGGGGTCATCCGCGTATAATAATACTGGTCGGTAAAATCGGTAAAAAATGGCGCTTACGCGGCCTGTTTGTCATAGAGACCGCCCGGTTGTTCCCCGAACGCAGCAAAGCAAGGGGGCACTATTACATATTTTACGCTTTTTAAGCGCAAGATTGGCGTAGCCTCTATTCGGCGTAGACACTGGCTGCAAAAATTGGCCACTAGTGTGGTTGGATGGCCTAGTGATGACCCGCCTGGTCCCCGGCCCGGGGGGGTATAACCAGTGATATTCAGGGCTCGCGAGTGCCAGCTGCACAGCCGGCCCAACAGGCCGGGGTTTCTTTTCGGGCATTGCCGGGTCCCGTGGGCAACTTCTTCCACTAACGAATAATCCAGTCCTTTAGTATGTCTCGCTCTGCCAGGGTCCCATACACAGGTTGCCCCAATCTAGGGGGCTGTGTATTCCCGTTGAAGCCCGAGATCCCAGCCTAGAGGCAGATTCGCGCTCCCAGGCCCGCACAAAGCATTTTGTGTCCAAGAAATGCGCAGCCGGGGGGGGCGAACCCGGGTGTGAGGATTATTATAAACTAGGGGTCCACCAGCGAGCGGTTGGGTTCTTTTTGGGCCCCACCTCTGGTTGGGGTGCAGGCGATATAGTATTTGCCCCGATCGGGGGCTTTTGGCCAATGGCCCCCCCTGGGAAATTGCCCCGGTCGGGGGCCATTGTATTGTACACACGGATAATTGCGTCTCGACAAATCGGGCGCACATTTGCTGGCTGGGCCCGGGAGTCTGCAGTCTGCCCCGACCTGGGGGCTTTACTGTGCTGTTTAAACTGTACTGGCTTGTGACTGTGTGATACAGTACCCCGGCGTATCTGGGGCAAAACCAAGGCGCCCTGCACCAGAGCGTTCGCAATATAGTACGGTATAACGATACCCGCGCCCGGATCACTAGACAATAAGCGCCGTATGGCATTTGGTGCGCGCAGCGCACGCTGCGGTCGTTGGCCCACTGCATTGGTCCCTTCGGGAAAATTGCCGCATTCTGCGGCAATTGGCTAGCGCAGGTGGCTTGTTTTGCGCTACGCGCAAAATTGACGTACGCGTTCTCACGCGGTAAAACAAATATATTATCTGTGAATTTTCTTCTGTTTTATATTTTTTCTAGTCTTGCTTTAATTTCTGCTGGCTTAGTGATTCAGGTCACAAACCCCGTACATTCGGTACTTTTTCTAATTCTAGTTTTTTTGAATGCTGCTGGATTACTAATATTAATTGGTCTAGAGTTTTTTGCAATGATTTTCCTTGTGGTTTATATTGGTGCTATCGCTGTTTTATTTTTATTCGTTGTAATGATGCTCAATATAAAATTAGCAGAAATCAACGACAAAAAATATCGTTATTTGCCGATTGGCGGCCTTTTAGGTATTCTATTAATCGTCCTAATTTTTTGTATTATAGATAACGATCTAATTGCATTGGCTCGAGAAAGCCGACCCGCCGCGACCTACCGGGAGACGGGGGTTTTACAGGTCCTCTCAGAATGCTCCAGCGCCCTGCACCAAAATCACTGCCTTAACTTTTGGCCCGTAGGACTGCAAGAAAACAGTCTCACGGACCCTGCAGCGCTGAACTACGAGGGTAACTCATTTCAAGCGACCAATCGGGGCTCTGCCGGTCGGGAATTGGGCTGCGAATATTACCCAGCATATGACATTTTCTATAATAACTTATTATTTACTGAATGGTCAGAAATCGCGGAAAATTTAACGAATATCCAAGCGGTTGGTCAATGTATATATACTTATTACTTTTATTTTTTTATATGTGCGAGTTTCATTTTATTAGTAGCGATGCTCGGTGCTATTGTTTTAACCCACCATCAACTGATTAACACAAAAACTCAAAAGGTTATTTTCCAAAATACAAGGGAGTTTGCAAAAACTATACAGAAAATCAACTAGTTTCCTATAATATTAAGAGTAAGAGGGCCCCGATAGGGGCGGGCCTTCGGGCCAGGGTCGCAGAAATGGTTGCTGCTGCATATCGCGACCCGTGGCAGGTCGCATCCGACCGGCGTCGTGACCTCCCTATCTCTAGTGCTCAATTTTCCCGACCGCCTGCCCCCAGACGGCGCAAGCCGCAGCGTCCACACCTGCCTGCCTGTGGGCCGGCCGGCCGGGACCGGGTGGACCCTGGGCGGGGGGGGGGAATAACATACTTTCGGCCGGACTCATTAATAAGGAGCTCTGGTGCCCGTTACAATACTCGGGAATAAAGAGCCCTCGAGTCCGGGCCCGGTCACCCCTTACTACCAGGCCATCAGATTGGCGCCCCCAATTGTACGGCCCCAGATTTCTGCGACCCCGGGGTATTCTCGACATCTACATTTAGAGCAGTGCGCCGACCGCGCCAACGGGAACGATCGGTGAGCAAGTGTGGCACATTATTCCGAGCCTCGCTAACTTGGCAGACCTGTGGCCCCGCCGGTCCACAGGCTAGGCACTTTATTACCGCCCGGGCCCGCGGGGTCCACACGGGGTCCACAGGTAAGCTGAGTTTTTACAGCAGGCCACAGGTATACACCTTTTTAACCCCCCGTATTGCTTCGCGATCCCCGAGCGTGGCCAAAACAAGGCGACCTGCTCAGTACAGTAGTTTTACCATTCTGCTCTGCCCACGAGCAATGGCCCCCCCTGGGGCAATTGTCCCGAAGGGACCAATGACGAAAGTCGTCGGCGGTCGTAAATACACTCGGGCCGCTCCGGATAATGCCCGAAGCAAGGTAATCGGGTAACCGTCACGTGGTATTAGCAGGCCTGCCCCCAGAAGGCCACCCTATTACCTCTTGGCGCCCCGCAGGGGCGCGAACAGTCATGTTCATGAACGAGAGTGAGTAGGCCGCCGATGATCCTCTCCTTATAACGAGTATTCCCATTGCAGGAGTAAACAGTGGGTCAATACTAAAATCGAATCCAGTTGGCGCTTACGCGTCCTATTCGAGTAATCGGGACGTGATTCCCAGCCCCGTTCCTGGGCGTTTCCGCCCCTTCGGGGCGGACAATTGTTGCGTACCCGGCCCGCCGGCTGTGGGGGGGGGAATAACTTGGTCCCGGTCGGGGGCTTTTGGCCATGTTGCGATCACTTCTGATCCAGCTGGACCTCCCGACCGGACACGGCAGGTGCACACACGGTGTAGGGGGATACCGCTTACCAGGCCTCCCGGGGCGCAGGTAAGTGGTAAAGCCGCAGAATGCGCCCAGTGCCCACCCCCCCCCCCCCTTGAGGGCGACCGCTTCTGGGCACAGGCAATCAAATTATGTGAATGGATTCTTATGTATTCACTGAACCGCCTCCACGGAACAGGCTCACCATTACGGTCGTTTTTCTTATTTGAGACAAGGCGCATGCCTGCCCCCAGAATCAGGGATTGCCCGTCCAGGTCGTGGGCAGTTTATTTGATGTTGAGCTTTTACACATGCCGTGCGTCTATGCCACTGGCCCCCGACCGGGCAACCGGACCGCGCAACTCGCGGGATGCAAACCTGCGCCTTGTACCATCCACCGTGCGGCGCCCCGAGCGGGAGCCCGGGTTTGGCAGTCAGCCATGGCGGCAGACAGCGCGTGACGCAAACACCGTTGACATTCCACAATCTACTCATGATAGACGATAGTGATGGGATTTTTACGGGCCCTTCTCTGACCGACCTGTGCACCCAAGCTGCACAGTGCTCCGCCCACCGCCCCTGAAAAGTTAATCAAGGGCCCCACTGACCACCGTTAATTGGAATGGGGCCCCAGCCGGCGACCGCGGGAGCGCAGCCCATCACCTCGCCGCGAGCGCACCAATTCCCTTCTAGCCAAGCCCCTTTACGTTACGGGCCGCATAAGAATGTGGGGGTCCCGCAAGTCTCCAGGCAAGCCAATCGCCTGTGCGGGGCCCACCCCCACCCCGCAGTACGGCCTATGGCGGACACAGGGAAAACCAAACGTGTTGAGCTGACCCCGCCTAAGCAAGCTGGGCGCTAAAGATTGGCCGGGAGTCGCGGCCACAGGCATTGGTCCCCAGAGGGAAGAATTGGTGACTGGGGCATAGGCTGTGCAGTACAGCTATTTACAGGGAACAATGCGCTATTTAGGGGGTGCGATCCCCCGTTTACGCCCGAGGAGTAATAATTTTGAATCCCATTCGAAATCATTACCTGCACCTAACCCCAAAGCCCGCGGGGTCCACAGGTTTGTGTGAGTCAGGTGTCGTTGGAGTGGCGTGGGCAGGCGGGGAGCCCGAAGACAGCGAAGCGGTGGGTGTTTATAATCCGCTGCATATGCAGCGTTCGCTCTCACTGCACCCCGGATCACTCCCCGGCGAAGCCGGGGAGGGCACCCGCTCTTTTGATGGCTCCTGTTGGGCATACGCGTGTGTAGGGCGCCGCTTCTCACCAGGTTGCCCCCCCTCACTCGCTGCGCTCGTTCGGGGGGGCAACCCATTGCGCCCCGACCGGGCCCCCAGGCCTCTCGCAGATGGTACTGCTCCAACCATAGTGCGTAGTTCAAACATACAAGTACATGGCGCGAAGCGCAATTGCCCGACAGAGTCGGGCCAGGTTTATCCTTGTGCCGAACCTCTGGTAGACCGGTTGTCTCGCCAGGGTGCTTGCGCGCTGGCGCGCAAGCGCCAGGGGCACCGCCGGGGCCATCTAAGCGAGCTTTGCGTCTTGAAACACCGGGGGGCCGAGTGTCCACACTCGGGTCAGACGTGCGCGTTGTATTTATATGCCTCCCCCCAGAACGCCCCCAGAAAGGGGGACGGGCGGGTGCGTCTCCAGGCAAACGCCCCGACGGGGCCGGGGACAATGTCTATTTTTTCTTTTGGACGGGGGGATCACAAGCGCCTGTGCAGGCCGGCCCCGCCCGGCCCCAGTTTCCGCGGAAGCAGCGACCTTTAGGTTGCTGGGTTCTCTAGTCAGGTTCGAGCCCGGACGACCTGAGCGCACTCATGGCGCTTGCGCGTCCTATAGAGAGTACCCACTCCGGGGGCGGTCATTGGGCGCCGCGCTGCTCGAAGACCCGTGTAGGCCTGGTCTCCGAAGGGATCGCCCCGGTCGGGGGCGATTCGAACGCACGGTGCTGCGGCCTGGGAGCGCCTCAAGCAAGCTCGTGTTGGAATGCGCAGCAACAGCCCCGTTGACGAGTGCGCCTCTTCCCCTTCGGGAACCGCGTATATATTCTTCGCCCTGTTGCCAGCACACTGTACTCCCCGCAGGGCGGGGAGTATAGTAAAACCGGTCAGGGCAACAATATCTTCCCGCCTTCGGCGGACCCGTGCACTTGCCTTTGCTTCGCCGCCGGCATGGTTTCTTTTGCGAAGCGAAGAAAGTGGACTCTTTTCGAACCGAAGCGCGCTGGGCGCCAAGGGGCGGAACTGGGCACCCCCTTCGGCGCATTAAGCGTCTCCCGACTGCGGGCCAACCGACACGCATAACGCATAAGTTCGGGCGTGCCTGGGAATGATAATCCCCGTTGAAACCACCGACGCAAGTCTGAAATAACGTGAGTGATTTGGTGCGCGCCGGCTTCCTTCTTCCCTCAGCCGCTGCGCTGGACGGGCGGAATAAGCGCTAGGGTCGTCGGTCGGAAGGAGCGGCAAATATGTTCTCGCGGGCGCAAGCACGGCGCGCGCAAGCGAGCAATGCTCTTTGTTAACTCTAAAAAGCCCAAGAACGGCTTCCAGGCTTTGATCGCAGTTGACCTCAGCAATGGTGAAAGAATTGCACATGCTGTATTTCAAATTCAAAACTCCCATGTTGGAGAGGCGCCCGCATATAAAATTCTTCACGCCCTCCGAAAAGCTTTGCGAAATAAAAAAGCTTCCCACAGAATTGATTCTTCATTCGGATAGAGACACGAATATAAAAGGTTCCTCGACGAAATCGGCGCCACTGGAAGTATGAGCGACGTGGCCAGGCCTAAGGAGAATTCCGTTGCTGCGCGCACTATCCGCACTCTCAAATCGCAACTTGTGAAGTGCAATGACAAATGGCCACAACGCGTGACGTCTCTTGCGCAAGTAATCCTCGTTTTTGAGAAAAGGGTCTCAGGCTACGCCTGGTTTTTGAATCACCAGAGCGACCAGACTTTCGTCCTTCGCGAGCGTGCGGCACCACTCCTGCGTTACTTAGGCCCGCCTTAGACGCTGTGCAGCACTTAGCGCCGGCCTCTCGCATATGCTAACCACGACGCCAACCACCGGGAAATTTTGGATTTTAACGCCGTCAACTTACAACCCGTTTCAGATCATTCGAAACACACGGGACTGTGTTGAGCGTATTGAGGCGGACGCCGACGAACACTGAAAGCACCTCGAGAATAGGCGCGGTTTGATTGAATCCCAAATCGTACAAATTGCTCAAGGGCGGCAACAAAAACATAAAAGCTTGCAGACTTTACCACTTAGGGACCCCACAAACAACACAATTGGCCGAGCGCCTATCGGCAGAGTACACATGGCGCATTCCTTGATTCCGTTTTAGACTCGCAATCGCCCCGGTCGGGGGCAATTGCGAGCAACAATGATGCAGCTAGTGCGCTCGCGCTATCTTAATCTTGAGCGCATTCACGTTTTATAAAAGCACCACAGGCTTGCGGGAACGTTGCTCATGGCGCTCCTAAAACTGAGTGCGATTTCTAAACGCGAACATCGCGCCTGCCATTGCACACTTTAGGCTTAACCTGAAATCCCATTCTTTTCGTGTTGGTTACGTTACACACTTGCTAAAACATGCAGCACGCTGCTTCCATTGTTGGACATAAAGATGTTCGGAGCACACTCGCGTATAACAGATATGTACCGCAGAGAGAGCATATAATTAAGTTGTTGGAACGCAACGAGTAATACTTTCTATTTGGCTGCCGGCGTAGCCGGCGCAGTATGCGCGCTTGCTTGCTTGGTGCATTCGACCAGCAACCGCTTCGCTGACTTGGAGATGGCCTTGACTGCCTGGGTTTTGAAGAAACAATTTATGTCGGGTCCAGGCAGGCAATCATTCTGTTTGGTCCGAAGGACAATATGACAATCATGGCAGTCGGGTTCAGTCGGGCCTCTTCCCCGACCGGGACGCGCTCGGCCCCCGACCCGCGCTGCGCGCGCCAAGTCTGATCTGACTGGCAGTCGCCCGGGCACAGCATCATTTTTGTTACACAGGTTTAACTTAACATTGGCAGCGAAGCGGTCATTCTGCTTCTGCCGTAGGGGGAATTGGCAAAAGCCCCCGACCGGGGCAATTGTCAATTGTCCCCGACCGGGACCAGTGTGACACCTTTCTGCGTGTTGATACTAATTCTCGGCCCCCGACGGGGGCATTTATTCTATATTGAGCAATTGTAAAATAACAACACACAGTAAAATGCGATTAGGGTCTGATTTACAAAAGTTTGGATTTGAGAGGGCGAAGTTCATTATTATATCCCGTCTATTTCGGCTTTTTTCTCTAGCGATGGCCGCCGTCGTCCCCGAAGGGGAAGAGTGTTTGCGCTTTTTCCTTTCACTCGATCACAACAGTTCCGCCGCGCCACCCGTCAGCTTCGCCATCGCGAGTCTCGAAAAAATGCTTGGTATACTGGTTCTAGGATACTTGGCCGCGCGCAGCGCGGCGTACATTTTAGTTTAGCGCCAATATTGTCTGAAATAAACTTTTGTTGCGTCGGGGCCCCGACGAACAAACTGTCGAGAGCAATTACGTGTCTAATAGAAGCGCCGGTAAAGTGGTTGTTTAGAGCGCGGGCAAGCGCTATTGCGCACCAGGGTGCGAACGCTGTGAGCACGCCACTGCAGAGCTTCTTGAAGCGCAAACCGTGGCCATACGAGACATGCTGAATCAGCTATATACTGGGCCCGGTCGGGGCGTTTGATCCCGTGGTAAGCTCCGCCCCACCCTGCCCAGGTCGTGGGCAGCTGCAGCCGATCATCGAGAATTGGCACTAGCAACCAATCTTATCCAAAGAAATAGCGCTGTATTGAGTATAGTGCTTTTTGTACTAACCGCGCTGTTGCAGAAAGGTGGTCCGGGTGGCGAAAGGGGCCTATCCTTAGAAGTGTAGGAGGCGCAAGAGGGCGGGCGCGAACGCAGTGAGCGACCGCAAAGCGTAGAAGAGGATGCCCTCAAAATCGCTTTAGCATGCCGGTTGTCCCCGGCTCCTCTGGCGGCGGCGTTCGGGCGGAGGGCCACGGACGCACGCTGGACCACTACGACAATCCAGGCGTTACTTGGTCCATTAGCTCTACTGCCCAAGTGCACGTTCCACAGGCCAGTAGCTCTAATGCACCCAATCCACTAACCGATAACTCAATTGCGCGAGCGCGTTCCCGAAGGGAAAGAGCGAACCTTAGCCAAATCGCCCTTTCGGGGCAAAGCACCTTGACCGTTGAAGTTATCAGTCCACAAGCAGGCTTTCGGTTTGCAATGCATAACGCTATAAACGGCAATCCCCCGGCGAAGCCGGGAGAGTCTTTGGAATTTATAGCGAAAAGGGTTGAGGATTGGCAAAGTCGCCGCCGCGAAACGGCGCTGTTCGATATTGAGTTATCACGTGAAAATGCGGTGTGCGATGAGGCAAGCATGCAGGGGTCGGAGGGTCGGGAGCGGGCAAAGCCCCAAATCCGAGCCGGCGAAGCCGGCAGCCGCCCACCACTACCAAGCCTGGGAGCACCAACATTTTCACAATTCTGAGGTAATGCCCGGTTGTGGGAACATGCACCATCACGGGTGGTTGAGGCGTTAGATCAAAGAGAACCACAAGCAGCGCCCACAACCAACAGCGCGCCTGAGACTGTGGAAAGTGACTTGGCACATGAAACGGGGGTTTTGAGCACGGCTGTCCTACTAGAAAAAAACAAAGTTTTTTTTAACTATAATACACACGGCACAATTGTAGCAACCAACTATACACACCCCTGGCCACCTCTGGTGGCCAGTGGCCCCGAGCCGCAAGCGCCAACACTACACAAAACACACTGTTGTAGGCTCTCGTAAGTTCTATCTGGGATTTGGCCTATAAGCGCCAGAGCCCGAGGACCTACAAAAGTCTCATACAGCAGAACCCCAGTATATCCTGCTCACCCAGTGAGCGCAATTCTGGGCGTTGTACTAAGTTCTATCTTAGAAGGCCCTTAAACAGTAATAGACCCATACAGCAGAGCAGAGTTGTCTCATACAGTATAAGCCCCTTACAGTTGAAATCTCAGATAGAACTTACATGTTCTAAGATTGTGAAGTTAAGGGCGTCAGCCTGCGCCGGCGATTGCCCCCAGATTGGGCGCCCGGCTTCGCCGGGCGCGTTTACGCCCCGGTCACTGACGGGCGGCGCATCGGAACGGTCGCTGACGCAGAAGGTCGCGCTTTGAGGCGCAGCGCCGTGGCCCCCCTAAAGAATACACCATTGAAGCCGACCGCGGTCAAACGAAACTGCAGGTTCCGGCGTCGGGCTTCGCCATTGTTCTTATCTTATTCTATTGTGTGATTTCAAATTCAACAAACACATGACAGAAGCATCCAAATGAGTAGGTGCAGATTGTGCCACTATCGCTTTAGTGGTTGCTGTATTTCTAGAATAAAATGACCTTTTAGCGCGCTGATGCTGGCGTATTGCGCCGAAGGCGCGATTGTAGTTAAATACTAAATATATAAACGGAGTGGTAAACCCATGCCACCTTCGGGGGCCAATGAAAAACAATTTCCCCGATTCTTTCAAACCGGTGTTAGATGCCGATTATACACGAAATAAGTGAATTTTTAGGAAAAATATTGAGTATAGTCTGGAGATAGACGCGGAGTGATCTCAGATGGATATTGTGGGGAAGCCACCTATAGTGCTTCCCCCACGATTGGGGGCGACGGACGGGCGCAGCTGCGCTGCCATTGGGCGAAGTCCGGAGGGCGAGTGAGCCGGCCTGTCCACTTCTCCCTTTCGGGGCGGACAGCGCGGCGTGCGATAGCGGTACATGGGTCGCTTCTGCCGCCCTGGCCACGGGGTCGCTTGGGTCGCTTGCGACACTAGGCTAGGGGCCTGCGCCTGACCACCAAGAAGACACCTTTAAGCTAGCCCACTCAAGCATGGCCTAGTAGTGCCAGTCGCCGCAACTGCTCGGTACTGGCTGAGCTGCAACCACGAATCAAAATGAAAACAACAATATGTACAATTTCAAGTTATCAGAATTCAACCCGAACTTATACTATCATAACTTTTCTTCTAGTTCTAGCGTACTGTGCCCCGAAGGGGCACTGGGTACTAATTTTGTCGAGTGTGGATGAGCGCACGGTCAAAAGGCTATCTAGGGCCGGGCGCGTGATTATAAATAAAATTTTTAAGCCAGGCCTCGCGCAAGCGCGGTCGTCCGACCTCTTTCTTACGGATGTTACAACTTGACCAGCAGTGCTGCCTGCTGATCGATCGCCTCGATCAGTGAGTCAGTCAGAATCCCGAGTCTAGCACGTGGGTGGGCAAAAAGATTCAAGACTTGAAAGCTGACTTAGAAAAGTCGGCTGGCGCCGACGCTGGCAGCGCCGAAGACCCAACGCCCCTCGCGCCTGTGGCCTTCAGCGCTTGCCGTGAGCCTGAGACCGTCTTTGATGGGGATGTGCAAGCCTTCGGCCAAAGGGTCAAGCGCACACGACGCGCCACCATGCAACTGTTAAAACGGCTGTTACGCACTACCACTGACGCTCAACTTCGCACATTGGGACTGGTACGCCGGCGGTCCGGTACGCGGGCACGTCCTAGCGCCACCATGCCTAGGCCGTGCCCTTCGGGGAAGGCCACAGGCGACCAGGTTCAAATGGTTGGCTTTAGCGCGGTGCCAGTTGGTGTATCCATTATAAATGGCGCCAGTACTACCCAGTTGCGCACTCAAAACTGAGTGCAGGCTGTTAAACAGCTTCTCAGTTCCACTGACTCAGAGGATGTTGTTGAGCGCCGTATCGCTGTGTGTTGCAGTCTGTTTTTCCTGGGCATCAGCAGTCGTAGGCTTCGGCATTGCACTTGGGCTGAGCTTAAGGCATTAATCAGAACTGGTACACTGCCCCAAGGCAGTGTACCTGGCGAGTATCGCGCCGAACAAGTTGGGTGCGAGATACGGTCGCTATTGGGGGTGGTTGTTCAGAAGCAACTGGATCTGGCTGGGCTTGTGGCAGCGTCCCCCAATGATGCCAGTAAACCAATCGCCGATAGCCTGATGCACAAGCAATGTCGCGCCAGACTGGCGGTACATTCGCCGTTGAACGCCATGTCCGACATACGCGCCCCTGCGGGGCGCCAATGTGACGCTGTGCCGGGGGCGGCTCAAGCCCATACTTCGCATACGCCGCTTACGCGCTGGCGCGCAAGCGCCAGGGCGGGCGCCAGAGGCGCATATATTTTTGGGGGTGGGGGGATTCGCGGTGACGCGGCACCGGTTAGCCTTCCCCGACCGGGACGCCGGCTAACCTGCGCGCACCGATTGCGAGTGTTTTATCACGGGCTTGGGTGCACTTCGTGCACGTTGCCTTGCGCGATGCTCCGTCGACCCATGGGGCAAGGGGTCTCCTCGCTGCTATTTTGCTATTGGTGGATGGGGATTGTTTTATTTACCCCATCCACCAATATCCACCAATAGCAAAATTAAGTGCGCAATCAGGCTCGCTGCGCTCACCCATTGCGTCCCGCGTCCCCCCACCGCCTATCGGCAGAGTTTACGCGGGAAGTTATCGCGCCCCGACGGGGAGGGGGCGCGAGGGCGATGTTCGGTGAGCCGCACCCCCGCCCTCGGGGTGCGGCGAGTCCCAGCCTAGTCGTTCCATTGGTAGAGCTATTGTTGCAACCACGTTCCAAAATGTTTAAATACAATATGTACAGATTTAAGTTATTCGAATACAATCCGAACTTTTTCAATCATACTTATAGTTATTGTTCAAGCGCCCCGGTCTGCGCAGCAGACCGGCGCACTAAAGAAGTATTTTATAGTCAAAGAGTGAGTGATTCAACAAATATTTTTATTGAACATAAAAAGATCGGATGTCAATCTGCTCTCGATCGTCTCTTGTGGTTTGATTTATTCGGCTTCAAGGTCAATAGGCTTGCCTTGACAATAGGCTTTTCTTTGGTGTACCCGTTGCTCTGTGCTGGGCTCCTTTCGGTGGAGGCCTGCTACATGCCCCAACATCGTAGCATACTAGAAATTTGTGTGCTGTTCGCATTCTGTCTCCTTTTGTACAAATGGTTGACTACAAAGCCGCTTCTTTGTGTCAAATTATTGCTGACCAAGAATGCCATAACAGAATGGGTGATGCTGCTCTGCCGAATTTGGTTGTGGCTCCGGGTCAGGTGGTCAGTACAGTTGCTCAGTGCCTTCAGCATAGGCTTCGTGTTTGGTTTTCTGGTCGTGCATAGACAGGTATATATCCACTATTTATCGGCAACCCCTGGGGATCCTCACCTATTCCTGGGTCTTTTAATTAGCAATCTGTTGTTTTGCCTGTTGTTACAAAGTTGGCGTCTCTTGGATTTCTATTTTCAAGTGCGACGCGCGCTTTGTGTGGCTCGGGTCATTGATGGCGCTTGCGCGACCAGTTTCGAGTTCTATGAATGTGGCGCGGAGTGTTTGAAGAAATTTCGCGTGCCATCGGTCGTTCCATAAAACAAGAATTAGGTCCAGTGACGGAGCGGCTGACAGAAGCAAGTAAAACTCTAGAACGTCACGGAGGAGGCCCTGGTGGGGGCAAAGGTGTCCGGGCGGCGGCCGCCGGCACATTAGCAGCCGGGGCGGCGGTTGGCGGTATGGCAGGTGGTGCCTTTTATGCAGGTGAACAAGTAACATCACGGGACCTAGAGCAACTTTCCACACAGTGGGAGAATTACCGGTCAAGCTGCGATTCACTCATAGATTCGGCGAAAGAAGAAATTCGCCCTGCGCTCAATAGAGCGCTCCACACGTCGTTGAATGGTATATCTGACACGCTAACGGACACCGAAAGTTCAGTGAAAACACTCTGGTCAATCGCAGTTGGTATAAGCGACCGTATAGGAGGCGAACCACCAGAAGCTTTGTCGGACGCCAGATGGCTTTCGGACGTGCTCAGTCGTCTAACAGATGACAACACATTTCTGAAACACCAGGTGAGTGACGCTTCGGCCATAAATTCTGTGAGCTCGGGGATCGAGCAGCGTTGGAACCTCTATTTGGCAAAACAAATAGGCGAAGATGGCGTGAGCGCAGCGAACGCACTCGCCAGTCGTGGAGCCTGGCACTGGCTCTGCTCCTCAACCTGTCGAGCATGGGGTTCCGGATAGCTGTAGTGTGGAGACAAAACCAACGCCAACCAAGCGCCCACGGGTTTCAGAGCCCGAATAAAAGAAATTCTTCATTAAAATTAAACCAGCTTGTTATTTAGATGCGCGATCACGCCGCCGACCGGCGCCCATCCACTAGGTGGCCTGTCGATAGATGGCGCAGTCACTCCCATAGCGAGAAGCTGGGCGGTTATTGGCGCTGTCCTCCGGACCCCCGGGCCCAGCGCAATTTGCTGCGACAGGGTCGCAGAAATGGTGGAAAAATTGACTGACGAATCTGTTAGTCTGCATTCCCACAGACTATTAAAGAAGTGAAGCGAGTCGCAGGCTACGCCTGACCGCACCCGGGGGTCGCCCTGGGCGCTCGGGTGCTCTCTTTTCCAGGTGTTGGACACTAAGTTTCGCGCGATGTCCAAGCTCAGGTCAATTTGCCGTAGCGGCGAACCTGTCGCGCAACCGCCCTCGTAACTGCCCACGACCTGGACGAGCGCACCGCCGGTTGGCCCGGATCCTCGGTCGGGAAAAAGGGGGGGTGCCCAAGGCACGCTCGCTGCGCTCGGGGCCATCACTGGGAGCTTTGCGTCTCGAAACACCGGGGGGTAGGGGGGGTTGCCAGTGTAAACGAGCTGCCCACGACCTGGGCGTTTCCTGGTAACTGCGCGGGCGAGCGCTATTGCGGTTCTGGCCTCCCCCCAGTGTGCAGGCCAATGTCTTTTAACAGCTAACAGCAATTACAGCGAAGCTGTTAGCGGGAGCAGTTGCCGCGCCGTCGGCTCTGGCGTCGGATGCTCCCCTAGCTTTGGGCGAACCAGCGAGGCCGAGCAACACTGCTGGGCCAAAAGGCCTTTGTGCGCACGGCGCGCCGATGGCTTCGATAGCTTGCTCCGCCGCAAGAGCACTCGCGGCTCGCGCGACGGTCGAACGGGGTTGGTAAATGTGCCGCTAGACCGCTAAATCGCTGGGACCCGTCAGCGACCCCCTTAAGAACGGTTGCGGTCCACAAGCGCCACGGTAAAACTGCGTCGACCCTAGGGCACCAAAACATGTAAAGCAAAAAAGGAGGCTATCCAATCCGCTGCTGCGCAGCGAATTTTGCCCTGCAACAATGCCCCCTCGCCGGCTCTGCCGGCTCGCGACCAATGACAGTACAATCTAATTCACTAGCAAATTCACTATTTATTAATGATATCAGAAATCTTATGGTAAACCCCCCACAAAACAATTGAGTTCTTCAGTGGATATCTCAATATATATGATTCACTTCCTTTCTCAATTATTATGCGCTGCTTCACCCACGTGTTTCACGTATAATCTGGTGGTGAACAGCGCTTGTTATATCCTTGTCTGTTGTCGATTTTTTAAATTATTATAATTACTTGGTGACCGCAGGGTTATCGGTGAGTAATCTTCTTATAGGAATGCAGTATAGTTTTTCGTGGTGATTAAAATGTTGCTTTGGATTTCATCTCCTGATTTTTGAACTCGCCCTAATGAATTACCTACTATTAAAAAATCATCAAATAAAAAACATGTTTATAAAACAACATGGTCTCGAATTGCTGAAACAGCGTGGGTTAAACCCCGGTGGTGCTTTTCGCCAAGCGATGACCACATTGGCAAAAGCCGGAGGTTTGGGTATTGGTATTTTCGCTGTGGGCAAAATTGTGGATAACTCTCACTATAGCCATAACTACGAAGCATATCTGAAAGCAATGGAGGACGCCAGGAAAGTGGGCGATCCACAGTTCAAGCCCGAACCGCCAAAAAAATCGGGTGTGTTTTAATATTTGAGAGCTCGACCCATGGCTTGTGACGTTTTCGCCAATTGGATATTGCTGCTTGCATTTTTTTTTTTTCGGTGTTTATTGTGGAGTTTTTATGATAAAGTGGTTTTATTTATCACTACTCGATTATTACGATTCTCGGACTCACCATTTGTTTGAGTATTATTTACCCAGCGCAAGCGGATACTCGTATTTTGTTTGTACAGTTTGTAGCTTTTATCTTTATAACTATTGCTAGTTAATCAATGAGCAACGGAAGCCGTTATCCGCACTGGTTAAATAAACTGCCGCCAACGCTCTATCGGTGGAGATCTTGTTGACGGCCATCACTAATTCTTTACGGGTCACTTCTTTCGTCATTGCTTGCCAATTTTGTATTCGACTTCGCGGCTGCGGAGTTACAAAACCTCCTTCTGTGGGATGGGCTTGCGGGCAAGGGTTGCACAGCAAGCTAGACATGTCCCGAAACAGTGGAGGTTCGAGGGCAGCGCCCATCCGCCGTTCGCTGGTTTTACTTAACGGTCAATAGCTGCCGGGGGGGGGGGGGGGCGGGCTTCGAGACCTAGAATCCAATTGCCCGCCTGCCCGACGGGAACCCAATTTGTATTTGAGCTCGACGAGTAAACATGCGCCATGGTCCACAATGAGCACTTCCTTGCGATTGAGGTGATAGGGTTTTGTAACACGATGGGTAGACAGAATGACGTTGATATCGTCTTCTGACATGGTCACTAATTGGCGAACACCCAGACCCAAAAACACTAAAACAGCCACGATGGCCGCGCGCATGCTCATACTGCAACATGGCCCCGAAGGGGCGATCACATGGAACAGTGCAGAGTAGAACTGGCCGCTACGACGGATCACACGAGTTCGAGAGTTGCCGATCGACACCCCCACCTTAAGCTTGCGAAAACTGCGTTTTCGAGCCTGCGCACGCGCCTCCGCCCCAGCGGGACGCGAACCCGATACCACCGCCGGACACAGCGAACAGCACTGCAAAACACACTGGGGAGCACGGGTTTGGCAGTCAGACATGGCCGCACACAGCGCGTAACGCAAAGACCGTTGTCATTCCTGGGATAGAGGATACGCATGGCATTGATACGGGTATTTGAGGGTATACCTATCGGATAAGGCTGTGAGCTGCGGCGCGTAAAACAAGCTGATTGAGGCACGGAGCCCTTGCTAGCGGAGGGGGGATACCCTCACTTTACGTTACCAGCGAATTCTTGCTCCTGTAAACTGATGCGGGGGCTCACTTGGCACGCGGGGCTTGGGATACTGGCCGTTTTCCTTTGAGCTGTTGGAGACCTTTGCATCGGATATGACCCACTTGAACTTTCTCCCACTTCCACCACATACACTGAGCTTGGATTACACTAGGGCCACCCACCACTTTTGACAGCTTGAGCTCGATGCCGCGCCTTTGGCCCGTGTGGCAACCCGCAACCCTGGCCGCACGTCGTCTTGCGCCCCTTTCGCTTGCGCACTCCTTGCCCAGTACCGGTAGTCCCCCACTCGCAGAGCAAAAGGGGACAATTCCCCCGTAGGGGGCATTGGTCCGTCGCGCACCAAAACAAGAAAACCCAAGGCGCGGCGCGCTGTTGCGGCTGAGCTGCCAACACTAACGGTGCCCGGACACCCTAAGAGGCCCCCCTGGTACGCACCAACTTTACTGGGCGGGCTATAGAGCCCGCGGTTCTAGGCGCAGGCCCACCACAACAGCGCGATCGAGGCCACATCTAATAAGAATATTAAGAATAGTTTATTTGTATGGATATATATGATAACAAGATTTTCAATAGCGGATTTTCAACGCACGGCCCACGAACACGGGCACTCTAGTTTATTACGCTTCACTAAGGGCACACGGCATTTCATTTGGGGTAAACAATTTATTAAGCTTTACACTGCTGGACACTAACGGGGGGATGAGGTTACCTCCCACCGTTTACGATAAGCACTCGATACGCGAGACAGATAGACACGGGAATTATATTGAGGGGCCTTGAGGCACAAGCCCATTGAGAAACGGCATTTTTAAAGGCGGGCACACCACAGAGCACAGAGAACGCATACGACCACGACCGTTTATTACGCTTCACTAAGGGCACACGGCACACGGGCACGGGCACGGGCACGGGCACTCCAAAAGCCCCATGGAGCCGGGGCACGAAGACATAAGTTTGGGTTATTTGGGCTTTGCCCCCTAATGACCGCTCAACTAGGCCCTGGTTACTGACCCTTATCCCCTATGCCCCGGGGGCGGGATTTATACCCGACCGGTTTTGGTATGCTTATCCTATTATTGGATGGATGCATATGGGATTTGTAGGCGGCCGCGCCACACCGGGCAACAGGCGGAACTGGGCACGTTAAAGTATTTATACGATAAACACTTTAACGTTTTGCTGCCCCCGCAGGGGGTGGACGTGACGACGCGGACGCGGTTGGCGGTTGGATTCACGTTTAAGGTTTTATGCGATAAAACTTTAACGTTTGGCCGCGTCCGCAGGATGACGTACGACTTCAGGGAGGATGTTGACATGCACCATGACACCCGGCATGCACTTTCGGAATTTGGGATGCTATGACGATGGATATGGACCCTCCCCACCACCACAGGGCGATCGCGTTGGATCTCATCGGCTCCACTTGGATTCGAGACCTGGCCACCCACACGACCCGACCGAGGCGAACGGCCAATGGCCACCCACCCCCGCCCCTCGCTAAGACACGCTACGCGAGCTCTCAGCTCCTACCGGACCAATCAGACTCTTCAAAGATCTTGGCCCTCCGGGAAATTCTCCCTTTGGCACCAGAGGCCCGGAGAAACAAAATTTAAATTTAATTAAAAATAAATAATTAATTATTTAAATAATTAAAATAAATTAAAATAATTAAAATAAAAATTTAAATAATTAAAATAAAAATTTAAGAAGGGAAAATTTAAAGCATTGCTACCTTTGCGCGCAGCGCAAATGGGCCCTTCGGGACCGGGTCGCTTGGCACAATAGCTACAGAGGGCGAGCTAGGGGATGCGGTTTATTAAAGGCTGCAGCTGCACAGTAGAATGGTTAGCTCCTACAACAGAGGGGGCAATGCCGCGCAGTGCAATGGTGCTTGCGCTACCGGTGGACACGGTTGAGAGGACAACGGTTAACCATATTCACCACATCTAATAAGAATAGCAAGGATCGTTTATTTGTATGCATATATATGATAACAAGATTTAGAATAGTTGATTTACAACGCACGGCCCATGAACACGACCACGACCACGACCGTTTATTTGGGTTCCCTAAGGGCCCACGGCATTTTATTAGGCTTTACACTGAGAGATTGGAAAACTGCATTTACAAAGGGATTTTAGGCACACCACACAGCACAGAGAACGGATACGACCACGACCGTTTATTTAAGAGACCACTTGAATTTTCACTTTTGCCTTTGAACGGACTCACGGTTCCGAATTGATACGCGTAAAACACCCCCACCGGGCACACGGCGCTTACCATTTACAGAGACTATAGGCGGCTGCATGCCTCCGGGATGGAGCTAGGCTAGACATTTTGGTGTGAGGCTGCCTACAGGGATCATTTACACAGGGATACATTAAGAAGCATTGAGGCTTCCACGTAGGCTAGTATGAGCGTAAAATAGTACGACGGTATAAGGGGGAACTTGGTAGACACGCATTCACGTATGGGAGTATTATTGTAGAGAAGGAGAATGGGTATGAGGGATTGGGGTAGGACACCTAGAATGGATACGGGAGGCATTGAGTATTAAGGTATACACTGTAGAACCCGAGGCACCTTGAGAGCACACACACTACACACTGAGCTTGTACACCTTTTGGAAAACCATTTTTAGGAATTTTATTTTTAAGGTATTTTAGGACTATACTATATAGTATATAGATGAGGCCCACAAAAAAAGGCTAAAAGCTCCTTTGAACCCACCCCATAAGGCCCATTGTGCCGTGTAATTAGGGCCTGGTATGTGGGACATTATGGCATCCGTTTATGTCATTAGGGCCTGGTTTTTAGGTAATTAGGGCCTGGTTTTATGTAATTAGGGGATCCCCCCCAAATCCCGATTCGTGTACCTTTATCACCACCCGTCGGTGCCGTGTAATTAGGGCCTGGGGTAAAAAACACCCTAATTACAGGGCCCCCCAGGCCCTATTTACGGGGTGGTATGCCCTGGTTGCCGGGTGTTGTTTTGTTTATGAATTCCATATAATTCTCGTACAGCTGGATTTCACACATGGTCTCTATGCCAGACCCCCAATTCACGCCCCTAACGTTGAACACAATTGGTTTCTCACACAGCTCCAAATATGTAATGGGTTTATAGGTTGATTCCGGTTCGGCAAAAAAAATCACACTTTGATTGTCGGTAACCCAAAAACTCTTGTTCAATCGTTCTAAAAGCGACTGTAGTATACGCCAGCTTGGTTCTCCGATCCGAATATCAGCACCCCCCGGCACTCTAAACGCAATGTAAGTGCGATCGGGTATGATCGCCAGTTTGCCCATACATGCATGACCCGCCTGACGTGGTCTGGTGGATTCCCAATAAGCCACAGGTGTTTGATTGTCCTCGCGTTCTGGAGGTGCCTTTTTGGGATTCTCCAAAAAGGCCACAAACACACCCATGTTAGCAATATGTTCTCCAACCCGTAGAATAGAGTCGCCGGTGTGTGTGTCCACGGTCACCGGCTGGGGCAGCTGTGAAGGAGGCATTCAGCTGGCTATTTTCGATCATATATAATGGGTAAAATCGGTCCCTTCGCGAGATCTGTGGGTCGTATCCCAACGAAGGCCCCTTTCTGGATCTTTTGGGGATACAACAACGTACGGGGACGACGCCCGGGTGACGAACGCACATCTCGGGCCGCCCTTGATTGCGTCGTTAAGGGGTAACCACCGAGTCACGCGTTGTTGACATAAAAGCGCTCCGGGAATACTGTTCAAAAAGCTGCCTTCCGTTCGAACCAAAGAGTCAGGGTTGGCGTTTGTTGAACATATAGTGTGGATTTCAGATTGGACCATCTTTTGTGTGGGCTGTTTGGCTGTTTCCGCAACCTTCATAAGGAGATGTTTGAACGTGTGCACTACGTTGGCGGCCTCACGTCGATTGAATCCCACCGATGTAAACTGGTTATCCGTACTAAGGGCAAGAATGTGATTCACATCTTTCGTCCACAAGGCGCGGTAATCTGTACGAGATAACTTGAGTGTCCAAGTTTTTTCCCAATCCCTCACAATTCGTTCCAATTCCGATTCCTTACTTTTGTCGACCTCCAAATACACGCCATCCGTGTTGACCAATACGACCTTCCCTATGGACTCGGTTTGTTTTATCAGGTGGATTAGTGACATCTGGACATTTAGTATTATACCCATCTGCACAATGGGACAATATAACTTACTTTTATTTGAACTTATCTTACCGTAGTAAGAATTGTTCATGAGTTTGAGAGTTAGGTTGAGTGGATCGCCTTGCTGTTTCAAGGTGTCTCGTCGAGAAATGGCCGCCGCCAAGAATTCAGAAGGTACGGACACCGGCAAACCCTCCTGTTCACATTTATGGGTGACCTTCTGGAGGCAGTTGGGATACGCACTATTCACATCAAGCTGCATTATCAAAAGATTTTCATCGGCTATACAAACCTGAGGCTGTTTGTGGACTGAGTGCAGGCCCCCGGCACCAGCGGTGATCTGCAGAGCGTGAACCGTTAATACCTGTGGGCACTTCCAGTCGCTAATTAGCCGTTCCTCACACATACTTCATAAACCAGGAGGATCCGCCAGTTTTGGGAACTGCTTGGTGAGTATCTCTTTGGTCGGCATCTTCGAGCATCCCTTCATAGGCTTGGGAAGAACGGGTTCCACCAATTGAGGAGTTGTGGAGTTCACTAAAAACAGGGATTCGTATTGGTTTGGATACAGCCGAACCAAGTTTTTTCGAAGCTCAAACCACTGGGGAATGTTTTGGAGGGCTATATGGTACAGATGATCCATCAGCTTTTCTAGGTACGGGTTTTGGTCCATGTTAAACCATGGGTTATCGCTGAGCTCATACTCATAATCATATAGCAGCACAGCTTCAGGAAGCGTCAAATCCTTACCAATCCTATTTTCTGCGAGCATAGCGGAGAGTGTGAGACACACTCGTTTGACACGGCTGGCACGAACGAGCGACAGGATGCCCCATCTTTGGAGTGTTCGGGGATCTGGATTCTCCTTTGAATAGGACACCCCTTTGAGGTATGTGGAATCCACGCACATCTCGTACACATGTTTAAGTGTGATGGGTTTACGATTACTCCGGCGGTGTGTTAGGTGAAGGTACAAGCCTAATATATGATCGTCAAAGAACAGCAACGGATGCTTGTCGAGGTATTTTGTCAATTCGTCAAATCTCTCCCAATTCTGATCATCAGAGGGCTCCGACACGTCGGCCACTGTTACCGTCGACGAACCCGACCCAATCGGAATGATCATAAGCCGTACGTAATTCATATAACACACCAAATGCACTAGATGCATTTTGTCTTGCGTTTCTTGTAATCAATCAAGCTGAACGTCGTGTTGATCACCAAAACCCGTCGTGTTGGTTGGAAGGTTGCTGCCCGTTCCGCGAAGTACGGTATTCGCTCTGTCAAAGCCCTGTTTGGCCGAGCCTTCTGGTCGGCCCCCTTCTTCTGACGCTTGGGTGTTGGGCTCGGGCAGCGAGCCGCCTGGTGGGCAGTTCGTGTTATGCACCACGGGTGGAGCTTCACACTTTTTAGGCTCGACCGCTGTGGAATCTACAGAAACCGGCACGTCGGGTTTCGGCTTCCGGGGTCTGCCTGGTTTCCTTTTGGCTACCACCTCCTTAGGTGGAGAGTTTTGGGGGACTTGAGTGCCTGCACCGCCTGAATCCGCCTCTCCCGCTTCTACTTTAAGCTTCTGAGGCCTGCCACGTTTCTTTTTGGGCTCCGAAGCAGGTAATACAGTCACGTCGGGTTTGGGCTTCGGAGGTCTGCCACGTTTTTTTTTGTCCCTAGGGGGGGTGGTGTGTTGCGACTCATCAGTGAACGTGGCTGTGGCTTCCGTTTCAGGCTCTCCGACTTTTATAGTCGACGATTCCTGGCCACAAGGCTGCTCCCCCGGGTCAGCCTTGTGAGTCTCTTGGGCCTTAAAAAGGGCAATACTATTTGCGATCGTCACATGCCATACGTTCGGGTCATGGAAGCTGAACGACTGGATTATGCCAAATTTGAGGAATACATACAAGACGTGTTCGATCCTATTTTTAAGGAACCTCGAAGGGGTTTCTATGTCCAATACCTCGCATAGCTTTTGCGTGGTGTAACGGACACGATGTGGGCGTTTATAGTATGAATTGGTGAAAAAGTGTAAAAATAGGCGCCAAACGCGCCCAATTCTAGGACTGCCCAAATTATGGAGGGTCATGCGTTGGGCGTATTCATTAGGAAGAGTTGTTCACATAAAATAGGGGTAACATTGTAAGAATCGTGTTTGTGCTCATATAGGCAATAACATCTTATGTGAATCGTTTGCCAATATAGGACCCTCATACTTCACATCCCACGAGAGTTCAATAGTAGCACTGAAGACACCATGCTCGGTTAGACGCCTTCTTGCGTTCTCGAATCGACGTTTATCCTTTATGGTGTATCGAGATTTGCGCATACCCAAGCTGTTCATGATTTGAGTCGTTAAGGAGGAAGGTGGCACAGGGGTTTTATATATGGGGCCGTATAATTGATCAGTTGTGTTCTTATTGGTAAATCCTTGCCACTCCTGGTTGTGGGTGTTAGGTTTTAGGGAAGGTGTTAACAACTTGAAATTCCCCATACCATTAAACGTTTGATATGCAGTATAAACAAACAAACGTGCAGAATCCGTGTCTAGCTTCTGTAGTAGCTCTAATGCAAACTCATTGAGGGCAATTACCGTGTTGGGCTGGGACAGGGGATACAACACGGATTGAGGTGTCTTTTGTACATACCGGTAGATTTTCCACAATTCTGAGGCCGAAACGGGTTGCAAATACACATTTTCGCTCAGGTGGCCCAAGGATTGTTGAACCTTCGGCAAGATATCATTAAGCGTCAGGGGAGTCTCGCATTGAACAATTGCATGCATGTGTATGTTATTATTATGTGCATTCTGTTCAAAGTTCCAGGTGGGAACGGTGGTGCCGGGAATCCCTTTTTGAATGGCAGATCTAATTTGTTCAAAGGACGGTACTGTGGGGGTACTGAAGCAGCTTAGGGTTAGATGGAAATGCACGGTAGGTTGTGATCACTCTACTGTTGCTTTGCTATCCGAAGATCCCGAATTTCACCGAGGTTTTGGATATTTCCAACCTCATTCATTAGACGGATACACTGATCGTAGAAAACTGCGTCCCCGAACGGTTTTTCGGGGTCCCGAGGTGGTCAATATAGCGTGTAAATGGGTATTAGCGTTTGTGCCTTCGTATCGTGTGTATTCAAGGATGGCGCCGGGCACATGTTTTTCAATGGCTTTTGATCATTCGGGGAACAACGGCGCGCCCGGGCAAAGAAAATTTTTGACTGTTATGTTGAAATGCCGACTCCTGCCCCCAGAACGGGCTGCTTGGGGACTCCTGCCCCCAGAACGGGCTGCTTGCCCCCGCAGGCCCCGCAAGGGGGCTCCCCCGGTCGGGGGCTTTTGCCCCCTACGGGGGAATTTGTCCCGAAGGGACAAATGGAGGGGGAATTGCGCGCAGCGCAATTGGGATTGGGTGTTGCACCCCGCTATTTTTCTATCAGCAGCTCCCTTATTGTACTTAGATGGGTGGTCTCCCACACCTCTTTTTAAGGAAAGCTCTTAAGTTTAGGAGAAACCTTTTAAAACTGTTTTAGCGGTCAACCATTTCTGGGGTTGGTTGTGTGCACGGGTTGGGCGGGTTGTCGTTTACGTTTCTAAAGGTGCTCATTGATTTTTGAGTGTGATTGCCGTTTACTGTCGCCTGTGCCTCCTAGTGTTCAGGTGTAGTTCTATGTGCGGCCGGGGTCGGTTTCTGTATTAGCTTGTGGTTTGTCCATGGGTTTTGTTTTGTTTGCATGGTCGTGGTCGCGCTCGAGCAATTCGAGGATGGTCTTTCGATTAGGCACGAAGCGGTTATAAGCGAGCGTACTTCTAATGTCAACGTGCCCGACGGTGGTAGCGGCGTGCTGCACGGGAGCATGTTTAAGCAGGTGTGTGATATACCCGACCCGAAAGGAGTGTGACTTGAGGTTAAGTTTAAAGTGTTTTACGGCGGGCAAAAGGTGCTGGTTGAGAAAGGTGACCCAATTATTGTTTTGCATGTTCCCGGCGAGTTTGCTGTGTTTGGCGAACACCTCTATTCGCTCCATACTGAGCTTTTCCAGTGCATCTCTGGCGGCCTGTGTGAGCACATACCTGTGTTGCTTGCGTGTTTTGGCGAGTTCGATGTCGAGGTGTCCATGTCGTATGGCGCCCTCGACCTGTTCCTTGGAAATTGCCGCAACCTCGGCAGCGCGTATTCCGGTAAACCGTAGAATGGTAATTGCCAACCGAAACCGGAAGAATGAGCTGCGCCACTGTCCGGGAGCCTTGTGCTGTTGCATAAGTCAATTATAAATGGTGTTATCGGCGGGATCGCGCAGAGGTACCCTTTTGGCGCGTGCTTGCTGTACTTTCTTTTCGCGCTGTGCGTTCCCGAGCATCATTTCAATATTGGCAAGCCTCTTGTCAAGTGCCTGTTGGAGTTGCCTCGAGCTTTCCTCAATGCGTGCAACGCCGTCTCGTGTGTGCTGAATGATTTGAAAGGGGTCTTCGCGCATCTGGACGGCTTTTCGCTTAAACTGCTGTATCATCAAGTGGTTGTGGTCGTTGTTGGGCCGTGCAAGAATCCTTTGCGGTGCGAGTGGCTCGGCCAATAGTAAAGAGTTCCTGTGTTGTTGGGGTGTTTGCCCGCAGGCTCTTTGGGGTCGGAAATCTTGGTTGTAAAAGGTAACCCGCTCATCGAGCACCGTTTGTAGTTGCTGCAGTGCCGCGGCGCTCTTGGGAAAGCTGGTGGGGCAGTCGAAAAGTTGGTTTTTGATGGTTCGCAGTGTGCGCTCAGCGACGGCGTTGTCATTGGGCCGTGCAACGTCGCTCATGCTGGGGGTGGCTCCAATGCTTTGCACAAACAGCACCCACTCGTTGGACGTAAATTGCACGCCCCGGTCGGTGTGCAGGATAACCTCTTTACTTGTGCTTGTCAGCGCGTTTTTCAAAACGTCAATGACCTTGCGTGCGGGGACTTCCCCCCGCTTTTGGGTAGTAAGGAAGACCCGCTGTGCCACGATTTCCGCGGAGGCGAGGTCAACAACAAGCAGTATCTGAAAGGCGTGGCCTTTCTTTTTTCGGTGCACGGTGTGCAAATGGAAAAGGTCTAAAACAAGGGCGGTGCCGAGGATGGCAGCCGCGTTTCTTCTATCTAAGTGGTTGGGGAATATAGTCATATCAATTACTTTTTAATGATTGTGGTATCAAGCCCCGAAGTGGCCGGCATGACCTTTTTATCGGCTATTTCGCTTTCGCTAAAAATATATTGGGAATATTGTCCGAGGGTCGCGAGGGCAATTACCTGTGGCCCCGATGGACCTTGGGCGAGCGCAGCGAGCCGACCGGCTTTTGCTATTCGGCTCGTTAAACGCGCATTACACGTAGGCAAATTGCTTGGCTACACATAGGCCATTGTGTAGTTTAACGAGCCTGATTACCAAATGCGGGGATTATGCCCCCCAGGCCACCGCTCGTGGTCAAGTATCTCGGCCGAACAATAAACTGTAAAACAGATAGGCGATCGCTGGCGCTTGTCGCACTTTGCTTCGCAAGTGAGGGGAGCGGAGGGAAAGTTTTATTATACGTGCCCTTACAAAAGTACTAAAGGCGCTACAAATAAATAGATTGTTTGGCTTGGCAGCGCCCCATATTTAGCGTAGGCGATGTCCGAGGCGCTTTAGTTCGGGTGTACTCGCTGTAACCCAAATGTCCCCTTCGGGGCCGACCGCAAATAATTCCCCGGGGTCGCCAGGCCAGGGGTTAAGTCGGTAGTCGTCTGTCTGGGAATCATGAGAATGAGGCCGCGTGCGCTGCGCGCACCAGATGCCCCAAAAACGGCCACCTCGAAAAGTCACCCATCTGGTGGGTCAATTGGCGCCGTCGGCGCGCTGAAGCTTACTATGGCGGATCAAAAAACTGGAAAGCTAACATTTGCCACCAAATCTGCTTGCCCCCTTCGGGGGGGGGGGGTCGCGAGCAAGAGGCTCAAAGGGGATTGTAATAAACAGCAATCGCAGCCCATACTCGAGGGCGCTTGTGCGACTGTAGCCGACTGTGTAATATGGGCCCCCTACAGATCGCTGCTCTCGGGGCCCCTGGTGCGCTTCGCGCACCAGTATCACCGGGGGCCGCGGGTCGCGTACAGAAAATACCGCCACCGAACGTGGTAATACACTGGGGTCCACCCAGCCCCCTTTTGGTACAGGGACACCCGGCCCCCTGTGCATGTTTAGGTAAAAGTCCCCGACCGGGGGGGGAGCCTTTACCGACCGGTTGTGGTCGCCAAAAGCTGATAATTCCCGAGCGAGCAAAGATTCGCCGAAGGTAATTTGGCGCAGCGACTGTAGCCTGGGTGCGCGCAGCGCAAAATTGTGCGCTTCGGGGGGGGGGATGCAATTGGCATAGTAATTCTGTCCGGTTAATGTGCAAATACTGTTATCGGCAGGCATGTACTCGGCTACGCCGAAAAAACCGCGCTAGCGCAGCTGCGCTGCCAACGCGCCATCGTGGGTCGCAAAAATTTACGGGTTCATAAAGTTCGGCAATCGTGTACTGGGAGCGAAAGGCCCCGCGGGGTCGCCGGTGTAGGGTCGCGTGGGGATAAGGTCGCACTGGCTGTCGGGTAATATTTTTCGTGGTACGACAAGCCTACGGGCACGACGGTACCAGAGCCACCATTGTTCGGGCAGCCGCCCCTGTCAGAGTATCCGTCGCCGATCAGATTTGTAGCCACCGCAAACGGCCGTAAACGTAAATAAGAACCCGCGACCGACGACTGGGGAGTTCATTAGGCAGGGGTGCTAAGCGCGACGGTGACCTTGGCCCCCTGCAAGGGGGCCGCAATTTGCTTGTTGGCCTCGCAGGTTTTATTGTGCCCCCCGGACTTGCGCAAGGCGACCGGGTGGAGGCAAAACCAGGTTTTGTTGCAGACAGGCCGGCCCCCTACTGGACAATCAAGGGCCCCTTGCCCAGGCTCGCCGACAGGGGTCGCACACTGGCCCAATTCTGTGACCCTGTCCGCGGACCGTGGCTCAGGGAGCTTTTGTATAGTAGAACAGAATTACCGAGGGGGCAATCGAACAAAAAAGTCTCGGATTTATAATGCTTTTACAAGTGATGGTCGTACTGCGTAGCTGCTTCCCCTCTGGGCATAAGGGTACGGCGATCGCCCAAGGACTAGCCTCTGTTACTTCGGCTACAGATAATCAGTGTTGGACATATATGCTTTGTCACCCACTCGCCGAAAGGCGCTTGCCCCTGTGATCCCCCCCCCCCCCCCCCCGACCCAATTTGTCTTGTCCACTTGTCACTCACTCCCGGTAGCGGCCCTCCGAGGGCTCAGGCCCTAGGCTACACTGAGCGTATAATGCCCGGCAGAGACGGGCACCGTTGGCGCGGGAAGCGCGCTCTCGTTTCTATCGCCTTTAGCGAAATGCCGCGGCCCCCGAAGGGGTTATAAAAAGGCTAGGGTTTCGCAAAAGGTGATGGCTGGCGCGAACCACGGGTATGTTTGCGACCCTTGGCCCCGCCAGCCTGTTTGCCTGCGCCCTTCGGCCAATCCGCGCGTCCCGCGGCATCCTAGATCGTCATAATTACCCAAAAGCCCCCGACCGGGGCCGAGCGAGTATTAAAGGTAAAAGCCCGAAGGGTTTAGCACTAGTACAACACTTCGCTAACAGTAATGTCATATAAATAGTCATCCCCGTTGGGCTCGCGGTCGGCGAGCAATTAGAATATTCGCGAGCAAAATCAGCGTGGCAACCTAACGTAAAGATGCGCCTACTGCCCACTTTCGGTAGCAACGCCCCATTCACACGGCGCCCTAGGGGGCTTGGATGTGCGATCGTGCCCTCCAAATATATTGTATTGCCGGAGGGCCCTTTGACTATCAACTGTGGCGGAAATTACCCACCCTGTGGGGAGTTTAATGTACCGGGTTCGAGGCGCCAGTTTTGTTCCACATCCCCACCTGTACTTGGGCGCATCCTGCAAACCCGGGTGTTATGCGGTGCCTAAATGACTATGGGAAACACTATAGACCCCCCGTATGGGGAGGGGGGGCTAGCCAATAGGTCGGGGGGGGGGGGATCACAAGCACCAACATCCTTGCCAGTGGTCTAAGTCGCGAATGATTGGTAACGAAACGGTGAACGCCGGTTGGCGGGGGCGCCTTTTCTGGAAGCGCGCAAAATCAGGCTCGCAATTAACAATATGGGGCCGGTTACGACAGGTCGCCTTAGGCCATCAGGCGTTCGAACAATCGCTGGCTTGGCCCACGGTTTCGCGGTATCCTGGGAGTGATTTCTCATCGTTTACTAAATAACTGAGGTTGTTCAGTGTCTGTCAGTCCAGTGCCCGCTGCTGCCCCACGCCTTGTGCTGATAGGGGCGGCCAGTCTGGGCGGCCCACGGCAGGTCCAACATACGCCGGGGGGCAAATCAATGCCCCCTACGGGGGAATTTGGGCCTTCGGGACAGAATGATTTACCTGCATTGCCCCCCCCCCGCCCCGAAAGTGCATACGCGACTGAGGCTTGCGGGGGGGGCAATGCAGGTATTAACAATCTATCAGGGGCGTTTAATAATCTGAATCCGTTGCAAGCACCCGGGCTAACAACCTTCGCATATCACGAATCAAGCAAACAGAGCTGTGAATAGGTTTGTCTGTTGCGCCCTTGGTATGCGGCTCACCAAAGAGGGCCAATATTATATTCCGGTACCCGGTACAATAAAAGTGAAACTACTATTTTTCTAGTGATGGCTAGAAAAATAGTTGTACACTGCCGCGGATCGCGGGACCCCTTTGTAGAGGTGGCACGCCCGATAGACCAGGGTGCGCGCAGCGCACGAGAGCGGCAGGTATACAACCTTGGCGCATGTTGCTCATATCCCGCGACAAGTTTTTGCAGCGAAGCGGTGGGCCGTGCAGGGCATCGTTGCCGCGCGCAGCGCGCGACAGTTGGGGGATAGGCGATTTCCACTAGCCTATTTTTTGTTTGTCTACAGGACAGCCCCGGGGCTCGAATGGCGTCTTGTGCCCAATTTTGCCGACCATCCTAGGTTGGGTAGTACAATTTTATATTGTATTGTGTGATTTCAAATTCAACAAACACATGACAGAAGCAGCAAAATTAGTAGGTGCAGGATGTGTTACAGTGGCTGGTGCTGTATTTCTTTATTATACACGCCGGGGGGACGGAAATAACAAAGCTTTTTCTAAATTTCGGCAATTTATTTTTGTTGGCTCCGGCTTAACGGCTATTTGGCTCACGTATAATCTGCTGTTTGCGTACCTTTTTGTACTTGGAATGTCGTATATTCTTCAAGCGATTTCTGAAACTTCATGCTTGGAACCCCTTGTTTCTGAGCTTGTGCAAAACAACGCACGTCTAGATCTTGGCTTTATTACATTAAATACAGGCGGTGAAATCTGTATGATGAAAATGAATGCTAACGACGGGCCGTCGCATCTGTGTAAAGATTTAAATATCATTACACAAAGAGCTCAACCTAGCGGTTCGGTTCAAACATGCTTTCATTTTGATGCTTGGTTGAAGTGCGTGTCCAAAAGCAATGGCTGGGGCGCGCTGAAGTCCAACTTGACTGAATGGACTGCCAAACAGGCTAACCTCCATGGTCAAATGTACTGTGTAGATATTCCTGGTACTCAAAGCAAAGACCCCGGAGGGGCAAAATAAAGAGCACGATCTGGCCGAAGGCCAAAGCGCTATTTTTATTAATGTTTGCCCGCAGGGGCTTAGATAGTGTTAGTTCCGCAGTTTTCAAACTTACACTTATTCTTATTACTATAAACTCAAACGTGCGCAGCCGACGCCGACGGTCGCCCCTTCCCCCGGCCGAGGCGCCCCTCCTAACCTCTGCCCAGCAAGTGCTGCCCACACATGTTTGTGTTGACGAGCAGCACACTGCGGCGGTGCGCAGGCCGGGGAGTGCCCCGCTGCGCTCCTGTCTAAAGGCGAGGCGCCCGAGGAAAAACAACGACCTACCTTGCTCTTAGCCTCGTTGCATTTCTGCGAACCCCACCGTGGGATCGCTTTGGCCAATTGTGCTAGGGACCGTGTTAGCGCAGCGAGCAAATGTACGACCGCGGGGAGCTCGGGTGCCAGCGTAGCCCCCAAGGTGTTTGCAAAAGCCCCCGACCGGGATCAACTGATCGGTTCAGGTTCGGCAAGGGTATAGGTGGTTCGAGTCCAACAGCCGCGCACAATGGTGGCCGTGAGCGTAAACTAGGGGGGACCGGTGTTCGGGTTCCGCGCAATGCCCGGAATGGCGGTCGGGTCAGAGGCCTTTCGAGACACGCTCTAGTCGAAGCGGGAAACGATTTATGACGGCGCCTTTCGCTAGAGTGTGTGCCTCACTGTGTTCGGGGCGCTCATCGCTTTGTGCTTGGCGCGCTTGCCAGAGGATCCGTCCCCCCCCGCTCCTACCACGCTTGGTTACAACCGTGGTTGGGGGTCTGCGCAGCAGACAATTGCCCTCCGTTCGCTTTGCGAACCCGACAGGAAGCTGGGGCGACGCACACGAGTGGGGGGGTGCTATTCGGTGATAGCCGAACAAGCAAACTAGGCAAGCTATCCGGGCTTGATCCTAGGTTGGGTAGTACAATTTTATATTGTATTGTGTGATTTCAAATTCAACAAACACATGACAGAAGCAGCAAAATTAGTAGGTGCAGGATGTGCAACAATTGCGCTCGCGGGCGCTGGTGCTGGTATAGGTATTGTATTTGGGTCACTGATCAACGCAGTGGCACGAAACCCTTCGTTGACAAAAGCGCTGTTTGGTTATGCAATATTAGGCTTTGCGTTAGGGCCCGTCTCTGCCGGGCGGTTTGCGCTTATGGTGGTTTTTAGCCTTCGGCGAAACTTTGTTCTTCTCAAGAAATTCTTATACGCGCGTTTTCTATGCAAATGCACCTTAACCTCGGAGAACTCTCCTTTACTACGTTCGGATCGTGCTTCAACAATACAATTGTTTGGGTTGACTTTAAACCGGTACGCCTTTGTGTACGCTTTCATAATAGTGTACCCCTTGGTAACAGCAGTGGCCCTAGCTCTCAAGGCGGCGTTCTTTCCAGTTGTGTGGTGGATACCGATTGCGTGCTTTGGCGTGTGCGTGATTATCTATAAAATAAGCACTAGAAAGTGTCAATGGTTGGTGCGATTCTTCTTTCACAACAGCTGGTTTCAGACAACGCTAAATTTTATAATGCGCGTTCATTTTCGGCTCAAACTGGTATCCGTCTCCTGGCGGCCAAACCTTTTTTTGCTCCAATTAGTGAGTGGCCTTTTGCTGTTCACGCTTCTAGTATTTCGCGCTGCTTTAGTAAACGATCTCGCCCAATACCCTGGGTGCCTAGTGCTGTTCAACATGCTTTTAGTGGTGAATATTGTCACTGCTATGATTTTCGCGTACTGGCGCCTGACGAAAAACCTTTACATGGTCGTTTCGGAAAACTGGCCCGATTCGCTTCTGTGTAAAGCACCGCTAGTTATTTTACAAACTCGTGTGTTGACAATGCGAGGAATTCCCGAAATGGCAGAAGGTCTTGGAAAATTAATAGAAAAGCTTCAGCAACACTCGGCGAGGGGTACTGCTCGGGGAATTCTCGACGTTATGCACGAAAATACTAGTAGGTATGGCGGTTCTCATGGTGGTCCACAGTCGACAACCAGTTGGGTGGATCTTTTTAAAATCCTAGTAGGTGGTGGCGTGATCGCTGGTGGAACTGGCGCCACCACCACACACGGCTCGGAGTTGAAACAAGCAACTGACGCTAAAATGAGAACCGCGTGTGATAAGTACAGTACAAGTTGGTTGCAATTGGCGCAAACAGCCCCTCCAGAGCAAAGAACACGATTCGTTTACCAGTGTGAAGAGGAATTACGCGTTATCAATCAACAACTCACTAGTTTTAACCGTCAGCTCGCCCAAAGCTCGTCAATGGTAATAGGTACGACGGATGCCATTGGTATTAAACATCCATCAATGGATTATGCTACGACCTTCGTTGGAAAGGTCTGTGAATTCACAGCTCAAAACACGACGCTCGCTCTTATGATCACCCTTGATCCTGATCAAGTTTGGGAAAAATTACAGGAACGCTGGAAGCATTTGGAATTGCCAGAAGATGTTATAGGTTCGCCTGGCACTGGTATTCCGGAGTCCCCTACGCGGCCTCAACCTGTCGAACCCGCGGTTCCGGATAGCTGTAGTGTGGAGACAAAACCAGCGCCAACCAAGCGCCCACGGGTTTCAGAGCCCGAATAAAAGAAATTCTTCATTAAAATTAAACCAGCTTGTTATTTAGATGCGCGATCACGCCGCCGACCGGCGCCCTGGTAGCCTGGACGGCGCAGTCACTCCCATAGCGAGAAGCTGGGCGGTGATTCTGCGCCATCTTTGCTGCGACCTATAAGATTGACTGACGAATCCGTTAGTCTTTGCGAAGCAAAATAAAACAGCCTAGTCACTCGCACCGTTCGGTTGCTCTCTTTTCTAGCGTCCCGCTTGTGGACGCCCAGGTGTTGGACACTGAGTTTCGCGAAGGTCAGGGGTCCTATTTAACTGCCCACTTTGTGGGCAGTACGACAATCAGAGCGACGAACCGCTGCACCCAGGTGCGAAAGGCACCGCCGGTTGTGGCGGTTTTGCAAAAGCCCCCGACCGGGGCAAATAAAGGGTATTTCCCTTTCGAGCCTACGGTTTTTCCCTTAGGGAACGCGCGTCCGCTCCCAGACTAATTGGGAATTAGTCTGGGAGCGGAAGGACAAGCGCCATCACTGCGAGCTTTGCGTCTCAAAACAAGTATAAACGCCCCGAGGCGTTGATAGGCAGCGGGTGTAAGGGGGTCGCCTCGCTACGCCCGGACCTGGTCACAGGTTTAGTAGTACTAATCGTGCGCTTCGCGCACCAGTTTCAGGGTCGCAAAAATTGTTGGCGCGCCGTTCCTTCGGAAAGGCGTGTTTCCGCGCCCTCTACGGTTCAAAATTTTGCTATCGAGTTTTGGAGGGCCGTTTCGACCCAAAACTCCCCAGAGCTTTTAGCAGAAAGTGTTGCCGAGCGCGGGCGCCGCTGGTAAAGTGATTCGCCGGATCACTATCACATAGTCATCCGGAATCTGAAGCAATCCGATACCGGTGGTTTAGTGTCATCACCGGTGAGCAAATCCGGTGGGCGGCTACTACATTACAGCGAAGAGCAGAGCCGCCGGGTCGCGTAAGCGCATCGTTAAAGGTATTGGCTACGGCACGTTATGGTGCCACTGCTCGGCCGCGACCCCTGCTTCTTGAAAAAACGGGAAGGGAAAGGGCCGCGCAGCAAACTCACGATTGTGCGCTTGCGCGCGCCTTTCGCCTCCCGAAGGGTCGGCGAATGAAGCTGGACCCGGAGTGCGTCGCCCCTGCGGGGCCAAGCTTTTCGCGAAGGTTCGCACGTCCCCTTCCGCTTGCTCGCGCCCGCGAGCACGAGCAATTGGGAGCGCGCTCTTCCGGGTCTCCAGCGCTTGCGCGACTCCCCGCCCAGCGCAGCGGCTGAGGGGTCGGGGCGCGAAGCCGTGGTAAACCGTGTTGGCCCCGGTCGGGGGCTTTTGCACTCCGGGGAGGCTCGCGCGCCCTGCAAAGCGCGAGGACGGGGAAGAGCATCCACAGGTGGACGCCAGCTCTCGAGCCTATCTGGGGGCGTTCTGGGGGGAGGTATTTACACTTTTAGTTGAACAAAAAATTTTTTGAGCGTATTGTTTGGCCCCGAAGGGGCACTTTTTGCTTGATTTCCGATAAGATGGCGGCATCGATTAACATAATTAAGAATACCTACTTTGAGAAGTATGAGACCCCAATCCGAGTATAGCTCGTTGCCTGCAACGCGGACAGCAGCTCCCCTTCCTTCGGAACCGGCACGCGCTGAACAGCACTACAGCTTTGGCCGCTGTAAAAATACCGAAAAAAAAAGAGTCAACAAATTAAAATCGGATCCTCTGGCAAAGGCGGAGCGCCCGGTCGGCAAAATGCGCCCGAAACTTTATTTAATTTTTTATGGCGAAATTCGAGGCTTTTTTGGCCAACGCACTATATATATGCGGTCTTTTAGAATAACCAGTCGAAAACGCAGGGTTCCAAAGGGGATGAGGGTTCGCTTGCCGACGTGGAGGCTGTTTGCTCTGCTATTTGCGACAATACACTCCGCTGATGGTCTGCTCGCATATCTGCGATCTGCTGTTTGAATTCTGATACCCGGGCATGAATGTTTGTGGCGGTGTTATTGGCCTGAGCTACCTGCCGCCTCACGTCCACGCGGTTGCTCACCACAGCGGCTAACCATTTTAATGCGCCATAAGATTCGGCAGTATCTTGCGCGGTACCTATACACTCACGAGTTTGGCGTAGCTGGCGCAGAATTTGCCATTGGGCATCCTGTAGTTCGGCGCTAGGTGAGCAGTTGGACAGATCCAGGGTGTTCAAGTAGCGTTCGTCCTCGCCGAGACGAGTGTCTAAGGTTTTCAAGCGGTCGAGAGTCTTTTGCCGTTGGAACATGGTCAGATTCCACGCTGTTAATCCGCCAGCAATTGCGCTGAAAGCACCCTTGGCTTTCGTGCCGAGCTCTTTAGCGGACTTAAAAGCTTCAGAAAACAAAGATCTCGAAGTAGGCATATGAACCAATAATCTGCGGTCATGTATGCATGGCGTTAATGGCGTTTTGTAACGAGTTCCTACAGCGTGTAAAAACGAATCCCAAGAATACTGGTTCTGCAGGTTCAGCCGTGAGGTGCTAAATAAGAGCAGACGCCAACGTATATACGGTCCCATAACGAAAAGGTAAGGCATAATGAGCATAAACTCCCACAGAGACATATCGAGAGTGCATTCCCGGGAAAGTGCGTAGCCTGCGATCACATAAAAAATCACGAAAGCATGAAGTACAAAAAATCGACGGATTTGGTTTTCCGCTTGTATACAACAATAAAGAATTCTTTGAAAAATTGCGTGGTTGAGTATTTTTTTTGATCAACGATCAATATCGCCGGAATAAACCAACCAGATGACTAGGCCTAAATAGGTCCATCCAATATATGCGAAATATGGGTTGCCTAACAACGATGTTAGGTCAAAGATTAATAATAGAATGATAGCCATGTTTTTTCTGAGATAATTAATAAATAGTGAATTTGCTAGTGAATTAGATTGTACTGTCATTATTCCCGAGTGCCCGAGCATTCCAACACGAGTTCCCGTAGTATACAATTGCCCCCCTCAGGACGCGCAAGCTACTTATTACTTGGCGCGATTGGGCGCTGCACAAGCGGTAGCTCGCTGCGCTCGTTTCTGGGGGCAGGCAAGCGTAAATCCCGGGGCGGCTGGGAATGATTTCCAGCATACAGCCGGATCCCCTTCCCCCGGCGGAGGTCGATCGTCGCGCCCCGCCAACCTAACGGCATATCACGATCCAGCCCACATTTCTGCGACCCTGGAGTGGTCAGCGCTATATTGTCGCCCTTGTATAATGTAATTTTTTACTGTCAAATCGCCGCCGCCAACTTTTTCGAGGGGATCCTCAAGATCGCACATTCCGAGTCACCGCTTTTCGCCCTGTCCCGGCTGTGGGGACTACTCTTATTCGCTTACGTTTGTGCCTACAGCGGCGAGCCGCGCCTAGCGGCTTGCGCCGCAAGTCCTAGGGGACCCTTGCATCGATTTGTATGCTGGCCCATCCACAAGCGACCTTATTAAAGGTGCCGGGCACCACGGCAACATTCCGGAACATCTTGCGCAGCTCGGCGAGCAGGTGCGGGAAGACCATCTTGGGCTATTGAACCAAGTTAACCACAGCTTCAGCGAGCAAATCAAGGTTATCGCAAAAGAGGTCAGTGTGGGGCAGGCGGCGCTGCTCTCACAGATTGCGCACATTTTGCCCGCTGTGAGCCTGCTGGGCGAGGACCTTCAGGGGCTGCGGGAACTTCCTCTTCTTTTTTTCGCCCTGCAAAGCGTTCTGCGATCGCTGACCTGTCATTTCCCGGCCGCCCCCGGCATTGGCGCTGCGCGCAATTCCCCCGTAGGGGGCATGGACCCGGACAACTTTGGCCGCTGTAAAGCTGAAAACCCCGAGATGGCCCTTTCTAAGGCTCAAAGCGCGCCACAGAGCAAGAGCTTTGAGGATTCCGGGAAAGGGCCCATAATTGAGGAATCGACCGCCCCAATACGGCACGTCACGCAACACAAACGGCCCCAGGACCCCGGACCTTCTGACCCCGGGCCTTCACATACTGAAGGATTACAGGTCATGAAGAATACGGAACAAGAACAAGAACTCGCGACGCTAGGGCTCTCTGAAGTGACGGTTGACCAATTACAAAACCTTTTGGGCAACGCGGCCCAACGGATTGCTCGGGGCCTGCCCCCAGAAGGCAGGAGCGCCCTCAACGAGTGCTCCAAATGAACCTACAGAACGAGGCTTTTGACCAGCCACAAAAACGCGAAGCTACGCTGATGGAAAAACTTGACGACGCACGAGCACATGGGCTACGACTTGTACTAGGTGCAGAACCTCCTGCGCGGCCCGCGCAATTACCCGAACTTTTTAGGCAGCGACTTTCACATTGGGAGCACGACGGCCCGCGGCAACACGCGGCGCCCCGGATACAAGACCAGCCTGTTGACGCCGCGGCAACACCCGAAGAGCTATACCTAGACTATTTGTTGACTTCTTCTATAGTGTTATATTTTTTTTAGCATTAAAACTACGGGAGGTGCCGCGCTGAGAGCTTGGGGGCGCCCCCATCCACTGTGCGCCACGCGGCACGCGCCACACCGAATAATGAAATGAGCTGAGTACATTAGACTTAGCCTTGGGTGCGCCAACGCGCCGACACCTGCGCAACCGCGAGCGCACGTTGACATTGACTTGTGCAATTGCCCCCGACCGGGGGCCAACACCAGCACATGAGCACCCAAAAGTGACCACCCAAAAAAAAGATACGTAACAGGATGTCAACGCACCGACCAAAACATGATGCCCCCGTTTTGCAGTAACGGGACGTCAGCGATTTTGAGCGTGTTTCCTTCAGGGGGCTTTAAACGGTGGAAAGAGGGGAGCAAGCTGCGACCGTCACTCCTGTAACGGCGGTCGACCTTTAAAAGCACCTTACGGCCAATTGATACAAAGTGAATTGCATGAGCAAACGTTTATCTGTTATCAAACACCTATTTTTTTCATATATACACGCAAGCACATGGCTAACCAATCAATTTTTATTTAACAACGCCGTCTATTCCTTGGTTGCTATAGCATCTAGTGTATCTTTAGTTTTAAGCACTCCTAGCTTGATTAGCCTCTGTGGCCAATTAGCGTATACCTGTCAACACGAGTTTTCTTTGAACAATATTTTTAGTAGTATGTGGCTGCTGTTACCGTGGCATTTTATGTTGATGGTTTCGTTGCATATGCTGATCTTCGAACTGGCGCTAACAAATACGCTTCTTTTTTATTACCCTCTGTGCGCGACTCGATAAGCTTGCGTTTCGGGCCTGAGTTTTTAAAGAATCGTGGCTATAATAGTCCCGGCAAATCGGTTATCGCCAGTGCCTTAAATTCTGGCAAAATGTTGTTTGCGGCCTCCAGTGTGGCTGTAGGCGGTGTGGCGATCGCCGGCACTGTGGACGTTGTGACGGATGATCAATACCATAATACAGTTCGGCAAGCTCTCGAAAAAGGCGCGGATGCCCAAACAATTCAAGCTATCGAGCGTCCCAATCCGTGTTTGGCGAGCTTCGGAAGTTTTGCATCACAGGCTTTGACAAAAAACTAAAATTGCTATTATATTCCAACTAAGCTGTTGCTGTGTTTCCTTCGGAACGTTTGTGCCGACCGCGCGGCTTCGCCGACACAAGCGCTACGGGTGGGCCCCTAGTTGGGTTTAGAAAAGACGTGAGTCAGTTGGGTTGCTCGCCCAAGGTCGGGCTTGGCGGGGGCTCGTGGGCAGCGACCTATCTTTTCCAGGTGTTGTACGTTGGTCACGATGACCCAAAAGTTGCTGGGCAAGCGCGGGGCCCGCCGCCTCCGATAGAGCCGTGGTTAGGCCTACGCGGAAGCTGTGGCTTCTAAAGTTTTTTCCCGCAGTTGCGGATGCCTTTTTTAAGATACGATTTAGTCTTTTGTTTAAGTTGGTTATACTTAACAGATCGGCATGGCCCTCAAACCTTACCATTACTCGGTCCTCCGGGGCCCGGCCCTTTAAAAGTCTTTCGATTTCGTGCTTTAATTCTCTTATTTGAGAATCTGCGGAACGAGTTAAGGGAACGTGTACCGCGCGTGCTGTTGCGCTTTTGATCCCCGGAAAAGATAATTGGCCTTCGCCGCCATCTAGGAAATCTAACATTGTATGGAGATGGGCTCCTGTTACATGCAATAATGAGCGAGCCCGAACACCCGTCAAGTAAAGTATTAAAAGACACACGCGATCACGAGACGCACAAAAATTTGTACCTTCGATTAAGCTTAACGCGACATTATACTCCTCTAAGTAAAGGGGATCGCGTAAAGGCAAGCGTTTGCGCGCACTGCGCATTTTGCGGCGATCTTCTTTGTCTTTTTCTTCTAGCTCACGATCCCGCTCCCGGTCTTGTAAATAAGTCAAGTTTGTTTCCATTGACTGCATGCGTGAGGACATCTCGTCTAACGAGGCGTGCGCCTCTGTAAGGTCACGGGTCAAGTTTTCATTGGTGCTTTTTAATGATGAGATCACGCTCGTAAAGCCCTCGTGTAACATTAATTGGGTTTCTGTATGGGACAGCATCGAGTTATTTTGCCAGTTTTTAAAGAAAGTACCCCAATCTTCTTGATAATTGGCCACCGCTGCCAACTTCTTTTTTATGATGGCCTTGCCTTCAGCACTTTTTTTTATTGCAAGCGCCGGGAGATAGGGCTCGTCCCGCTTGGCCGTTACGGTTGCAGCGGCTAGCGCGTTTGCTTGAACTATCGGGCTCGTGTTCAGCATACGATGGTATCTAGAGTTGTACGCGCTTACCGCGGTATATAATAAGTCCTCCGCCTTTTTAAACGGTAAAGCGGCGAAGTCATTAAGCCAACCCTTCCTGACTCACGCCTTGCCCTCTGGTGTTTGACGTCAAGCTTTGCCCTCTGGCGTTGCATAACAACCTTTGTAGGGCTTCCTCTGCAACAGTTCTTTTATGCGAGTTTTAATCGAACCGTTTAGACGTTCGTGTACATTGTTGCCGTGTCTCTTTTTTGGTGAAACTACATTTTTTCGTTGAACTGTTACACTGTGCGTTATGTCCTCCGATTTTAAATATTTGTACAATTGATGATTTTCTGGGTGTTTCGCGTTTGGCGGGGACACAAAAATGCCCCCGGCGTCTGTGTGCACCATTTTGGGGCGCTGCGTAAACGATATGATTTCCATTAGCAAATTTACCACGTCTCTGGCGGACGCGCCCCCCTTGATCAGGCGATAACCTAGGACTTCACGCGAACTTTGGTCTTGAACTACAATCAGCTCATAGTCCCCTATCCACGTTTGGTCTATGCTCCAGACCAGGTCTAGCGCAAAACTTACATAGCGGTCCCGCAAATGGTCTTCTTTTTGGGTTATTACAGGTGCGCCGACCATCCGAGAACGCCTGTTCGATGATGGGCTTTTTTCTGGCAATTTTTGGACCCTTTTAAGGATCCTCCAGGCCTGTGGACCGGAAAGTTGTTCACTCATCGCTCGCGCAAGCGGCCTCCTCTATTAATTGTACCATGTCTACATATGTGGGGCACGTTGAGGCCGGCGCTGACTTCGCCGCGCACGCCCCACGGCGCACCCGCGAGCGCTCCTATGGGCACAAACAAAGGGAACTGACCCTGAAGACGAGCCCGCCCCCGATCCGGCACGCGCCCACGAGCACCACAAAAAAAACAAAAAGATGACGTCACCGTACTGACAAAAACATGATGTCACCGATTTGCGGTTTCAGGATATTCTAAAAAATTTTAGTGTTCCTTCCCTTTTATTCAAACAACCCCCCCTCTTTGATGTCGGGCGGGGCTATGTTTTTGTTATTGCAAAACGGGTTTTTGCGAAGTTTTTGGGCACGAGAAAGGCCTCTTAAAAGCTCTTGCTTTTGAAATTCGTGTCTGTTATAACCCGAGGTTGTGCCCTATCCACGTTTGGTCTATGCTCCAGACCAGGTCTAGCGCAAAACTTACATAGCGGTCCCGCAAATGGTCTTCTTTTTGGGTTATTACAGGTGCGCCGACCATCCGAGAACCCCTGTTCGATGATGGGCTTTTTTTTCACAATTTTTGGCGCACTTTAGGGATCCTCCAAGAAAGTTGTTCACTCATCGCTCGCGCAAGCGGCCTCTTCTATTAATTGTACCATGTCAACATATGTGGGGCACGTTGAGGCCGGCGCTGACTTCTTGAGTTCCCCGATTGTTTCTTGATAGTGCGCGTATTTGGTTTCGTCCAAGCACAACTCTGGATAATTATTGTAAACACTTGTATAGAAATACTCTAAACCTTTCCAGCGCAGCGGTTTTATACTCGTACCCCGCTCTTCAAGAAAAGAATCTACTGCTTGTATAAATGTCATTTCCATCCGCGCACCCCACGACGCTAAACCGCTAGCATCACAAAAAAAACAAAAACATGACGTCACCGCTTTGCGGTTTCAGGATATTCTAAAAAATTTTAGTGTTCCTTCCCTTTTACTCAAACGGTGGGGGTGTCGATCGGCAACTCTCGAACTCGTGTGATCCGTCGTAGCCGCCAGTTCTACTCTGAACTGCTGCGTGTGATAGCTCAAACGTGTCCACCGGTCGCGCAAGCACCATTGCGCTGCGCGCCATTGCCCCCCCTGCTTTTCCACATCGGATCGTACCGGTCCACACAGTGGACCCAGAACCCTTAGAAAGCTCGGGCAAAGCTAGGGCTGGCCCGAGTTCGTCGGGGTTTATGTACAACGGTGGGCGTCCACCGGATCGCGTTTGTTAAAGGTTTGCTTACGAAACAGGCGCGTTTTTGCTCTGCGTTTTGTGGACATATTTGCGACGAAACCTAGAGCCTAGGATGCGCCTGATCGAGGATTTAGAAAGTGTATAACGGTTGTATCGAGCGGTGGTTGCAATATTGCTGTGCCCCAGAATTTAACGCGCCTCGTCTAAGCCAAACTTTTCTATAATACTTGTGATTAAGCCAATACGAAACGGGTGTTATGTCGCCCACCTAAAACTACTAACTTTCAATTCCGGCAGAGCCGGAATGACCCGCAGCGCCAATGGCATTGACACCCCTTCGGCGCTTGCACACTCTTACGGCAATCAGTTTTTTTGACGATTGATCTACTACTGAATCACGACCACTATAAATAACTACAGGTTCACGATAAACACACCTAATCACAAAATAGAAACATTCTCACAAAAGAGTATATCGTTTTGGACTCGGGACGGGTCCTAAATGCTAAAACGGGTTAAATGGGCTTTGTGTCGGGGTTTTTGGAGAGTGGTCTGGTTCTATGTCTTCAGATTTTCCAATAGATTGAACCGTTTGACAAACTACACGACCACAGTCACGCACCAGCCGATCCGCGGCGGCTTGCAAATTTTGAGATTGGATACCGCTAGCGGCAGAAGCATCACCAGCGTGCTCACCAACTGCACTTTTTTCGATGCGCTCATCAATAGTACGGCGCATTTTTTCGTGAACAGTCCACATGAAAGAACCTGTTGACTTATTTGGTTCACCGGTATTTTGTGGAAACATGTGGTTAATCACGGAGGTTGTAGATGGCCGAATAATTGAATAAATGATTTTGCCAAGCGTGGTCCAGTAGAATGCAAGGCTACACACAAGTAATTGCCAGCGACGTGGTATTGTTCGATGCATTACAAAACGATAACTTGTGTTGATAATAATGTAAACCATTGGCGCCATCAGAAGAGAATTAAACACAAAAATTAGCATCTCTGTTCAATTTGTAGGAACAATAAACATCATTTCTGTGATTAATCCAAATGTACCGTATAGTGACAAATAAATTGGGATGCTCACCATTAATCGCAACATATTAAATCTAAAATTCCATTTGAAATTATTCCAATCAACACCTTCTATGAGAACAAAAATTAAGAAAAATTCACATACATACAGCAGCAATGCCCTGAGGTTTAAATAGGATAATACCACACAAGAAAGAGTCACGCAAAGCCAGATCCAAGGATCCCGGCAGCTCGCTGGAGCTGAAGTTAAATAATCGAATATTTTTTTGAATATAGAATAATTATACATGTTCTATTATAATTTAATTTCGCGTAGTCGGTAGCCTCTTGGCAAGCCCAGGTCGTGAGGCGTCCGATAGGGAGGCCAAGCAGTGACCCGTTTGCACGTTCGTTGGCCCCGAACGCAGTGAGGGGCAAGTCACTCGCGGCCTAGCGCCGTGGGCCGACAGGTCGCCGGCGCAATTTCCCGGCCACCGCGCTGCCCCAGCAAGCGCCATTTTTCAGGCAGTTTAGGCTCGTTGCTACGCAAACGGCCACCATTGGGCGCGGCTGCATGAATCGAACATGCGTCCCCCCTTACGGGAGGCTAGACCGTTGATACCTAGTGCTGGGCAGACTTATGGGGATTCTTCTGCGGCGAGAAGTGCGTAGGCCCCCGAAGGGGGCGATGCCGGGGGAACGCGCTTGCCCCCCGCCAAGCCCGACCTTGGCGGTCGGCGCGCTATACAATAAAAAAATGACAGACATTAGTACCGCTCAGCGGTCGCAGCGTGTGTTACCGTAAAATACCCGCTGCCGTGAAACGCGCTAGTATGCGCTGACCCGAGTTCTACTATTTCATAGTCTCGGAACCCCTGCACAGTTGCGACGCGGGGTAGAAAACAATAGAATCGTGCTCGCTTCACTCGGACCTTGACGCGCGGCCCTCGCGACCTTGGTCGAAATCAAAATAGAGCCTGTCGCGCGCTTGGGCGCGCCAACGTCGCTGCAGTGCGCGCGAAGTTTTCGGATTCGCCGCTTCGGGCATTTCAGAATATCCCGGTCGTCGGCGCGCTTGCGCGCGCCCTCTGGAGATAGGCAAACGCTTTTGGGGCCGGCGGCAATTTATGTGCCTACGCCAAGGGCCGCTTGGGCCTCGCGCGTCCTCCCCGACGCGACCCGTCATTCGATGGCGCGTCCAAAGACCAGGGGGTAGGACGGGTCGCAGAAGAGCCCGCAGAAGCGCGCGTCCACCCAAGCGGGCGAGTCTTGCCAGAGGATCCGTATACCCAGTCCACTTTGTGGACGTCGGGATTCGGCACGGGTCTCGAGTCTTGGGGCGCGGGGAACCCTGTGCATTTAAGATTCACGTGCAGCACTCACACTTGATAGTGTTGTTTGCAATTTATTAAGAATGGTCGAGGCTTGTTCATATAATTGCTGAAGTTCTTCGGATTGAAATTTGCCTGAGTCGTCCAGGAATTCAAAATTATTTTCATTTTTTAAAATATAGAATATTTCATTAACATTTAATGTTAGATTACGGTTCAGTTTTTCTGAGATATGCCTACTTAAGACCATATAATTATAGAGCCAATCGGCTTGAGTCGGATTAAAGCCATAGTCCCATAAACTGCGATAAATTACGTACTTTTGTCCTGAGGGTTGTTTTAGCAATAGAATTTCAACATCCGTTGGTTTTTCATGTTGACGAAGGTCTAAGTAAACTTGTAACATTTGGGCCTGTTTGTCCAGGTCTAATAGTAAATAATCTTTTATATGCATACGGATACTCATATTATATTATAGATTGCTGTGAAGTGGTGACACCACGTGGTGGCGAGCTGCCGACAGGGTCGCGGTGAACACGGTTTGAGCGAGCGTAGCGAGCACCGTTCAGCCAGTGCCTTGCTCGCCCCTCACTGCGTTCGGGGCGAGCAACTCCACCGATCGACCGCCGTCGTCCAGCGCAGCGGCTGAGGCAAGCGCTTTGGGATGTTTGCCCCGGCACCCAGCATGGAAACCACATGGCAATAGAATAGAATAGCGCTTGCCCGTCCTGTCACCCGGGTCGGATGCGCTTGGCATTCCCTGGTGGGTTGTAGGCCCCGACCGAGTATTCCGAGTGCCTGGGTATACTGTGCCCCGAAGGGGCACAGGATACAACGGGGGGGTGGTGAAGTGGCCTTTCGTAAAAGCACACGCTCGCCCGACGAAGTCGGGCCAGTTTGTTGTGTGGCCCCCACGCTCTAATAAGCTTGCTGCTTACTTGCTCCTCCAACAACGAGCCCTGATTGGCGCACAGCACGTTTTCTGAGGGGCCGAGCGCGTTCGTTCCCCGAAGGGGGAAAGAAGGGAAAGAGGCCGGTTATGGGCGGCGACGACCCACTTCTGAATTGCGTCCCGTTCGTGGACGCCCAAGCCTCCTACCATTTCTGCGACCCTGGCTGCGGGTCGGGTGTCTTTCTCCCCCTTCGGGGTATGGGCTGTGGCTTCACGGTTGAGACGCAGGACCCGTCCCGAGTGTGGCCTTTTGGCCCCGGTCGGGGGCAATTGCTGCCTTGTAATCAGTGCGCGAGAGTTTTCAGCCCCAGACGTCAAGCGGCTTCCATCATTTTGCCGACCTATTCCTCTGCGTTCGCCGCCGACCTTCGGAGACCGGGAAACACACGGCACTTGGATCGCACGGTTGCCACCTAAGGTGGGCTGAGAAGCCGGCGATCACAGCTGACGGGACGCACTCTCTATTACATGTATATAAATAGCGCCCCTTCGGGGCAGCGGTCGCGGATGCAGGCTTCGAACCTGCCCAGATAACCTATGTTCCGCGAAAACCGGCCGTCGGCCTGCTATGAAAAGAAAAAAAAAGACATTAGTACAGCTCAGCTGAACCTGTTACCAGGCTTACACCCGCTGCCTATCAACGTGGTAGTCTTCCGCGAGTCTTGACACTTGTTTTGAGACACCCTTCTCGCTTAGATGCTTTCAGCGATTATGGCTTCGAACGTAGCTACCCGGCGGTGCCCCTGGCGGGACAACCGGTCTACCAGAGGTTCGGCACTCTGATTCCTTTCGTACGACAGAGCGCTTTCTCTCAGTGTCCAACACCTGGAAAAGATAGGAACCGAACTGACTCACGTCGTTCTAAACCCAACTCACGTACCGCTTTAAAGGACGAACAGTCCTACCCTTGGTACCTTCTGCAGCACCAGGTTGCGGGAACTCTCCCGTGTTATCCCCGGCGCTTGTTGGTCCGAAGGACAATGCGTAGCGTAATCGCTTGCATTATAGCGAACCTGTGGTGCGAAGAGCATCGAGTGCTGGCTAAGCCGCAGCGAGTGATGCGGACGATCCGGCCCTCGCCAGAGCCGGGTGTGGACGGCGCTGCGTCGGTGAAAAGTTGACGACAATTCGAGCGGGTCAGCAACTGCGCTTTTGCAACGCCAAAGCTGGCAGAGCTACGCACCTCGCTATGCAGACTAAATATTGGCAATAGTTGGTCTAGTGTTTATCTTCACTTGAAATAAACTTCTTTGAAACCAAGGTCATACTTGAAAAAAGCGCTTAGTGTCTGCCGAGTGGTACCTGGGCGGGCGGGAGTATGACCAATCGATGCTGCGCCATGGGCATTGTCGGCTCCGCCCTTAAATTGACGCTCCGCGGCGTGCTCATAGATTTTATATACACACTCAGGACCCGTCCCGAATACCGATCATCATCAGAAAACAGGTCAGATAATTCCGATATGAATAAAATCAACGAGAAATACAAAAAGCACTCATTTTTTCGGGGGCGCTGTTAAACTTTGGGAAGCAATTATACAAATCTTAACTGGGAAAACGATGGCGTCTACCCTTGCGCAGTCGATAGACCCACCGCCATACATGGCTGCTCGCCCCGAAGGGGCGAATTGACAACACAAACACACCACTCCAGAACAGCCCCAGAGAAATATGCTGGCAAACTTACACGGCCCCCCTCGCTGTGCTCGGGGGTATGCACGTTTTGCCTTCGGCAAACGAAACAAATGTAATTAAAATGGCGGAGCCGACAAAGAGCAGCGAAGCTGCACTTAGGGACGATGCTGCATTTAGCGGGTAGGTTTGAAGAGCAATCAGTTTTTTTGACGATTGATCTGTCCACAAACGGGACAGAGCTTTCACTACCACTGTATATAAACCCAGCGCAGCGGCTGAGGGGACGACTAGATATACACTACAGGTTAACTTTAAACACACGTAATCATAATATATTTAAACATTCTCACAAAAGAGTGTATTACACACAATTAGGGAGCTCCGCTGTGCAGCGAAGCTGCACAGATGGACCTTACAAAAAAACTCACAACAGGCACGAATTCCGCCCCTTCGGGGCGGCATAACAGAGGATTATATATGAGCGATCACCCAGAAACCACCGCTAAGTCTGACTGCCCCCCTGCGGGGGGCAGTAAAGTTGCCGTATACGCGCGCCCAACAGGCGCCGGGGCCCCTCACGCAGTACTCCTGACCGTGTCAGTTTTATCGTCCTTCGGACCCTGGTATTATAGCCACCAAAAGGAGAGATCCCCAAGCCAGTCAGAGGATTTCGGCGAAAGCCGGGGCGCTCACTGCGATTCTATCGGCGAGGCCGGACCCGCTGGGTCGTTCGAGGACGCATGTTCAGGTTCGCTGGTCGCGGAAACAGGCAACCCACGGTCGGGGCTCGTAGGAGGTGTAGCGCCGCCCTGAGAGTCCAAACCGCCGATCGCCCCCGGAGGGGGCGATTGCCATATGTTAGACCACCGCCCGTCGAGGTTTTTCAGAACGTTCGACCCCTGGGAGGGATCATTTAGGCGATGCTTGAGCATCAGATTTTCGGTGGCAAGCTGATCTAGTGCGGTCTCTAGACTGTGTCCATAGGTTGTGGTCGAACAGGTGTCACGATCTCTCCCAAACCCACCTGGCGCCCTTCGGGCGCTTTTGTCGATATCGGATTTCGAGGTCAGCAGCGTTTCGCGAATACTGTTCAATTCTTTATGCAATGCATTTTGGAACGACCGTTTTTCAGACTCTGGGACCTCGGAAAGCAGTTGATCGCAGCTGGCTCGCTGCGCTCGCCCATCTGTCCGCCAACCGTTCCTTTGCTGAATCTTTCGTATCGCCTCCGATCCGTGTCAGTTCTTACCACACCTGCTACAGCCGAGCCCGCGGCGATTCCAGCGGTCACTGCGCCCCGTGATAATGCCGAATCTTCACCCCCACCCGGCGGTTTTTGCTCCATAAGTTTGGCGACTCTTTCCAAGCGATGCGCGAGGGGGCCCTATTTCCCCGACCGGGGGCCCGCAGCTTTGCCCAGGGCTCGGCCGATCTCTTCCAGGAAGCCGCGCATCATGCGAAGTACACGCAACGGCTTTCCGCGCGCGGACAGGAATGTATATACCACTACAGTGTATAAATCCAGGAGTCGCCAATAAACTACGAGCAGGCCCAACATCACATTCATCAAGAACAGCACCCCAAAGTCACCCGGCGTTTTGTGTAGGGCGAAAACCATCGCCTGGCGTAAAAGCACTGCACTAGTTAAACAGCTGCTGGCGATAAACATTATGCAGAATTGGCGCCAGCGCGAGTGGAGCCTCTCGCGCACGAACAGGTGAGCGCCGCAGAGAGCCGAGAGTGACCGGGTCAATTTGCGCTTCGCGCAAATTCCGCGCAGCGCCAATGGATTGGCAGAAAAGAAGAGCCGGTTCAATAGCGTGCAGCGCTTTCAGTGATAAAGCACTGCACTACACAGAACAGGGCGGTCGCCAGGAGAAGTGTGGTGCCGGACCTGTGTGGATAATATGTTCACGGAAAGCAGCATAGCGGTCACCAGCGGGTATACCAATGAAAAGGCAAAATGAAAAGCCATTCTATCTAATGTGAATCCGAACAATTTCATCGGCAATATTTCGAGTGTCCTCACCCACCGCGACCCTGTTCGGACCCTCCCGTGTATCTTCCTTTTTCGAGTCACTCACTTGCGCAAATGCGCCAAACATTTTTTTAAAAAGATCACAATTATTCTTATATGCCAAATGGCCATACCCGCCTGCGGCGGGTATTATTTCGCACATTTAATTTAGTTTATTACGTAGCCTCTAGGTGCAGCACAGGCCCCAAGGTGAATTCGCGAGCCCCTACTGCCCCGACCGAGGATCCGAGCCTTCGAACGATGCCCGCGGTCGGCGGCTAACAACCCTGCGCTCGGCCCTTGGGCCGAGGGGGGGATGGCTCCTCTGGCGGCGGGCAAAGGTGGCCGGTTGCGGCACTTATCGCCCAAGCATCTGTGCGCGGGTTTCACTCGGGCATTGCGCTTGGGGCCAGGATACTCGCTCCCCGGTCGGGTCAATTGGGCGAGGGTGCGCTTGCGCGCAATTGGCAAATAAATACATCTGACTCGTGGACGCGGCTGCATGGCGCTTGCGCGTACTATTTATATGACATATGACAATCGAACATGCTCATAGGCCGCGCGGCCCCCCGGTCGGGGCAACTGGGAGCGCGGCAAGTAATATCTAATATCGCCGACCGAGCCGCGAAAAAAACTGACACGGGCCGAGCGCAGCAAGGCGAAGCGGGCATTGGCGCGCGCGTTACCAGGCGATCCCGCGCGGGATCTGAACCACGGTAGCGCACCGGTTCCGCGATTGTCGTAGGCACGTTGGCGTGCAACGGCGAGGCTACGCTCCTTGCGGTCGCTTCGCGACCGCCCTCACCATGGGGCGTCGGCAGTGTGCACCGCACTAGAATTGCCTTTTTCTTTTACTCGCCCGACCATTATATTCAAGCATATTTAAAATCTCACGTTATGTGTCATGTATCCGCGGGCGGTGGTGTGGGCGGCGCGCCGTTACCGGCGGCCCCCTCAGCCGCTGCGCTGGGGCCCAAACCTTGGGAGCTACGTTGACACTTCCCGCGGTCGTACATTTGCTCGATACGTTAACGCAGTACGGTGCCCTGCGGGAACATTTGGCCAAAGCGCTCCCACCGAGCGCAGCGAGGCTAAGAGCAAGGTAGGTCGTTGTTTTTCGCCGACCGCGCCCTTCGGGCGCCCTTTTGAAAAGCGGTGTCCGCTGAAAATTGCCGCCGACCTGCCCTCCAGGAGCACAGCGGCGCACTCCCCTGCCCACGCTCCGCCGGAATGTGCTGCTCGGCTGCACAAACAAGATCTGTGTGGGCAGCACTTGCTGGGCAGAGGTGCGGTTTGGCCGGGGTCGTCCGAACACGTTTGAGTTTATAGCCATAAGAATATATTTGAAAACTGCGGAACTAAAAGCGCTGCCACTATATAACAAACATTAATCAAAATAGCGCTTTGGCCGACCGTCGGAAAAATTTGGCACTCTCTATTTTGCCCCTCCGGGGTCTTTGCTTTGAGTACCAGGAATATCTACACAGTACATTTGACCATGGAGGTTCGCCTGTTTGGCAGTCCATTCAGTCAAGTTGGATTTTAGCGCGCCCCAGCCATTGCTTTTGGACACGCACTCCAACCAAGCATTAAAATGAAAGCATGTTTGTACCGAACCGCTCGGCTGAGTTCTTTGTGTAATGATATTTAAATCTTTACACGGATGCCCCGGAACTTCCTGAGATTCCATTTTCATCATACAGATTTCACCGGTCGGATTTAATGTAATAAAGCCAAGATCTAGACGTGCGTTGTTTTGGACAAGCTCAGATACGAGGGGTTCCAAGCATGAAGTTTCAGAAATCGCTTGAAGAATATACGACATTCCAAGTACAAAAAGGTATGCAAACAGCATATTATACGTGAGCCAAATAGCCGCTAAGCCGCAGCCAACAAAAATAAATTTCCGATAATGGTCAACTTTTGATCCAAGAAATTCGCGAATTTTATACAAAAAAGCCATGTTATTTCTGAAATTGTTAATCAATAGTGAATTTGCTAGTGAATTAGCTTGTACTGTCATTGTTGCAAGGCAAAATTCCCCTGCACAGGCGACCCCGGGGCATTGGATAGCCTCCTTTTTTGCTTTACATGTTTTGGTGCCCTAGGGTCGACGCAGTTTTACCGTGGCGCTTGTGGACCGCAACCGTTCCTAAGGGGGTCGCTGACGGGTCCCAGCGATTTAGCGGTTGCGCGGCACATTTACCAACCCCGTTCGACCGTCGCGCGAGCCGCGAGTGCTCTTGCGGCGGAGCAAGCTATGGAAGCCATCGGCGCGCCGTGCGCACAAAGGCCTTTTGGCCCAGCAGTGTTGCTCGGCCTCGCTGGTTCGCCCAAAGCTAGGGGAGCATCCGACGCCAGAGCCGACGGCGCGGCAACTGCTCCCGCTAACAGCTTCGCTGTAATTGCTGTTAAAAGACATTGGTGCGCTTTCGATGACAAAGTGCTCGAACGCGCGCAAAACGCCGCCGCTGCCTAGAAACGCCCAGGTCGTGGGCAGCTCGTTTACACTGGCAACCCCCCCTACCCCCCGGTGTTTCGAGACGCAAAGCTCCCAGTCTCGCCAGAGGATCCGCCTCGAACAGGGTCGCTGAGCGTGCCTTGCAAAAGCCCCCGACCGGGACCAACGGATGGCGTGGGCGGCGGGCAAAAGCGGTGCGCCGAGGGCCGAAACCTAAGCCTCTGACCCAAACGCCACGCCTCACAGCGTTCGGACATTCAGCTGTCAGGCCGGCTCCCCCTTGTTACGGTCACGGTCGGCGCGGCTGTTGGACTCGAACCACACATACCTTGGACTCGCCTAGCGCTCGGCGATCCGGTGCCAAAGCCGAACTTGTTCAGCTTTTGCCGCGAAAACCGGCCGTCGGCCAGCTATGAAATAAAAAAAAAGACATTAGTACAGCTCAGCTGAACCTGTTACCAGGCTTACACCCGCTGCCTATCAACGTGGTAGTCTTCCACGAGTCTTGACACTTGTTTTGAGACACCCTTCTCGCTTAGATGCTTTCAGCGATTATGGCTTCGAACGTAGCTACCCGGCGGTGCCCCTGGCGGGACAACCGGTACACCAGAGGTTCGGCACTCTGATTCCTTTCGTACGACAGAGCGCTTTCTCTCAGTGTCCAACACCTGGAAAAGATAGGAACCGAACTGACTCACGTCGTTCTAAACCCAACTCATGTTCCGCTTTAAAGGACGAACAGTCCTACCCTTGGTACCTTCTGCAGCACCAGGTTGCGAAAAGTCGACATCGGAGCCCATTTAATACACCAGATTACTGAATTTTATAGTCAAAACAAGGATGAATGTAAGGGCTAATCAAATCAACAAATTTTTCACTGGATGCGCGGGGAAGACCCAGCCTATACATAGAACGGTCCTTTTGAATAGTGGCATTAATTAAAAAATTGTCTCTGAAGGCTTGCACAAGTATTTCTTGATCCTCCAAAGGAAAAGAATGCGTCGAAAAATTATAACTTCGCTGAGAAGATGTTCCATCGTCCATAAACCAATATGCTAATGCTCGTGGAGTTAAGAATTCCCCAATATTTTGTGGAATCCTTTTTTTTCGAAGTTTGTGTTCATCGATAGGATATAAAAGGTCATTATAGAACTGTAATTCTGGGTGGCCATAAGTGCGAAACCATATAGATTGCCGATCCTGGGCGCCACCGCCGCGAATATCCCGTACTTGTGGAGGTGTGCCTACAAAGTTTTCAAAAATGTCGTATAGATGGTGTATATAGTCGGCCCTTGTAATATTTTGTTCAAATTTAACACTCAATTTAGGTTTACCATATTGCAAATTTAAGGAGGCATCCCCAAGGAGAGTGCCAACAAGAACTTCTTTTTGCATAGAGTTTAGCTTAATAGTTTTTTTATATTCAGCTAAAGCGTGTCCTCTTAAATTGCGAGACTTGTTTTGTTTTTTATCAATACTGCTACAAAATCCCCGGGGTCGCCTGTGCAGGGGATTTTCTATAACTAATAGCCATGGGCGTTGAGTACGAATACTATAAAAATAGGTAATAAATTTTGTCATAATGATTATTGTTTAAGTAATTGTGTATTTCCGCTTTGTGAGGGCGGCTTCTTGTTTCCAGAAAGTTTAGACCATATAATTTGTGGAGAGCTCCGACAAAATGGCGTATGGTCGTTGAGGCACACACACAGGGTATTGCGCGGGATTGGGGCTCGCGCGTTCCCGAAGGGAAAGAGCCCGTGTGAGAGTAGCCTGCTGATTGTCCGTTCTTTCCAGTATGCAAGCGCCGAGCCAAGTGGTTCCTCGGAAGGTGTGCTCTCGCAAAGCGTGATCAGAGCACCCGCCATCCCCTAGTGTAGTGGCTCCAATAGTGATTGCGTTCGCTGCGCTCACGCCCTGTTGAGTGAAGTGTCACCCGTGTCGCGCAGTTGGGAGTACATAAGCTCATTGAATCACATGTGCGCGGTCTCCCCAGTCACTGCATTGGTCGACTTGCTTGTAGTATTATGAGTCAAATCGGAGTTTCCAGCATATAGCCAAATGCATACTTTGAATATTTTTTATTCAAAAGCCCCGATGTGGAGGTGCCAAACGGTTCCGTCGATATGGACTCTTGGGAACCATCAGCCTGTTCAAAATGTTATCGTAAGAGCTCTTTATCTCCTACATCAGACGGTTTCCCGCCTGTTCAGACTATGTCATCAACTGAAATAAGTTTCACTTAGCGCGTGTGTGCAACCGAGGTCAGCGATCAATGCACTTGCCGTGCCCGAAGGGGAAGGCCAGCAGCAACCGCTTGGCGGTGTTTGCGGTGTGCGAATCGAACCAGAGCTTGACTAGGTGTTCGTTTTGCTTTGTGCGTCGCAGCCGCAACCTGCGCGTCGAACCTTCCTGGGTCGAAAATCAAATACGTGTTAGTTATAAGTTTCAGTTGCTGGGCGCTCGTGGAGCGTTTATCGGTGGGACATCCTCACGCTCTAGTCGTTGAACGTTCTCACCTACATTTGATATGGTGTATCGTCCTTTCAGTGAGCTTCGCTGCAAATTAGCATGGACAATCTTTGGCCTCACTCGCCGGGCTCGTGAATGTGGTCCAAAAGTGTCACCTTGCTCTTCCACTCTGTGCCGGCAAAGCCTAAGGCCAGGGGAAGAGGACGTGTAGCGCGGCTTACTGTGCTGTCTTTAGCCTTCTTGCAATTCACCCAGTTATAGTGTGGTCCATCGTGGAACTGTGTGCCGGCCTGTGGCAGTTCACTGATGTCCACTAATATTTTGCCAAGCCGAAAGGGCGAGTCAAAACGTAGTCGTCGCGCAATCTCACGATTGTGGGGGGACAACAAAGCTATCCCCGGCGTACCTTTGATCCGTTGATCACAAACCCTTCCACACAGTGTTTGTGGGTCACTACAGCCAACTTTCGTTTCTGTTCGACTGGTGAGTCTCACAGTTAGGCAAGCTTCTACTGTTGCGCTCTACAGCTGATTTCCGACCAGCTTGAGCTTACCTTCGCACGCTCCCGTTACTCTTTAGGCAATGTTGTTAATCTAATCTTTGGTAACGAATTGGTCCGGCTGGCCACCGTAGGTGGACACGAGTCTTTGCGTTAACAGCAACGCCCAATTGCCTGGTCCCCACCGGCCGGCCGGCCGGCCGGCCGGCCGGCCCACAGGCAGGCAGGCAGGGAGGGGACAATTTCGCAGCAGAGCTGCCACAGGCAATTGGCCAATGTGGATTAGATGCTTTTGATTGGTGGCGGTCGACCACAAATCACAGGCTCTCCCGGTTGTCCGGGAGTTCAGACTATGTCATTTTTGCCGCGCTTCCCCGTAGGGGACGGGCGGCAAAGTCCGGTGTATAGTCGTTGTGATGTACACATGTATTACCCACGATTAGCGCCCGACTAGTGGGTAAAAAGAGTCACATCTGCTGATTTGCCGATCCCCAGAAGCGTGTGGGCCGGCTATTCCAGCATATAACCGGATTTGTTGAGATGCTTTTTGGGCACCAACAGGTTGTTGTGCGGTGTCCCCATTGAGCTCTCAGGCTCCTATTTGAAGCCTCCGCCCCAGAGAAACTACCCACCATGCACTGTCCGGTTATCCGTGAGATCAAATCTTATTGAAAGAGTGGTATTTCACTGATGCTGAGAGGCGCTTTGACACGCTTCTGCGCTCCCACTTATTCTACACATTCAAAAAGTTTGTTCAATACAAAGTTATAGTCAAGGTGCACGGGGTCTTACCGTCTACTTCCAGGAACTCCGCATCTTCACGGAGAATTCAATTTCACTGAGCCCATGTTGGAGACAGTGGAGCAATCGTTACACCATTCATGCGGGACGCCAATTATGCGCCTAGGAATTTTGCTTGTCTTATACATTAGCTAAACGACCGATAACTGATTTTAGCTCCAGCTATGATATTTAGCGACGGCTACCTTTTTCAAGATAGACTGAACTTTATCTTATACTGACTTTACACTTTCGCCAAGGACACCCCGTCCCCGATTCATCGCTCGTTTTAACCCTTTGATCCGCTCTAGCCCGTGGTCGGTTAAATGCAATTTTTGACTTATTAACTTGACAATTTCTTTAAATTTCTAAAAATCCAGTTGTTTAGTGGTGCGCAGATCTCCACCGGCCTCTATTATGGGAATCAATTTCAAAGTCAGGTCATTTATTCGGTTCACTTGAAAAATGTGCGCACCGTCTTTGCGAATCCAAGTAGTTCCACAACCCAAAAATTGTTTCAACGCCTGTATCAAAGGGTAATCCCGAGGATGCAACCCTATTATAAACTGTGGCCTAGGGTAATCTTTTACAATAGACACATGGAAACAACCTTCCGCATCTGCAAAACCCGCGAACCAATCATTTGTAATAGTCGACAGAGCTACTGGTTGACCAACGAGGAGTCCGAAGGACGCATTGTCGACATGCTCCTTTTTGCGTGCTTGTCTATATTTTTCTAATAGATTGTCAAAGTACTTTCGCATGGACGCAGCCAAAGTCTTCTTGGAGTTAGGAGTACGCGGATTTTTTTTTCGATAGTTCCTATATTCTTTAAAAATATGACAAAAACTCATAAAATCCTTTTGTTTAGAGCTTCGCAGCGGGTACTTTTCGAAAAAAGGGATTATACTATTTGCAATATCATCCAATTTTCCTACACTATATTCCAACATATTTCCACCTGCTGGCCTAATGTATCCACATTTAAAAAATTGATTCAACTCCAATAAGCTATCTAAAGATTGTAGATCCTGTGAGACTATAAAACTAAATCTCAAACCACTGTGTGTTTGACGGATAAGAAAACACCCATCTCCATCTACAAATCCTGTAATCCAATTAGGTTTTAATGTATATTCCATATTTATTTTTTTTTTATTTGCTTTGATCAACCGAGCTACTCGATGACACGCATAGCTTGGTGCGGGAGCGCGCTTCGAAAAACAAGCGAATTTTTGTTTTGTGCCTTCGGGGTATTGGTGCTTGCGAGTTGGGTAAATATTCAGTAGCTCCACGTAAAGTCTCTGAAGATTAAATCTTATTGTTTTTCTTGCGGATTGTCCCCGTATGTACGTAAGATTCTTACTAGACGGTTACACTTGCTCGACTCTGTCGAGCGGGAACAAGAGTGTGCAAGCACTTGTGCGTAGCGCAAGGTCGGTCATTAGTGTGCCATCATAGTACTTAGCGACTGGGTGATTTCCCCGCATACAGTGGAGTTTCATATTCCTAGTATCCTAGGAAGCAAGGCAGCGTTCCTAGTGAACGAACCTTAGGACCGTCAGAGTTACGGCCGCCGTTTACTGGGCCTTCTAGGTCCAAGCTCCCGAGACCGAAGTCGCGTTCACAAGTCCTGTTAAGTTTCCAGCACCGGGCAGGTGTCAGACCCAATACGTCGTGTTGCCACTTTGCAGAGTCCTGGGTTTTTAATAAACTGTCGCTGCTCCCGATTCTGTGCCACCTTTTTTTGTTTTGTGGAAAAAAGGCCCTCCTTATCCCGAGGTTACGAAGGCATTTTGCCGAGTTCCTTCAACATGGTTCTCCCATCGCCTAAGTTTTCTCAACCAGTTCACCAGTGTCGGTTTAAGTACGGTGTATTCTGTTTTCAGTTATTTCCCGGAAAGCGTCGCCCTAGGCAGGGTATCCAATTCCCAGGTCTAGAAGCATGGTCACTCCACCATTTAGGATCCCGGGCTAAGCCCGCTCACGGAACTCTGATGCGCTCGAACAAACCAAGGCTTGTGAATTAGAGCAATTCCGAGCCCCCCGCCCGAAACTGTTCTGGCGCGACCGGGGCCAAGCGAATCGTGGGTGGGAGACCGCTTGCTTTCGTAGATGAAAACACATCGGCGATTGTATTTACCTGTTCCCATCAACTAGTGTATCACCCCTCCGGGGTTAGTAATCCTTCGATTGATGTTTTAGGGGCCGATTAACCCCGCGTCGGTATGCGGTGCGCGGAAAACCGAGAACTTTCGGCGATCATGACTCTACATGATTTAACGTTACTCATGTCAGCATTCTCACTTCTGATTTCTCCAGAATACTAGAATCTTGCGATTTACCTTCGGAGAACAACAGAACGTTTTGCTACTTCTCTGATGTGGTGATGACCGCGACCCCCAAACTCCCCCCGCATAACACGAGCCTTATTTAGTCGGGCGAACAACAAGTAGGATACTCCGATCAAGTTGCGACTACCGTCAGTGCTGCTGTCACGCTTTTGTTTCGACCTTAGTGGGTCGCCAGGCGGGTCTCGTTATAAAGCCGTCCGAATTGGGTGCCTATCGTAAGGGGGGGTGCTCTACTAATGACTTGGCCTCGGCGGTGCCGGGCGGGACAGCGCGGCAACGGTGATCGGGCTATCTAGTTAGGCTCGCGATAGTTTAGCACATCATAGATCATCGCTTCGGTGTATGGCTTGAGCCCCGTTACATTTTGGGCGCAGTCGAGCTCGACCAGTGAGCTATTACGCTTTCTTCAAAGGGTGGCTGCTTCCACAGATATGTGTTATGGCTGCCGACCAAGGGTCGCAAAAATTGAAGGTCGGCAGCCCGTCAGACTATATTATGACTATGGCGCTTGCACGTCCTTATAACCCCCTTCGGGGTAGAAGACAACTGTAGTATTCTCGGCCCCGGCGTTGCCGGGTCCCAAGAATACTACCCGTTTGGCGCGCTTGCGCGCGTTGCAGTTGTCTTCAATATCCGCACTTAGCACTTAAAGCATAGTCTTTGACATATAGTCGTTGAGGGTGTCCGACTGATCAACCTTTTGTTTACAAGCAGAGCGGACACCCTGCTGGTGGTGCTTTTGGCCTTACGGATCGCTGCCCTCGACCATACTAAGCACGTTCCAACATATAGTCAAATTGTTGTATACTGGCCATCTCTGGTGGCCAGGCTACGGGCCTGGAAGAACCAAGCCCACCTCCTGGTTGTTTTCGCTCGACCACTTCCTTTCCCACTTAGCGATTGCGCCGCGGGAGCTCTTGGTCTCCCTTTTGCGCGCGCAAGCGCGCAAAGCATAACAAGTTTGGCCCGGCAGAGACGGGCAATCAACAAGCATCATTGCTTTAGGACCTTAGCGAATGGTCTGGGCTTTTTCCCTCTCGACCCGGGACCTTAGCACCCCGAGTCTGTCTGCAACAGAACGATCTAGGTATTCGGAGTTTCGTTGGGATCAGTAAGGCTTTGGGCCACCCTAGCCCATTGAGTGCTCTACCCCCTAGAACGTATGTGTTACGCTCTACCTCAATAGATTTCGCAAAAAACCAGCTATCTCCGAGTTTGATTGGCCTTTCCGAATGTCCACGGCTTTAACCATGGGCTAGACTATACCTTCAACTTGCTACCTATTTTAGGTACACGGGTCCGCGGCGGCGGTGGGGCATTGGAGCGGGGGGGGAATCACAAGCGTCATTCCAACGCGACCCGGCCAAAGGGCCCCGAACGGCGTTCGGGGCGGGCAGTGTTGCCAGAGGATCCGATTTTTTTTTTTTTTTTGTTGAATACCATGATAGGCTTGACACAGCAAGTGCTGGCGTATTAGCATGAGGGGCGGCCCCCTAGATGCTCTCCTCTTTCGAGTCAGTCGTTACGAGGTTCTATAAATGACCAAGGTGACTAGCCCGATCACCGCCACAGGAAGCTCAAAGGTGCGTAATGCTCGCTTTAGTGTGGTCCTATGCTTGCTCTCTTGTGGCGCAATGCCACGGAAATGGGTAGTACTTGGATTAATTGGTCAGATTGCCCCGGCAGAGACGCGGCCAGCAGCTTTATTGTGTCTATATTTATAGAACTTCCCACGGTATTACCTTGGGCCGCGATCTGAAGGGGGCCTTTAGGCTTCACCGTTATGAGCCAGTGTTTAATAAGCACGCGTGTAGCGCACACTTATGGGGCGAAAAGCCACCCCTAGCCACGAGTCATCTCCGCCTACTGCCACAGACGTGAGTTCGGTCTTTCAAAACGTGTTATCGTTTTTTCAACCTGTTCGTGGTTAGATCACCCGGTTTCGGGTTTAATTCATACAACATTTTTGGGCCCCCCAGTGATCTTGGTCGCGCAAGCGCCAACAGGGGGCCTTCTATCGTGATCATTAACACACTTTAGCCGCGAGAAGCTCGTGCTTATCTTTGCCTCCGCCTACCGGTTTAAGCATGCTTTATGAATTAACTCGCTGACCCATTATGCAAAAGGTACGCTATTTTCCCGACCTTGGCTCTTTTTTGCTTTTATAGGCGGCAAAAAAGCAGACGGAATCCTAACTGTTTGTAGGCACCAAGTTTCAGGATCTTTTTCACTCCCATTACGGGTTCTTTTCACCTTTCCCTCACGGTACTAGTGCACTATCGGTCAGAGAAATTACCCTATGCCTTAGGGGGTGGACCCCCGTATTCTAGCAGAAAAATGCCCGCTTTACTTCACGCAGCGGTGCTTAGATTATTCTGGGCTCCTCGTTTGGCATAGCGACGTTATAAGCGCTTTGTTTTACCTAACCCCCCTACGGGGGATTAGTCACCGCCTCAAAGGGGCGTCATAAGGCGAGTCTTGCGGGTATAAAAACGCGCCTTTTTATTGTTGTGGTTCGGTACGATTGCCTAAAAATCTCAACGGGGCTGTCACCCTCTAGGGCAGATCTTTCCAGTTTCTTTAGAGATCTAAGCAATACCTTATTTTAGGACGTTAGTCATATAAATACAACGCGCCACTTCTGGCGACGCCTAGTTTTTATACGCTCCGCCATGTTCCATAACGATAGGCCCATTTTATAATGTCCGCCGGTGCTTGGCATTTCCGCATTCGCTCACCACTACTAACGGATTCTCGGTTGATTTTAGTTCCTCCAGCTAATTAGATGTTTCAGTTTACTGGGTGCTTATGCTATTTTGAGCGTCAGCTGTTCACGCAAAGGCACTGTTCTCTGGGATTGTTCAGGCGCCCAACTTTTACCCCCCCCCCGGCCTGTTGGGTTTCTGGGGGGAATAACAAGTGCTATAGTTTTGCGCGTCCGGGGTTTTGGGCGCAACATTCGGGCATTTTGGTTCACTTCGCGCTATGGTCGAAGCCCAGACAGTCGACTGCTTGCGAGCTATAGCTGCGCTGCTCAGGTTTCCCAAACAGGGTATTGCCCTGTGCACAGGATATCCGCGGATCACAGGGTACTGCGCTCCTTCACGCGGCGTTTCGTTGCGGCAAACGTCCTAGAATTTCTCTGCCGAGGCATCCACTCAATGCCTTCTTGTGATTTTTTACTGTTACTCGGCCCCCGAAAGGGGGTAATAATGAAAGGTCACTCAGATAGGCTTTGTCGGGAGCCCCCTTGACTATCCGTTTGTTGCCTTACGAATGACTGGCCGCTGTAGGTGGTTAGAGGGTAGAATCCCCGTCTCTGCCGTGCCTTTTCGAGGCGCATCAAATGTACAGGACTCTCTGTCCCTTACCAGACAGTAATGTCCAACCGTGAGACGCGTATATAATGAGGAGGATACACGGGGTCCGTCAGCGACTGCGGTGCGTGTATACTCCAAGCCGTGCTCTCCTTATTGTCATTTAAATAGGC
>LC768901.1:0-91672 GCA_030272585.1 Bryopsis sp. KO-2023
AATTATTTACTGATTTATTTGTATCAAAATATGAAAAGGTTTTTCGGGTTTATACACGTAAATTTTACTATTGTTAAATTTATTTAATCGTCTAACGATTCTTTTTGTTTTATAATTCGTTAAAAGCAAACTTGTAGTATATTCTGTTGGATTGCTTTATCTATTTGCTTGCAATGGGAATTATGGGATTCTTGTTTAGACTTTTTTAGAAATCGTTCTGAAGATCATTATTATTTTTATTTGGTTGTTTCTGATATTTTATTTTTAGTGATTCTAATTAAAGAATCACTAAAAATAAAAACAATATTAAAGTGTATCGATTGTTTCAAATTCAAATTTAATTTCTTTCCAAACTTCACAAGCGGCTGCTAATTCAGGACTCCATTTACAAGCTGCACGAATAACGTCTCCACCTTCGCGAGCTAAATCACGACCTTCATTACGAGCTTGAACACATGCTTCACAAGCAATACGATTGGCTGCTGCTCCTGGAGCATTCCCCCAAGGATGACCTAAAGTTCCACCACCGAATTGTAAACAAGCATCATCACCAAAGATTTCTACTAATGCGGGCATATGCCATACATGAATACCACCAGAGGCTACTGGCATAACTCCAGGAAGTGATACCCAATCTTGTGTGAAATAAATACCACGAGCTCGATCTTTTTCAATAAAATCGTCACGCATTAAATCAACGAAACCTAAAGTTACTTCACGTTCACCTTCAAGTTTACCTACAACAGTACCAGAATGTAAGTGATCTCCACCAGACATACGTAAAGATTTTGCTAATACACGGAAGTGCATTCCATGATTTTTTTGACGATCAATTACGGCGTGCATTGCACGGTGAATATGTAATAAAAGACCATGGTCACGACAATAACGTGCTAAACTTGTATTAGCTGTCCAACCCCCCGTTAAGTAATCATGCATAATGATAGGAACACCTAATTCTTTAGCACACTGTGCACGTTTCATCATGTCTTCACAAGTTGCTGCAGTTGCATTTAAGTAATGACCTTTAATTTCACCGGTTTCTGCTTGAGATTTATAGATTGCTTCAGCAACGAATAAGAAACGGTCACGCCAACGCATAAACGGTTGTGAGTTTACATTTTCATCATCTTTAGTGAAATCAAGACCACCTCGTAAACATTCATAAACTGCTCGACCATAATTTTTTGCCGATAAACCTAATTTAGGTTTAATTGTACAACCAAGTAATGGACGTCCATATTTATTTAATTTATCACGCTCAACTTCAATACCATGTGGCGGACCTTGGAATGTTTTAGCATAAGCAACTGAAATACGTAAATCTTCCAAGCGAAGTGCTCGTAAGGCTTTAAAACCGAATACGTTTCCAACAATTGATGTAAATAAGTTTGTTACTGAGCCTTCTTCGAATAAATCAAGTGGGTATGCAACATAGGCTATATACTGATTTTCTTCCCCTTTTACAGGTTCTAAATCATAACAACGACCTTTATAACGATCTAAACTTGTTAAACCATCTGTCCATACAGTAGTCCACGTCCCTGTTGAAGATTCTGCTGCAACAGCTGCCCCACACTCTTCTGGCGGAACACCAGGTTGGGGTGTCATACGAAAGGCTGCAAGAATATCTGTATCTTTTACTTGGTAATCAGGTGTGTAATAAGTTAGACGATAGTCTTTTACCCCTGCTTTAAATCCTGCACCTGCTTTTGTTTCAGTTTTTGGAGCCATTGAAATTTACTTAATATAATTTTATAGCGATCATACAATCTACCCGTAAATTTTTTATAAATTAATACTAATACGCGTACAAATATTAAAGGAGCTGATCTCCGCGTTTGTATTGTAAATAAGCTGTGACAAATAGCCCGAAAATTGTCACAGGAACTAAACCTAAAACAATACCAGATAATAAAGGTTCAACCATAGCAAAAATTTTTATTTAATAGAAATCGAATTTTATGATTATTGGCGAATACTAAAGTTCTAATTATTGAGTCATCGACGCTTAACTTAAGCGAATTCTTTTAAATAGGTTTCTAAAGCCTCTTTTAAAAGTGTTTCCGCTTCTTCGCTAAAAGTATTCGTTGACATAATGATATCCGTATATTTATTTGTTGACAAATATTGACGTAAACCGGTAACAAAAGAACGTACCTGCTCCACAGGGACCGTATCTAAATATCCATTTGTTCCCGCATATATTGTGGCAACCTGATCAGCTAACGATAATGGTGATGCTTGGGGTTGTTTTAAAATTTCACGTAAACGTTGACCACGGGCCAATTGATTTTGTGTAGCCTGGTCTAGATCAGAAGCGAATTGTGAAAAAGCTTCCAGTTCAGCAAATTGAGCTAACTCTAACTTTAATTTTCCGGCAATTTTTTTCATTGCTTTTGGTTGTGCAGCTGATCCTACGCGAGAAACGGAAATTCCAACATTAATAGCTGGACGAATTCCCGAATTAAAAATATCGGATGATAAAAAAATTTGCCCATCTGTAATAGAAATAACATTTGTCGGAATATAAGCAGAAACATCTCCTTCTTGAGTTTCAACAATTGGCAATGCAGTCATACTCCCCCCTCCTAACTTATCACTTAATTTTGCGGCTCTTTCCAGTAAGCGTGAATGTAAATAAAAAACGTCACCAGGATACGCTTCACGACCTGGAGGTCGACGTAGTAATAGAGACATTTCACGATAAGCTTGTGCTTGTTTAGATAAATCATCATAAATAACTAATGTATGACGACCTGTATAGTTAAACTAAGAATAAATATTTATATTTATCCTCGTCTTCAGATCCGAGCGTGAGATTTTCACCTCACTCGGCTCCTGCATAAGTGTTTGATCAAGTTTGATTTGAAAATTAAAATTTATCTTTATTTGATTTAATATTATACAAGAAAACCTGGTAACTTTTTGGAATCAGGCTCTGTATATAATAAATATTTAATTTATAACACTTGCTAACCTCAACGTCTGCTTATTCTAATGACTAGAATTTGAAAAAATACAGCTTTTTCTTTCTTCTTTTTAATTAGACGTTTGCTTTTTTGAGGTTTCCTTCACCTTATAACCATATGGTTTTGATGAACCTACCTTTTGGAGGATTATAAGGCTTTCCACCGTTCCGATGATGAATTTCGCGTGTTCCTTAGGTATTAACTTTATGCGATGGCTCATTCTTTAAAAAAGAAAGATATGTAAGTATAATTCACGAGTTACCCTTATTGAGCCTATACTATCTCATAGTTTTGTATGCTGAATTTCGATAGATCACACTTTGATTGAATACCATTATGCTTTCGCTAGAACACTAATATTAGACTTTGCTTAATTTTAGAAATTATCATTTTCCTATTAATTCTAATATGTAGATGCATATCCATCTAGAGGAATTGAACCCCATTAATCATCAGTTCTTAAATTCTATATATAAAAGAATTTAGTCTTCTTTTATCGGAAGAAACGGGTCACACCATGAAAAATTCAGCTAAAGTAGCTCCTGTATAAGGCGCTAAGTATTGTAAAGTTGCTGGAGAATCGGCTGTAGCTGCTACAATAATCGTATACTCAAGAGCATCTCTTTCCTGCAAAGTTGTCACAACTTGTGCAATTGAGGAAGCCTTTTGTCCGATGGCAACATAAACACAAATAACACCTTTACCTTTTTGATTTAAAATTGTATCAACCGCAATGGCTGTTTTTCCTGTTTGACGATCTCCAATGATTAATTCACGTTGCAAAAATTTATTGGACCATATCTTTAACGATTTTTTATTTTCGTTAGGAAACGTATGGTCTCTGGGGTTTCTCAGTAGATTTTTAATTCCACTAATTGAGTTACCTGCTGATTACTTTAGATACAAACCCTAATTTTTACTTTTTAAAGAAAAGTATAGAGTTTTTATTTTTTATATTAGAAAGCTTCCAGCATATAGTTTCCTTCATTAAACGATTATTTACGCTTACGAGCCAATCGACCTCGTCCAATAGGAATCATCGAATCTACAGCCATTAAACCAGTTTGTAAAGGTTCATAAACGGATCTTCGGGAAATGATGCCAGGAGCATTAGATTCGATTAATCTTGTTTCTGTTGTTTCTATTTCCCCTTTTCCATCAATAGGTTTCGCTAAAGGAGTCACGATTCGCCCAAGAAAATTTTCTCCTACTGGAATTTGTGCAATTTTTCCAGTTGCTCTTACTGAACTACCCTCTTGAATAGCAGTTCCCTCTCCCATTAACACAGCACCGACATTTTTTGTTTCCAAATTTAAAGCAATACCAATTGTTCCATCAGCAAACTCTAAAAGTTCACCTGCCATTACTTTTTCCAAGCCGTAGATACGGGCAATACCGTCCCCAACCTGAAAAACGGTTCCGATATTAACGACTTTAACTTCTTGATTATATTGCTCAATTTGTTGACGAATAATACTACTTATTTCATCTGCTCGAATTTTTACCATTTTCTAAAAACTCCTAGATTATTTTATAATTGCAAATCAAAAAAATTGTCGATTGCAATAATGATTATATTAATTTATATTAAAAAAGATGCATGTTTTTTAGTAAAAAACATTATTGGGCTTTGATTATTTTTGATAATTACGAAATAATGCAATGTAAAAGTTATTAACAGAATTTTGAAATAGTCCATCATAACGATTTTCTATTTTTTTATAAACTTGTTTTAATGCTAAATTAATAACTTGTTTTGATAATTGTTTAATAGCATTCTGTTGTTGAAAAAGAATGGTATCTTGTTTGAGTTTTTTTAAGCGTTCAATATCTTCTACTGTTTGCTTTTTATATTTTTCTTTTTCTGTTTCAGCGGTTACTAAGCTTTGTTGCTTAATTTCCGTAACTTTTTGTTGAGAACTTATGAGTTTCTTTTGTGCATTATTTAATTTTTCAATTGCCTCTTCTTCCCTTTTTACAGCTTCTTGAATATTTGATACAATTAATTGTTCTCTATTTTTTAATAAGGATTTTAAAGCATCACCAACAAAAGATATAACAATAGCAATAACTACGTCTTATTCTATAGTTTGAAGAATAAAAGAGCCGTACGAGTTTTCTACAAAACAAACGGCTCTAGTATTTAAGAAATTTACTTAATTTTTTAGACAATCCTTGTTAGATGGGTATAAAAACTATTTATAAACAACACTCTCTAACTTAAATTTCTTTTTTAAATACTTTCGATAAATAAAAATTTTTTCAATTTTTCAGAATTTTTTATCGAATCGTTTGGATAAAAATGTCTATTTAATGATCATAAAATAAATATTTTTATATAAAAATCAGTTTTATTTTTCAAATAGTTAATTAAAAAGAAGGAATTTCAAAAAATAGAAATTCTAAAGCTTACTTTTTTTATTTTTTAGCTAAATAAAAAAAATTAATAAAATTTTTAACTAAATTTACAATCTTTGAAATTCAATAAAAATTTTTTATGCTGTTATTTACAACAAAAAAAATATACATTAAAAAAAATAATTTTCTGATTATAGGCTAAATTGATGATATTTGTATCAAAAATATTTGTATTAATTCCAAAACTTTCCGTTAAATTCATAGCACTGTGATATAAATCATAAAATTGAACGTTCTAAAATTTTAGAACGTTCAATTTCGTAATAATTTTTTAATTATATTGAATGAGTACCTATAATTTTCATAGATTTTGAATCTACGAAGCAAAAGGATTTGCAAAAAGTACAACTAAAGCTACTACAAGACCGTAAATTGTTAACGATTCCATAAAAGCAAAACTTAATAATAAAGCTCCACGAATTTTTCCTTCAGCTTCCGGTTGACGAGCAATACCTTCAACAGCATAGCCGGCAGCCGTTCCTTGACCAACACCAGGTCCAATAGCCGCTAAACCTATGGCTAAACCAGCAGCAACAACGGACGCTGCAGCAATTAATGGATTCATAATAAAAATCTCCTTTTTTTTTTTTTTTTTTTGTAATTTAAACTAAAATTTAGTGAATCGTATATTGAATAGACTATATTAGAGAACTTTGTAAAGATGGTTGATCGATCACTAAATATTAATGATGATCTTCTAAGGATTCACCAATATAAGCTCCAGCTAAAGTCGAAAAAACAAGGGCTTGTATAGCACTTGTAAATAATCCTAAAAGCATTAATGGGATAGGCACAATAAGTGGAACTAAAGCAATTAAAACACCAACAACTAATTCATCTGCTAGTATATTCCCAAATAGTCGAAAACTTAGCGATAAGGGTTTCGTAAAATCTTCGAGTACATTAATAGGGAATAATATTACTGAAGGTGTTATATAACGTTTAAAATAGGAAAAGCCTTTTTTTCTTAAACCAGCGGAAAAGTAAGCAATCGAGGTTAATAAAGCCAGTGCCACAGTGGTATTAATATCATTTGTAGGTGCAGCAAGCTCACCATTAGGTAATTCAATAACCCGCCAAGGGATTAGTGCTCCAGACCAATTAGAAACAAAAACGAATAGAAAAATTGTTCCTAAAAAGGGAACCCAATTTAAATATTCTTCTTCGCCAATTTGCGTTTTTGCCAAATCACGAATAAATTCTGTTACATATTCGGTAAAATTTTGCAACCCTTGGGGTATTGGTTTTAAATCTGAGTTTCCAGTGATTCCCAATCCAACAATTATTAATAAAACTAACCAAGAAGTTAGTAATACTTGACCATGTATTTGATACGGACCTATATTCCAATAATAATGTTGACCTACAGCAACTTCACCTAAAGTCAAAACGGGATTAAATAAAAAATTTTGAAAAGTAGTCATTTATTGAAAAAATAAGTTTTGTAAAAATTATAATTTATAAAATTTTTGATTTTTAACTAAAATATTTGAGGGCTAATTTGCCAAAAAAAGAATTTTTAAAAATTTTTATCAAATAAAATTTTCAACTTAATTATACATCGAGATTAAATTTTTTTCAACTGTTGTTTCTTTTGTTGATAGGTTGAATATCCATTTTTGATAGATTTGGCCAATTCCGTAATAATAAGTTTAATAGAAGCAATGGAATCATCATTAGCAGGTATAAATAAATCTGCTAATAGCGGATTGCAATTAGTATCCAATAGAGTGATTGTTCGTATTCCTAATTTCTGACACTCTTTAACAGCATTTAACTCTTTCTGTTGACCTATAATAATAACAATATCCGGCAGTTGCTGCATTTTTTTTAATCCACCAATATATTTTTCTAATCTTTGTTTTTGTTTTTCAAGTTTAACCTTTTCTTTTTTTGAAAAATTTTGAAAATTTTCGTATTTTTCCAAACTATTTAATTTAAAAATAGATTTTTGAATTGTGGACCAATTCGTTAATAGTCCCCCTAACCATCGTTCATTTACGAAAAAAGAGTTTGAATCGATAGCCGTGGATTCGATTATTTTTGAAGCTTGTTTTTTAGTACCTACAAATAAAATTTGTTTACCTTGGGAACAAGCCTCTTCTAAAAATTTTGATATTTTTTTCAAATAAAACCAAGTTTGAACAATATCAATAATATGAATACCATTTTTTTCTTTATAAATATACGGTAACATTTTTGGATTCCATTGATCTTTTGGATGCCCAAAATGAACCCCAGCTTGAATCATTTTTTGTAAAGTTTGTTTCATAATTGTGTTGTAAAATCAAAAATATTGATACTATAATGAGTTTGTTAGAATTCCTCATGAACTTATAACTCAAAATTTATCACTCTAATTCCTAAAAATCCGTTCGTCTATATTACAAAAAAATGAGCTTAGAATGCAAACGATAATTCTAATTTTTTTACCCCCGGGGGAATTTGAATCCCCGTTTCCTCCGTGAAAAGGAGAGGTCCTTGGCCTCTAGACGACGGGGGCAATTTTGTATGTATATATGATATCGAAAATGACTTTTTAAGTCAAGTGATAAAAATTGATTTTTTATATAGAATCTGTTATTATATTCAAAATAAAAAAAAAAATGGCGGTTCCTAAAAAACGTAAATCAAAAACAAAAAAAATTATTCGAAAAAAAAACTGGAAAACTAAAGCAATAATTTGGAAAACTAAAGCATTAGCTTTTGGACTAAACATTCTATCATCAAAATAAAAATACGGTCCAAACGGTCCAAAGCCCATGATCCTCTACCTTTCGGTTTATCATAATCCCATCTTTTGTGATAAACCGAAATTAAAACATATGGTAGATACTTCTAAAAAATAATTAAAAGTTATAGGTTCTATTTGTAAATATTTTTCAAAATTATCTATTAGCCTATTTAGCTCAGATGGTTAGAGCATTCGTCTCATACGCGGAAAGTCACTAGTTCGAATCTAGTAATAGGCAGCTTAATGGCAAAACTTATAAAAAATGTAGTTACAGAGGCAAAAGTCAATTCAAAAAATTTAATTAAAATCAAATTTTGACGCTATGTATTTTTCTTTATTTATGTTATCAAAAATTGGTCGAAGAAAAAATGCTGTTGCAAACGCTCTAATATGCGAAGGAGATGGTAAGATATTAATAAATGATCTAGATTTAAAAACGTATATGCAATATAATCCGTTTTGTATAAATTTAGTCAAAAAACCCTTTTCAAGTTTAGGTTTGGAAGGAAAATATAGAACAATAATTAAAGTTTCTGGAGGGGGTTTAGTAGGACAAGCGGAAGCGAGTCTTCTTGCGGTTGCCCGGGCTTTAGAAAAAGTCAATCCATCGTATCGTCCACTTTTAAAAAGTAAAGGATATTTAACGCAAAACGCCCGTGAAAAAGAGCGTCGAAAGTATGGGCTTAAAAAAGCTCGCAAAGCACCACAATTTTCCAAACGTTAATAATTCTTTTAATAAAAATTTTTTTCATATATTCGTCTCATGTCAATTACAACCCCGGAATTGATTGTTATAAAATTTTGTTGAATAGTTTTATAAATATTTAAAATATATTTAAATAAGAAACTTATGACTGAATAAAGTAAGAGTAAAAATACGAAATCTAAAAAATTTAGATTTCAATACAAATCAATCTTTGAAAAAAAAAATGTTTTTAAAACTTACTTAAATTTTATTGTTGTTATAAAATTTATAAAAAGGACGCATTTTGTTGCAAAGTCGTAAAAAAGACTAAACATTTTTTAAAAAAGAACTCTACTTTTTATCAAAAATTTTATAAAAAAATCAAAAAAAAGTGCATAGAGTTTACATAAATTTAGGAAATCTCTATAGAATGTAGCTTTTTGATATTTGATAAAAAAATTATTGAAAGAATATTTTATTGAATAGATAAAAATTAATTATATTAGCTATCCTTTACTATGAAAATAGTGTGATTAGTTATAAATAACCGCCCCTTGCGGATCATTTTAAAGAAATTATCGAAAAATTAAAAAATATAACACTATTAGAAGCTGTGGAATTAGTCAAAGATATAGAAGAAACTTTTGGCGTAGATACTAGTATTGGCGCACCAATGTCCGGCGGTCCAAATACAGAAGTATTAAATTCGACCGAAGGAACATCACAAAAAGAACAAACCGAATTCACAATAATTTTAGAGCAAGTGCCCGGTGAAGATCAAAAATCGAAACGCTTAAGTATTTTCCGACTTATTCGTGAAATCACTGCATTAGGTTTAAAAGATGCAAAAGAGTTAACAACAAAGCTTCCCCAGCCATTAAAAGAAGCCATTTCAAAAGAACAGGCCGATGATATTAAAAATCAATTAGAAGAAGCAGGCGCGAAAGTTAAAATTCAATAATAAATTAGAAAATACCTTTTCCTATGGTACTTACTTTTAAACTTTTTAAGCTAAATCTATCTTATATTATTTTATTATTATATATTCTTCTGTGTCTAGGAGATTTTAAAGGTTATGAAAAAATTTTTTCTAATATAAATATAAAATTTTATTAAATTAAAAAATTTTTAATATATAGGGTAATGAAATATAATTTCTCTAGAAATAAAGTTTAGAGAAGTTATTCCTAAATCTAAAATTAAATAATTGGTCTTAGATAAGATATTGGAATTGTATTAGCTACAGAACTATATACAAAAAAAATAATGTAAAACCAATATTATAAATTAGAACCCTAATTATTTTCATTTAGGTAGAAAAATTTTTTTGACTATTTTCGCGAAACGTCAATAGATTTTTGAAGTGTCCATTTCGATCTAGAAACACAAATTTTTAGCTAAATATATTGAAAAATATACATTTAGTTATATAAACATTTTTTATTTAATTTTTCAAAAACGTTTTTTAATAGGATTACTGGTGATTTTGATTCTGACACCACAGACGCCAAAAGAGAATTCTTTATTATTGAATTTCAATGAAAGTGGTCTCTTTTCGACTTATTCTGAATCAAAGACAGCCTTACAATTTATAACTTATATAACAATTTTTCTTTATTTCTTAGATTTATTTTTATAAAAAATGTTTTTTTTTCCTTATTTTTCGGTAATCATTTATAGTTTAGTTTTACTTTTTTTACCGATAGGTATTCTTTTACAAAAAGCAAGTATTCATTTATGGACCGACTTTTGGGATAGGGCAACAGAACCCGTTGCTCTATCTGCCTATTCGGTAACCTTTTCGCTAGCCTTTTTTGCATGCTTAATAAACACTTTTTTTGGATTTTTAATCGCTTGGGTGCTCGTTCGCTATCAATTTAAAGGTCGACAAATATTGGATTCTATTATTGACTTACCCTTTGCTATACCTACTTCCGTAGCAGGCTTTACACTTTCCATCATATATAGTGATAAGGGATGGATTGGCTATTATTTAACAAAATTTGGAATACAAATTGTTTTTACTAAAATAGGGATTCTATTGGCGATGATTTTCGTTTCTTTTCCTTTTATTGTTCGTTCAATTCAGCCTGTTATAATAACTTTGGAAAAAGAATTAGAAGAAGCCGCCTGGTCGCTAGGGGCCTCTTCCTGGTTAACTTTTTATAAAATTATTTTTCCAAATTTATTGCCCGCTTTATTTACAGGAATCACATTAGCTTTTTCTCGTGCCATCGGGGAATATGGTTCCGTCGTTATTATTTCGTCAAATTTTGCTATGAAAGATTTAATTACACCTGTCTTAATTTTTCAATGTTTAGAACAGTATGATTATACAGGTGCGACGATTATTGGCTCCGTTATTTTATTAATATCTTTTTTTCTTTTAATTTTAGTAAATTTTTTTCAAAGTTGGGCTCTTTCTTTTAGAAATTATTCCTAAAAGACATACTGGAAACCCAAAATTCTTAAAGTATCGAAAATTATTTATAGTCCTTTTAACTAATGATCAATTCGATCACCAGTCATTTTTAAAATAATTTATTATGTCTTTGGCCCAAGAAATTAAAAATTATTTAGAATTTTTTCATACAATTACAGACAATCAAACGAATAATTTCACTTTTTTAACATCTACGGGTATTCTGATTAAGTATAATTTTTTGTATATAATTCAATCTATAAAAAATGTTTTACTTTATATTTTTTCTTTAAATTGGGTTTTTGATTTTTTACAAATGCCCATTTATATACCTAAATGGCTTTCTTCAAATTTAAAAGAAATTTATTCGTTACACAATCCAGAAGATTTTATTTATAGTTATTCAAATGTTCTATCAAAATATAATATAAATGTAAAGACTCTATTTATTGAAGGATTTTTTACGAGTTTCTTTTTTTGTATTCCGAATTCGATTATACATTTTTTAGCATTGAGACGACTTATTGTCGAAGGTATTCCTGCAGGAATATCCGCCGCTTGCGGTACCTTGAGTGCACAAATGTTGTTTTTAATTCTTATCCTTACGGGATCTAGATTTTTTATTTTTTCATGGTTTAATTTAGAACCTTTTACTTATATTTTTGGAATTATTTTAGTATTACTGCTTGTATATAATATGGCCCATACCTCTATCAAGCGGGTTCGAAAAGAGGATACATCTAATTTAATAAAAATTTTTTTAATTAATTTTATTTTAGTATGGACTGAACAATATGGTTTATTTCCCTATTTAAGTAACTTAACCTTTAATCAAGGTGCTTCATTTTTTGAAATTGAAATATTACAAAATTGGCTACAAATACTATTTTATTTTCTCGGCTTTTCTATAGGAACAGCTTTATGGATTTTTGTTTTTGGATTTTTATTTTTACGCTTAAGTCAATATTTAGCTCAAATTTTAGTCCAATCCTATTCACAATGGATTCAAAAATTTAATTTTATTTGCTTGACCGTAATTATTGCTTTTTGTTTAGCTAGTTTTCCTTATTATGGTATTGATTATTTACTAGCATCACCTTTAGGATTTTATTCAGAAGATACTTTTCTTAATTCTGCACTATTAAAAACAGATATTAAAGATGTCTCAAAAGGTAGATTAGGTGAATATTCTGCCAATAGTTCAATAGATACTGATATTGCACCATATGATCGAGGTCGCTACGCTACAGGTAGCGAAATTGAACTGACTTTTGAAGATCTAAATTATCAAGGTGAATATATTTGGCGTTCACGTAGTGATCGTGTAGCTTCAGGATCCGCAGGTATTGTAAATCAATTTATGTCCAAATTTTTACCAGCTACAAAAAATTTAGCAGCTTCTTCCGAGGAGAATCTATTAGAAAAAATCGACCCATCGATTAGTCAAGAGGAAATACATTCGAATTCTTTTTATCTATATAAAGAAAATTATGAAAATTTTCTAGAAAGATTTTTAACAGACTATAACTCGGAAGTAAAAGATCCCTCAATTCCAGATACCATCAGCGAATCAGAAAATTTTTCTGCTTTTTCTGAGCTAGTTAAATATGGGTTTGACTCATTTGCTTCATTAGAAGATGTAGAATCTGATGAATTTGAAGAAGAATTAGGTAAAAAAATAAAGCAAAAATATTATAATAATCCTATATATAAATTTTTAGTAACATTAGATATTCAAAATTTTTTAAGACGTCAACCTAATGAATATTCTTTAACAGAAAATGAAGAAAACCTATTATTCGAAAAACGACAAATTTTAGCAAATTATTATAACAGTCTTCGATCTTATACTTTGCTGCCGTATTCAGAAACCTTCCAAAATTTATTTGGTGGGACGAAAACTTATGCAAATCGTGTTTATAATCAACAATATAAAGGAACATTAAAAATTTTACGACGTTTATTTTTAATAGATATAGACTCTAAATCAACTAAGAAATCTTCCATGTCGATTTTAAAGTATGATCAACCTCTCTTTCGAAATAAAAAATCGAATGATAATTTATTTTTCCATGAAGAATTACCGGCCAATCAAATAAATAAAACAGCTTCTTCTGAACTTTCTAATTTTTCATTGGAAGAAGTTTATAGTATACCTTTTTATATCGGTTGGGATTCCACTTTACGAAAATTCATTTTGACAAACCGCTTACCTATGGCACAAGCCTTGTTTTCAAAAATAACCACTCAAAATAGTGTGCAATTTACTGCTTGGCCACTTAATCGATTAATATTTGAAACAAATATGCAGACTTCCACTGGAAAGTTTTTATTTCAAAAATTTAATCAATCTCAAAGTGATTTGCAAAGAGATTTATTTGAATATGCTGAACCAGGGGATTACGAAACTCATTTAATTTATGAGACCCTGCCAAGTATCGTCCAGCGAATTGATTTACGGAATAAAGATAAAACAAACGTAGATTTAAGACCAACTCGAGGCGGTTTTCTTTGGACAAAGAAACAAAAATTTTTATCCGATTCTATAAACAACTAATATATGCTTATTCGAGGCTGACGGGACTCGAACCCGCAACTTCCGCCTTGACAGAGCGGTGCTCTAACCAATTGAACTACAGCCCCAACAAACATCACCTTACAATAAATTGTTAATTGTGTCAAAAAATTGACACAATTAACAATTTACAAAAGTTAATTTTCGAAATATTTATTTAATTCATTAAAAAATCTGTATTAATATTTTTAGAAAAATAAAACTTTAAATATTTAAATAATCTATGAACTTCCAAAAATTCTTGTCTCGTTAACGTTTTTGGAAGATTTTTCTGCATTTTTAATATATATAAATCACCAATCGTAAGAATATTTAATTTTTTTAAACTGTGATAAGTTTCTAATGAGATTGGAAAATTTGTCAGATCCAATTTTATGAGTTTTTGAATAAATTGTTTTTGGGATAAAATTTTTTGAATCTTTTTTGATTTGGTTTTTTGAATTTTTTTATTTTCATAATCTTCGAAATTCAAAAAACGAGTTCTAAGAGTATGAAAAGGAATGATATTGAGTAATAAATTTTGAATAGCTTTTTTTAAAATAAAGTTCGGATGAACACTACCGTTTGTCCAAATCTCAAAAAAAACAATCTCCTTTTGTGATTCTTTTTTTTTGATTTTATAGTTTAAATTACTAATTGGACAAAATTGAGTATCTAAAAATAAAAAATTTGATTGTTGATTTTGTGTAAATTTTTTCTTTAATTTAAAAGGAAAAAAATTATTCGAAAAATTAGTATAATAACGATTCGTAAAATATGAAAAATTTTTTGGAGTTGATTGATCAATAAATATAGTCATATTAATTTTTGAATTTGTTTCCAAAGTTGTAATATACTGATCCGGATTTATACAAAAAAGAAAATTAGGTAATTTTAAATTTTTAGCTTTTAAAACAATAGGTCCTTTTTCACTTAAAAAACTCACTTGTGTTTTAAAAAAAGATTTACGACTAAAAAAAATAATTTTTTTTAAATTCATCAATATATCAAAAACGGTTTCTTTAATTCCTTTTATATTTGAATATTCATGTTTTATATCCTCAATTAAAACACCAGTAATCGAACAGTTAGTCGATTCCGTTAATAGAGTTCTTCTTAAGGCATTAGCAATGGTTAATCCTTGGTTTTTAGGAAAGAGACCCAACTGAAAACAGGCGTAAAGTTGGGGCGTATGATCTACAGTATTTTCATCGATTCGCGTCTCTAAACAAGAAAAAATCGATGGTTTTTTTTTTACTATTGCATTTTTTCTTTGTCTCATTAAAGTTCATAAAATACCTTATCATATAAATCTCCTTAATAATACTTATAGATTCGTTTGTATTCCAAAAGAGACTTATATATTTGATTTTAATAAATTTATATACATTAAATCTAAATGATTTAATATTTAGATAAAGAATGCAAGATTTAGAAAAATTTAACGAATCTTAAGTTCTAATCAAAGTTTCTAATCGATCTTAGGATATGGATAATTAAAAATTTACTAAAAATTCGATTTTTTATCTCTTAGTTCAATAAAAATAAACTAATTAAACACGTCTTTTTTTTGGAGGTCTACACCCATTATGAGGAATTGCTGTTCGATCACAAATCAAAAGAATTTCGAAATTTGATTTTTGTAAACTTCGAATTGCGGTTTCTCTACCGGGACCTGGTCCTTTTAAAATCACTTGGACAGTTTTTATACCTTGATCATTTGCAAATTTCATAATTTTATCAATTGCAACTTTTGCAGAAAAAGGTGTTCCTTTTCTAGCACCTTTAAACCCACAAGAACCGGAAGATGCCCAAAAAAGCACTTCACTTTTTAAATTTGTTAAACTAATAATAGTATTATTAAAACTCGATTGTATATAAATGATGCCTTTTGAAACTTTTCTTTTTCGACGAATATTCGTTATTTTTTGACCTTCTGATAACATAGTTTAAGTTTTAATTTTCTTAATTTGTCTTTGTTTATGTTTCGGGTTTTTACAAATAATTAAAATTTTGCCTTTTCTACGTATTAATCTACATTGATTACAAATTTTTTTTACAGAGGCACGTATTTTCATAAAATTATACCTTTTATTTTTTTTAGTTATTTTATATTATAGGATTACGATTAAAAAGTTGTTTCATAACGATATATAATACGCCCACGTGTTAAATCATATGGACTTAATTCCACAGCTACACGATCACCAATTAAAATTCGAATATAATTTCGACGAATTTTTCCTGAAATATGGGCTAGGACTGAAAAACCGTTTTCCAATTTTACTCGAAACATTCCATTTGATAAACATTGAAGAACGGTTCCTTGCATTTCAATTAGATTTTGTTTTTCTTGGCACACGTTTCATTTTTATTTTTACTGAGATACGAATCTTGATGGAAGATCAAAAAATTACCAAATAGAGCATAAGAGTTCACCGCCAATTTTTAAATGGCGCGCTTGTTTATTCGTTAAAATACCCTGAGATGTTGATAGTATAAGAATCCCTAACCCACCTAATAATTGAGGTACCTGCTTGGAATTTACATAAATGCGTCTACCCGGTTTACTAATTCGCTTGAGATTTGTAAGAATCGGTTTTCGATTACGTCCTTCATATTTTAAAAAAACTATTATATGATCCGTATAAGCTTGTTCAATAGCCTCTTCTTTTTTTGAAATTACGAATGAGTCAATGAACCCTTCATTTTTTAATATTCTAACTAACTGGATGGTTGTTTTTAAATATGGCAATCTCACACTTTTATTTTTACTTAGATTGCCATTTCGAATATAGGTTAAGACATTGCTGATTAAATCCATAATTTTAAAAATCTAAGTTGATTTTATAGCTAAATAAAATATTTTCTAGAAAAATTAATTTTGAAATGGAAAACCCAATTCTTTGAGTAATAATAGTCCTTCCTTATCTGTTTTTGCTGAGGTTACTATGGTGATATCCATACCTCTTAGTTGATCTATTTGATCATAATTAATTTCAGGAAACATTAATTGTTCCTCTAAGCCCAAACTATAATTTCCTAATCCATCAAAACTTTTTCTAGACAAACCTTGAAAATCTCGTATACGTGGGAGTGCTAAATTTAATAATCGATCCATAAAATCATACATAAAATGATTTCTTAGGGTTACGGATACACCAACAGGCATTTTTTGTCTTAATTTAAACCCAGATATGGATTTTTTTGATTTTGTAATTATACTTTTCTGACCAACAATTAATTTAAATTCTGATAAATTGTTTTTTTTTAGATGCATATAAAAACATAGGAACTGGATAAGCCGCTTTAGCGGCATTCAGCTCGAAACCCTCCTCTTGAAGGTCTTTTATAAAAAATATGACCTTTCAGATAATTTTTATAAATCAATATTTTTTTAGAAAAAATATTATAAAAATTAATTAAGCAATATTTTAGAATTTTTTTATTCTATTTTTGATAGATTCAATATTAATTTTTATAATAAATTCTATTTTATGAAAACAATCTTATTTTATAGACAATTTAAATTTTTGTCTTTTAAAAATTTTGAAGATTCATAATAAAATTTTTAGCTATTTGGTTATTTTGTAAACCAAAAAAAATAAAAAAGAGTATTGCCTAATTAACTACGTATTCGCCTGAGATGTCTCTAGAATACGTGGATTCTGAGAAGCATCTCCAATCCCACGATTTATCAAAATTTTTTCAATTTTTGGTATTTGATAAATATTTTTATAGATTAATTTTTTATTATTAAGGATATTTGGACAAACTTTTTTAAGATAATATTCTTTAAATCTAGAATACATAACATTTTTTATAAAAAATTAAAGAACTTCAGGGGCTAATGAAATAATTTTCATAAAATCTGAATCTCGTAATTCTCTGGCGACAGGTCCAAAAATACGAGTGCCCCTTGGTGTACCTTCTTTATTAACGATCACCGCGGCATTATCATCAAATTGTATTAAAAAACCATTTTTTCGACGAAAAGGTTTACATGTTCTTACAATTACAGCTCGAACAATTTCGGATTTTTTTATTGGCATATTTGGAGTTGATTGTTTAACAACACCTATAATGATATCTCCAATTTTAGCAAATTTTCGAGCTCCACAATTTAAAATGCGAATACACATTATCTGTCTAGCTCCAGTATTATCTGCAACATTTAAATAGGTTTGTGACTGAATCATAATAAACTTAAGATTGATGAAATATTGATTGAGAACCGGTACTTATAAATTTGGTTTTCAGTGGTAATTTAAAAGCGGCATTTATAAAAGCTTTTTTTGCTGTAGAATAGGGGACACCCTTTAATTCATAAAGAATTTTTCCAGGTTTAATGGCGGAAACCCAATATTCAGGATTTCCTTTACCAGAACCCATTCTTGTTTCTGCGGCTCTCATGGTAACTGGTTTATCGGGAAATGTGCGAATCCATAATTTTCCACCACGTTTTGTATAACGCGTAATAACCCGACGTGCAGCTTCAATTTGTCGAGCCGTCAACCAATTAGGTTCTAAAGCTTGCAATGCGAAATCACCAAAATGAATGCGTGTTCCTTTTTTTGAGCGACCCTTTAGACGACCACGATGGTGTTTACGATATTTTAATCGTTTTGGTTGTAGCATATTTTTTTGTTAACTTTTTTATAAATTTAGGAAAAGATATTTGAATCTAAGAAAACCCAAACTTTAACACCTAAAATTCCATAAATGGTTTTGGCTGTTTTATAAGAATAATCTATATCAGCACGAAGAGTTTGTAAAGGTACTCGACCTTCGCGGATCCATTCAGTTCTTGCGATTTCCGCACCATTAAGACGCCCGGATATCTGGAGTTTAATTCCTTGAATTTTGGCTCGTTCTGATCTTTTTAATGTTTTTTTTACAGCACGACGAAAAGCAATTCGCTTTTCTAATTGTTCGATTAAAAAATCTGCTAAAAAAGCGGCTTTTTGCTCAATTTTCACTAATTCCATTAATTGAATGGTTAGTTTTGCGGGTTTTTGTTGTTCGCTAATAGGTTTAACAAGGTTTGTCGATAAGTTTGAGTGCTTTAAAAAATTTAAACGAAAAAAGTTACTCGATTGATAGGTTAAAAATTCAGTTTCTAAATTTTTTTGAATGGTTGTTAATTGCGCATTTTTAGAACTAATAAAAAATCCTGGTTTTGTTAAAAAAATACAAATTTGAATGTGATTATTAAATTTTCTATTTATAGAAATTTTGAGAATACCTGCATCTTGAAATCTCTGAAAAAAAAAGTTTCGAATAAAAAGATCTTCAAAGATTTTTTGAGTATAATTTCCCTTTTTAGCAAACCAATTTGCTTGGTGCTTTTGAAAACTTCCTAAACGAAAACCATATGGATGAATTTTTTGACCCATAGTCTATAGATGTTATGTAAGAGTTGATGAGTTTATTTTCGACGTGAGGTTTTTTTATCATTTTTGATATGGCCACGGAAAGTACGTGTAGGTGAAAATTCACCTAATTTATGACCAACCATTTGTTCAGTGATAAAAACTGGGATTAATTCTTTACCATTGTGTACAGCAATTGTATGCCCAATCATAATAGGTACAATTGTTGAAGAACGGGACCAGGTTTTTAAGACTTTCTTTTTTTTTTGCTTGTTTAATTGTTCAATTTTTTTTAATAGATGATTTGCTACAAAAGGAAAAGTACGTGTCATACTTTTAATGGAATTTTAGTATTATTCTATATATTAAAGGAATTACTATTTAAAAATTTTATTTACGTCTACGAATAATTAATTTATTACTATATTTAATTATTTTTCGTGTTTTTTTACCGAGTGTAGGTTTGCCCCATGGTGTGACAGGGTGTTTTCGACCAATTGGAGCACGGCCTTCGCCACCCCCGTGTGGGTGATCTACAGGATTCATCACCGCTCCTCGAACATGAGGACGTCTATCTAACCAACGGGAACGCCCTGCTTTACCTATACTACGGAGCTGCCAATCTACGTTGCTAACCTGCCCTATGGTTGCCCAGCATTTTTTTAAAATTATACGAATTTCTCCTGAAGGTAAACGAATCGTAACATAATCACCTTCTTTTGCAAGTATTTGGGCACTTGTTCCAGCCGATTTAACTAATTGACCACCTCGGCCGGGAGTAATTTCGATATTATGAATTTCTGTTCCTAATGGAATATTTTTTAATGGAAGTGTATTACCTATACTAATAGGTGCAAAAAAATCCGTTTGTAGAATATCGCCTTTTTTTAAACCATTAGGCTTCAGAATATAACGTTTAGTACCATCTGTATAATGTAATAGAGCTATATATGCTGTACGATTAGGATCATACTCTATTGAAAAAACTTTTGCTAATGAACAATATTTTAATCGTTTTGCATCAATTTTTCTATATAAACGCTTATGTCCACCACCTCTATGTCGTATTGTAATAATACCACGATTATTTTTTCCTCTTTTTCGTGTAAAAGCCGAGGTTAACGTTCGCTGTGGTCGTTGTTTTGATATATTACTAAAATCACAACATGAACGTTGACGTGTACCTGGTGTGTGTGTTTTATAATAACGGAGTGCCATAAATAAAATTTATTAAAAAAATTATCCTATAGAAGTTTCTATTGGTAACTTTTGTGTTTTTTCTAATTTAATAATAATTCGTTTTTTTTTATTTTTGTAGCCTGTTGAGGCTAATAAACGCGTTTTTTTTCTCGTCAAAGTATGACTATTAATCTTTAATGGTGTGATATTATACAGTTTTTTAAAAATTTGCCGAATTTGTTTTTTTGTTAAATGTTCAACAACATCAAAAGTATATTGATTGTTTTCAAGACGATTTATTGTTTTTTCAGTAAATAATTATTTTTTAAAATATTAATCAAAAGACTAACTATATAAACAATTTTCATTATTAATAGCTAAGAAAATTTTTTTATAAATTTTTATTTTCATAAAACTTCTTTCAAAAAATTTTTATGAAAATATCAAATAAGCATTATTTATTTTTTTTTTAGGATTCTATCTAAAAATAAATATTCATATAAAAAATTTTCAGAAACCTGCCTAAAAATTTTTTATATTTATTTTTTGGGATAGATTGATAATTATCCATAATATTGCTTTTCTTTTTTTTTTTTAAGAATCTTTATTTAAGATACAATTTATATTGTATATTAAAAATGCAGAATAAAAAATAAGTTATCGCTGATTCATTCAGGTTGTTTAAGATAATCAATTAACATTTAAAAAATTTTAATATTATTCATATATGGATTTATAGTATTTGACTATAAATCCATATATGAATAATATTAAAATTTTTTAAATGTTATTCTAGACCTTTTCCATTAACCTTTTAAATTAATTCATTGCATGTAGCAGGACTTGAACCTGCGATATTCAATGAAAACGGATTATGAGTCCGCCGCTTTTGACCACTCAGCCATACATGCATATTTAAAACCCCAAATTGAGATTTTAAATATTTAGTTCAAAATTAAAAATTCATTTCAAATAGTTGTACTTTTTCAAATTGTTTTTTCTTTAATACTAGAAAAATTTGAGTTAATAATATACTTGCGAAGAAAACAAGTAATCCCTGTAAACGTGCTGGGTTTTGTAAAACAATTTCTGTATCTTTTTGACCAAAACCTCCAACATTTGGATTGTTGGTTAACGGTTGATCTAAAGTTACTGTTTGATCTTGTTTAACAATAATTTGTGGACCCGCAGGTATCGTTTGATTGATTAGGTCCCCAGTTTCGTTTGAAACGGAAATTTCTGCTTCTCCTTTTTGATTAATATTTATTGATTGTATTTTTCCAGCTGTTGAGGCTGTATATACAGTATTATTGCTTTTAGAACCATCCGCATAAACTTGACCTCGTCCACGATTGCCTCCTACAAATAATGGATATTTCAAATAAGAAACAGTTTTATCTTTATTTGGATCTGGAGATAATATTGGGAAAACCATTTCTGAATATTTTTTACCTGGAACTGGACCAACAACTAAAATATTTTGTCGCTCAGCACTATAAGGTTGAAATGATAATCGATTAATTTTTTTCTTTAATTCGGGTGAAATACGATCTTTTGGTGCTAATTGAAAATTAGGAGGTAATATAAGAACAGCACCCACATTTAAGCTTCCTTTTTTACCATTAACAAGAACTTGTTGAACTTGTTGATCATAAGGAATTTTAACTATAGCTTCGAAAACGGTATCTGGAAGAACAGATTGTGGTACTTCAATTTCAACAGGTTTTTGAGCTAAATGACAATTTGCACAAACAAGACGACCATTAGGTTCTCTAGGATTTTCATAATTTTGCTGTGCAAAAATAGGATACGCAAAAGTGTTTTGTGGGTTAGCATATAAAAATATTCCACAAAGGAATAAACTATAGATAGATTTGTTGATAAATTGTCTCAAACTTATTTGTATTGACATTGTAAAAATTTAAAATTATGTTTAAATAATAAACATTGTTGTATAAATTTTCTTCTCAAAATTTTATCAGATGATAATTTTTAAATTAATATTATTCGATAGCTGATTTTTCAATATATAAAAAAGCCGAAGCCATCGCTATTGCGGGGAAAACTAAGCCAATTAAAGGTACAAAAATCGATGGTAAATAAGCTGCATTCATAAGTTTTTTTTTATAATGACAAATTTAAATCAATCCTCAAATATTCTAGCATATTGTAGCATAGTTTTCAACTATTGAGTATAGAGGGATTTGAACCCCCGACCTTATGGTTCGTAGCCATATGCTCTAATCCACTGAGCTATATACCCTTGTTTTAAATTATTAGGCGGACGATGGGAATTGAACCCACGACTAGAGCTGCCACAAAGCTCTGCCTTACCACTTGGCGACGCCCACCTTAATAGGATTATTTTATTTGCATTTAGTGTATAAGATACGTTAGACTATGGGCAACTATTAATTTACGTAAAAAAATTTTTTGATGTCTCATAATGTAAAAATTTACGATACATGTATTGGTTGTACTCAATGTGTTCGAGCTTGTCCGACAGATGTTTTAGAAATGGTTCCATGGGATGGTTGTAAAGCTAAACAAATCGCTTCAGCTCCGAGAACCGAAGATTGTGTTGGATGTAAAAGATGTGAAACGGCTTGCCCTACGGACTTTTTAAGTGTTCGCGTATATTTAGGTGCAGAAACTACGAGAAGTATGGGTTTAGCTTATTAAAAATTGTTGTATTCAATATAATAAAATATTGAATACAACAATTTTACTAGCTCCCAACTTTATAAGCATCAACAAAAAAACCAATTAAAATACCAGCGCGTATTGGTAAAAATTTCGCGAATTTTTGTGTTCTAGTAATCGATCGAAAAACAAAAAAATTCCCGATTTCCAGTAAAAAAATTAGACAAATAATTAGTAAACCATCCCAGATAAACCAATCTCGAAAAAATATTAAAAAACTACCAAAAAGATTTCCAATAATAAAACCAATGAAAAAATATTCAAAAATAAAATCTAAATTTTTTGTTAAAAAATCTAATCTTTTTTTATAACTTTTTTTTTGTTGGATAAATTGTTGCATTATTTATTATAGGATCTAGATAATAAAAATTTAATGCTTTTGGTGGGAATCGAACCCACAAGTCGTAGACTCCAAGGCCTAAACTTGGTGCGTTTGCCTAATTTCGCCACAAAAGCTAGTTTTGATTGACAGTTTTAGATTTTATCACTATAATCAGTTGGAATGTATTTCAGAAAGCCGGGATAGCTCAGTGGTAGAGCATAGTATTGAAAATTCTTGTGTCATCGGTTCAAGTCCGATTCCTGGCATAAATCATACGGGAAAATTTCCAACTATTTTTTCTTTTAACTGTTCTAGGGTGGGAGGATTCGAACCTTCGAATGTCGAGACCAAAACCCGATGCCTTACCACTTGGCGACACCCTAACAAGAAGTGTATTATACTAACTTATTTTATACGAAAAATCAATTTTAATATAAAAATATATAAAAAATAAAATATATTTGCAAAAAATAGATTTTTCTAGAATTTTTTTCTTAGAATATCTTAAAAAATATGAAATTAGCTTATTGGATGATTATACAAAACTTTGGTTTTTCGATTATTTTTTAATTAACTGTTAAAAATAAAATAATTATTTTTTTAACAAAATTTTTGCTAAAAAAAATAATTCTATCTCTGCTCACGGTTTTTCTTGATTGACAAATAATAATATCAATTTATGAAAAGCATCCAATTCGTAAATTTTTTTTGTTATATTATTAGTTAAAAAATTAAACATGGAGTAGTCTAAAGAAAATCAAAGAAAGTGAATTCTTTTTTAAAGAATATGGATTTTGAAAAAGTTTAGTAATTTTCTCAAAAACTCTTTTAATACTAAATAAAAGAGGTGAGCTGCTTGTGTAGAAATGCACTTGAGCAATTCTTTTGAAGTATCACAAGCTTTAAGTTATGCGGGCCCTGCTCATATAGGAACATTACGAGTTGCAAGCTCGTTTAAAAATGTACATGCAATTATGCATGCGCCTCTTGGGGATGATTATTTTAATGTAATGCGTTCAATGTTGGAACGAGAAAGAGATTTTACGCCGGTAACGGCTAGTGTGGTTGATCGACATGTATTAGCTCGTGGATCTCAGGAAAAAGTTGTTGAAAATATAACTCGTAAAGATAAACAAGAAAAACCCGATTTAATAGTTCTTACTCCAACATGTACTTCAAGTATTTTACAAGAAGATCTACAAAATTTTGTAAATAGAGCGGCATTAAATTCTAAATCAGATATATTGCTTGCTGATGTTAATCATTATAGAGTCAATGAACTACAAGCCGCCGATAGAACTCTAGAACAAATAATTAGATTTTATCTCGAAAAAAATAAAAATTCTGTAAGAACAGAAAAACCTTCGGTAAATATTTTAGGTATTTTTACTCTCGGATTTCATAATCAACATGATTGTCGCGAACTAAAACGTATGCTTAATGATTTAGGTATCGAGATAAATCTAATTATTCCAGAAGGCGTTTCTGTGAAAAAATTAAAAAATATTACTAAAGCATGGTTAAATATTGTACCGTATCGTGAAGTCGGTCTAATGTCTGCTCAATATCTTGAACAAAATTTTAACATGCCTTTTATTTCCACAAGCCCTATGGGCCTTATAGATACCGCGAAGTTTCTTCGAAAATTGCAATCCAAACTAGGATTAAATTTGAATATTGAAAACTATATCAACCGACAGACACGTTTTATATCTCAAGCTGCTTGGTTTTCGCGTTCAATAGATTGTCAAAATTTAACGGGTAAAAAAGCAGTAGTTTTTGGAGATACCACACATGCCGTATCGATGACAAAAATATTGGCACGAGAAATGGGTATTCGTGTTGTATGTTCTGGAACTTATTGTCAACACGATGCGGACTGGTTTCGTGAGCAAGTTGAGGGATTTTGTGATGAAATTCTAATTACTGAAGATCATACTCAAGTTAGTAATATGATTGCGCGTTTAGAGCCTTCGGCAATTTTTGGTACACAAATGGAACGACATGTTGGAAAACGTCTAGATATTCCTTGTGGAGTTATTTCGGCACCAATTCATATTCAAAATTTTCCATTAGGGTACCGACCTTTTTTAGGTTATGAGGGTGCAAATCAAATTGCAGATTTAGTATACAATTCTTTTACACTAGGAATGGAAGATCATTTATTAGAGATTTTTGGTGGGCACGATAGTAAAACTGTTATTACTCAAACATTATCTACAAGCTCAGATTTAAATTGGTCGAGTGGTGGTTTAGAGGAATTACAAAAAATTCCAGGTTTCGTGCGTAATCGAATAAAAAGAAATACAGAGAAATATGCGCGGGATAATGGTATAAAGGAAATTACCTTTGAAGTTTTATATGCAGCTAAAGAAGCTTTGACAACATAGTTTATTTTCTCTAATAAGATTCATAGCTGTCTCTTATTAGAGAAATGGTGATATGGCCAAGTGGTAAGGCAGAAGATTGCAAATCTTTTATCCCCAGTTCGAATCTGGGTATCACCTATTTGTTTTTTAAAGTTTGTAGGTGGACCCTTATGCACTTTTTAAATATGTTATAATTATCACATAAAATGTAAAGATTCATCTAAACTTTTTTTACCTTTCGGTAAAAATATAATCTATTTTTTAAAAAAATCAATGACAATTAGTCCACCAGAACGTGAAATTAAAAAAGTAAAAGTAATTGTTGATCGTAATACTACAGATACAAGTTTTGAAAAATGGGCAAAACCTGGTCATTTTTCAAGAACTTTAGCAAAAGGACCTACGACTACAACTTGGATTTGGAATTTACATGCAGATGCACATGATTTCGATAGTCATACGAGTGATTTAGAAGATATTTCTCGTAAAGTTTTTAGTGCTCATTTTGGCCAATTAGGCATTATCTTAATTTGGCTCAGCGGAATGTATTTCCATGGAGCACGTTTTTCAAATTATGAAGCCTGGTTAAGTGATCCTACTCATATAAAACCAAGTGCACAGGTTGTCTGGCCAATTGTTGGACAAGAGATTTTAAATGGAGATGTTGGGGGTGGTTTTCAAGGAATTCAAATTACATCTGGATTTTTTCAACTTTGGAGAGCAAGTGGAATCACCAGTGAACTTGAGCTTTATAGTACAGCATTAGGCGGACTTGTTTTGGCTGGCGCTATGTTTTTTGCCGGCTGGTTTCATTATCATAAAGCGGCTCCTAAATTGGAATGGTTCCAAAATGTGGAATCTATGATGAATCATCATTTAGCTGGTTTATTAGGTTTAGGAAGTTTAGGTTGGGCTGGTCATCAGATTCATTTATCAATTCCTATTAATAAATTACTTGATGCAGGAGTCGATCCAAAAGAAATTCCTTTACCTCATGAATTTTTATTAAACAGAGAATTAATGGCTGGCTTATACCCGAGTTTTTCAGCAGGTTTAAAACCTTTTTTCACATTAAATTGGAGTGAATATAGTGATTTTTTAACTTTTAAAGGAGGATTAAATCCTATTAATGGGGGATTATGGCTAACAGATATCGCCCATCATCACTTAGCGATTGCGGTGTTATTTATAATTGCTGGTCATATGTATCGTACAAATTGGGGTATTGGACACAGTATGAAAGAAATTTTAGAATCTCATAAAGGTCCTTTCACAGGAGCAGGTCATCAAGGCCTATATGAAATATTAACAAATTCTTGGCATGCGCAACTTGCTATTAACTTAGCTCTTTTCGGATCCTTATCTATTATTGTTGCACACCATATGTATGCAATGCCACCCTATCCTTATTTAGCAACGGATTATGGAACTCAACTTTCTTTATTCACGCATCATACGTGGATTGGTGGTTTTTGTATTGTTGGAGCAGGTGCACACGCCGCGATCTTTATGGTACGAGATTATGATCCAACAAACAATTATAATAATTTATTAGATCGAGTTATACGTCATCGTGACGCTATTATCTCCCATCTAAATTGGGTTTGTATTTTCTTAGGATTTCATAGTTTCGGACTATACATACATAATGATACGATGAGTGCTTTAGGCCGACCACAAGATATGTTTTCTGATACAACAATCCAATTACAACCAATTTTTGCACAATGGATTCAAAATATACATTATACTGCGCCACAACTTACGGCCCCAACAGCAGGCGCCGCTACAAGTTTAACTTGGGGAGGTGATATTGTTTCAGTTGGAGGTAAAGTTGCTATGATGCCTATTAGTTTAGGAACTTCGGATTTTATGGTTCATCATATACATGCTTTTACGATTCATGTAACAGCTTTAATTTTATTAAAAGGTGTATTATATGCGCGTAGTTCAAGATTGATTCCGGATAAAGCAAATTTAGGATTCCGATTCCCTTGTGATGGACCTGGTCGCGGTGGAACTTGTCAAGTTTCCGCATGGGATCATGTATTTTTAGGATTATTCTGGATGGTGCGACCTGTTTTCTCCTAATCTAAAAAGAGAACCAATATTATATTATTGGAACTGTAATAAGACGAGGTTCAATTCCTCCTAGTGACTGTGCACTAGCACATTAGCTATTGATAAATAGAATTGGTAATCTATTGAAGTTTAGCAAAGAGCAATGTTAGTGCTATAGCAAGCAATTGCACAACGGCCGTAACATATAGAAGCGAGATGTATTGATATAATCCTTTATTTTAGTTAAGAGATACTATGATAATAGAACATAAATTTGACAGGGGATATTCGTCCATATTACCTGCACAGAAACTTTTTTACAAAGCAAATTATCTCGTAATGTATGAGCCTACGTAGCACGTGATGTCTTGTACGGAACAGTGGAAATTTCTTATAAACTCTAGTAAATAGTAGACTAACCAAGTTTTATGTTTATAAGAATGAAAGAGCTTGGGAAGAAGCTAATGATTTTTCGCTAAAAGTGGTGAAAAATATATGCTGACGTCTCAGGCGGCAAATTGGTGTGATTCTATGAAACAAATTTATGAGCAAAAATATTCAATATTTAGCGTGGGGCGATATTAACTGGACATTAGTTCAGAAAAGAGTCCGTCGAGTTCAAATTAGAATCTATAAAGCTAAACAAGCTGATAAGATAAGTAAAATGCATTGGTTACAAGACCTTTTGGTCCATAGTACGGATGCAAAATTGTTGGCCATTCATAAAGTAACAACAATCCATATAGTAGCAGGTGTCTATGACGAAAAAAGCATTACCAATACACAAAAACTAGCATTAGCCAAGAAATTACGTATTGATGGTAAAGCGCACCCAATAAAAAAAGTATGGATCGTGAAACCTAGTAAAAATAAAAGGCAAAAATTAGAGATTTCTATTATCAAAGACCAAGCTAAACAAATATTAGCTAAACTAGCTCTAGAACCTGAATGGGATGCCGTTTTTGAATCGCAGTCTTGTGTATATAGGTCTACAAAAAAAGTGCCTGATGCTCTAGAATCAATTTATCTAAGTCTCAATAACAAAAACCCAAAATGGGTTTTTAGTACGGATATTCGAAAAATTTTTGATAAAATTCAATATCCAATCCTTATCGAGAAATTAAATACTTTTCCTTTGATGGAAAAACAAATTGAAAGTTGGTTAAAAGCAGGAATTCTAGAAGGTTATGCAAATACAGATAAGCATTATTTAATCATGGAAACGAAAACTCCATATGGAGGTATGATCTCTGAATTGCTTGTTAATATAGCTCTTCATGGGTTAGGGACGCATTTAAATAACTTCGTCAGAAGTTTAAAAAAAAAACCAAGAGAAGCAAAAATGCTAAACAAAAAAAACCTAATATTTGTGAGATTTTCGGATGATTTTATACTAATGCATGAGAATAAAGAAATTTTACAGCTTTGTGTTTATGAGACAAATAAATGGCTATCTGAAATAGGATTAAGGATAATCATGGAAAACTCTAGTACTAGACTAGGAACATCCGGTTTTTATTTTTTAGGTTTTCAAATTATACAAATTGTTAAATACAATAAATATAAAGCGAAAATTACTCCTTCAAAAAACAGTCAAAAACTTTTGCTACTAAAGATTCGAGATATAATTCAAAAAAATAAAGCTATATCCTCTTATCAGTTAATTAAAAAACTTCGCCCTATTGTCCTCCGATGGGGCAACTACTTTAAATTTTGTGAATGTACAACAATCTATAAGAACTTATCACACCGTATTTTTCTAAAATTACGAGCCTGGGTTTTCAGACGAGATACACGTTCAGCTCGTGGTATAATCAAAGAGAAATATTTTCCGACCAATAAAACCTGGAAATTTGGTAATAAAATTTATAAAGATAATTGGGTCCTTTATGGAAAAACGAGAAATAATAAAAATCAAGTAATTGAAAATTTCTTACCACACTTATCATGGATTGATCGGGAAAAATTTATAAAGGTAAACAAATAAATATTGTCATTTTCTAATATTTAGAAAAGATATTTATCGAATTTACCATTATTACCGTTTATGAAAAAATACGAAAAAGCAGTAAAAAAAGTTTAGTCATAATCAAATTGCAGGAGCCGAGTGAGATGAAAATCTCACGCTCGGATCTGAAGACGAGGAAGGGTGTAAATACCATTCTTTAGTTTAATTATAATTCATTATCAATCGTAATATTTCACTTTAGTTGGAAAATGCAATCCGATGTTTGGGGAACAGTTAGCGAAAGTGGTGTTTCTCATATTACTGGAGGAAATTTTGCAAATGGCGCAAATGCCATCAATGGATGGTTACGAGACTTTCTATGGGCTCAATCCTCACAAGTAATTCAATCGTACGGTTCTGCATTATCGGCCTATGGTCTAGTTTTTTTAGGCGCTCATTTCGTTTGGGCTTTTAGTTTAATGTTTTTATTTAGTGGTCGTGGTTATTGGCAAGAATTAATAGAGTCAATTTTATGGGCTCATAATAAATTAAAAGTTGCTCCAGCCATCCAACCTCGTGCTTTAAGTATTACACAGGGTCGAGCTGTTGGTGTTGCTCATTATATTTTTGGTGGTATTGTTACTACTTGGAGTTTCTTTTTAGCTCGCATTATTGCTGTTGGTTAATTTTTTTTATAAAACATAATTTATCTAATTTAATAATTTTTTAAGGAGAAAGAATTTACATGGCTACAAAGTTTCCAAAATTTAGCCAAGGATTAGCACAAGATCCTACTACACGTCGTATCTGGTTTGGTGTTGCTACTGCTCATGATTTTGAAAGTCATGATAGTATCACTGAAGAAACTCTTTATCAAAAAATATTTGCTTCACATTTCGGACAACTTTCTATTATTTTTTTATGGACATCAGGAAATTTATTTCATGTTGCTTGGCAAGGTAATTTTGAAGCTTGGGTTCAAGACCCACTACATATTCGACCGATTGCACATGCAATATGGGATCCCCATTTTGGTCAATCGGCAGTCGAAGCATTCACACGTGGAGGTGCTTCAGGACCGGTAAATATTGCGACCTCGGGCGTATACCAATGGTGGTATACCATAGGTATGCGAACAAATCAAGATTTATATCAAGGCTCTGTTTTTTTATCGATTGCAGCTGGTCTTTTTTTAATTGCCGGCTGGTTACATTTACAACCAAAATTTCAACCTGCCCTTTCTTGGTTTAAAAATGCTGAATCACGCTTAAATCACCATTTAGCTGGTTTATTTGGTGTAAGTTCATTAGCTTGGACGGGGCATCTAGTTCATGTGGCGATTCCCGAATCTCGTGGTATTCATGTACGATGGGATAACTTTTTAACAATACTACCTCATCCACAAGGATTAAAACCTTTTTTTACAGGAAATTGGGCAGCATATGCGCAAAACCCGGATACTGGGAATCATATTTTTAGTACGAATCAAGGTTCAGGAGACGCTATTTTAACTTTTTTAGGCGGTTTCCATCCACAAACACAAAGTTTATGGTTAACAGATATGGCGCATCATCACTTAGCGATTGCGGTGTTATTTATAATTGCTGGTCATATGTATCGTACAAATTTTGGTATTGGGCATAGTATGAAAGAAATTTTAGATATGCATACGCCTCCGTCAGGCAATTTAGGGGCTGGTCATCAAAATTTATTCGATACAATTAACAATTCGCTTCACTTTCAATTAGGGTTAGCTTTAGCTTCTGCGGGAACTATTTGTTCGATGGTCGCACAACATATGTACTCATTGCCAGCTTATGCTTTTATTGCTTCCGATTTTACAACCCAAGCTTCACTGTATACACATCATCAATATATTGCAGGTTTCATGTTATGTGGAGCGTTTGCACATGGGGCAATATTTTTCATTCGTGATTATGATCCTGAAGCAAATAAAGGAAATGTTTTAGCACGTATCTTAGATCATAAAGAAGCTATAATTTCCCACTTAAGTTGGGTATCTTTATTTTTAGGATTTCATACATTAGGTTTATATGTACATAACGATGTAATGTTAGCTTTTGGAACTCCAGAAAAACAAATTTTGATCGAACCTGTATTTGCTCAGTGGATTCAAGCAGCACAAGGAAAATCTTTATATGGTTTTGACTTTTTATTAGCCTCATCATCAAGTCCCGCTTTTAATGCAAGTCAAACCGTTTGGTTACCCGGCTGGCTGGAAGCAATAAATAATCCGACAAATTCACTATTTTTAACAATTGGTCCGGGAGATTTTTTAGTCCATCATGCGATAGCATTAGGTTTACATACAACAACATTAATTTTAGTTAAAGGAGCTTTAGATGCTCGAGGTTCGAAATTAATGCCAGATAAAAAAGACTTTGGATATAGTTTTCCTTGTGATGGACCTGGTCGTGGTGGAACTTGTGATATTTCGGCTTGGGATGCTTTTTATCTTTCAGTTTTTTGGATGTTAAACACAATTGGATGGGTAACTTTTTATTGGCATTGGAAACATTTAGGTATTTGGCAAGGAAATGTTAATCAATTCAATGAATCATCGACTTATTTAATGGGTTGGCTTCGTGATTATTTATGGCTAAATTCTTCTCAATTAATTAATGGTTATAACCCATTTGGAATGAATAGTTTATCTGTATGGGCCTGGATGTTTTTATTTGGTCATTTAGTTTACGCTACAGGTTTTATGTTTTTAATTTCTTGGCGTGGTTACTGGCAAGAACTAATTGAAACTTTAGCCTGGGCACATGAAAGAACTCCTTTGGCGAATTTAGTTCGCTGGAAAGATAAACCAGTGGCATTATCTATTGTCCAAGCCCGATTAGTAGGGTTAGCACATTTTTCTGTGGGATATATATTCACATATGCTGCCTTTTTAATTGCGGCTACCTCTAGTAAATTTGGTTAACAGTTGCAAAACCCGTATCCTATATCAAATAATTTTTTAATAACTATATAAATAAAAAAATTTTAAACAATCTACTATGATTTTTCTTTTTCAAGTTGCCGTTTTTGCGTTAATTTCATTATCATTTTTATTAGTAGTTGGTGTGCCCGTAGCTTTTGCATACCCTAATGGGTGGTCAGAAAATAAAGGTACCATTTTTTCTGGTGTTGGGTTATGGTTTCTTTTAGTTTTTTTAGTAGGAATTTTAAATTCTTTTGTTGTTTAATTTATTATGCGAGTTGTAAAACCTAGTTTTACAACTCGCATAATAAAAAAAACTAAGTTAAGATTTAAACTATATATTTACCGTATGAATACACAAATATTATTTAAATGGTTAAGTATTTTTTTTGATCCTTTATTAAAAAAAAGTCACTTGAATTCTACTAAGAATTTATTAGGGTTTTCCGGTGGTCAAGATTCCACTTTTTTATTTATTTATCTTTTTATAATCAATTTAAAAAAGAATAAATCTTATAGAGTTTTACATTTAAATCATTTAATACAAAAAGATAATTTTTATTATACATCGAATAATTTCAAATTATCTTTTTTATTTGATACTAATTATCATCTTTCTGCCCCTATGGAAAGACTGACTAACGAGTTTAAAAGTTGTTTATGGCGTTATTCTATGTTTTTTCGGGTAGCTTATTTCTATATTTATAAATCTATTTGGTTAGCCCATTCTAATACGGATTATTGTGAAAAATTTTTTTTAAATTTATTTCGTGGTGGTTTAAATTTTGGGTCTTCTTTTTTAAGATTAAAAAAAAATTTTTATATAAATACTCATTCAAATTTTTTTTATCGATGGTAATGAAAATCTTTTTATTTTTTCCAAAAATTCAGCATTTTTTACTTTTACGTCCCTTACTTAATATTAGTAGGGAAACTCTAAAAAAATGGATTATTTTTTTAGAGTTTCCCATCTCTATAGATTCTACAAATCGAGTTATTTTTTTCTCAAGAAATCGGATTCGCTTTTTTCTATTTCCATTTTTAAAATATTTTTTTGATCAAAAAATTGAATTAAAAATTACTAAAATTAACTTTTTGACAACAGAATATCTTTCTTATTTTGAATATGTTAGCAAACAGTTATTCTTTTTTCTCTATTCAAAACAAAATCTTTATTTTTTAATGCCTAACATTATTAAAAAATTTTTTATTAAACAATTTTTAAAATATAGTAAAAAATCATTTTCAAATAATGAAATATCGTTTATAAATGATAATTTATTTAAAAATAGTAACGTTAATTTTATTAAAAAACTCTTATAATTATTTTAGTTAATAAGTTGGAGCTTATATCCAAAATAAAGGTTTAATTTTTAGCAAAGTTTTGTAAAAAAATTACAAACTAGAAAAATTATTTAAATATATAATTATGACAATCGCACTAGGAAAATCTCAAACAGAGAGAGGTTGGTTCGATCTTGTAGATGACTGGTTAAGACGTGATCGTTTTGTTTTCGTAGGATGGTCAGGTCTTTTATTATTCCCATGTGCTTATTTAGCACTTGGTGGTTGGTTGACAGGTATTACATTTGTAACATCTTGGTATACGCATGGTTTAGCAAGTTCTTTTTTAGAGGGTTGTAACTTCTTAACAGTAGCTGTATCAACTCCAGCTAACAGTATGGGTCACTCTTTACTATTATTATGGGGTCCTGAAGCACAAGCAGATTTTACACGTTGGTTCCAATTAGGAGGCTTATGGCCGTTCGTAGCATTACATGGTTCATTTGCATTAATTGGTTTCATGTTACGTCAATTTGAAATTGCACGTTCTTTAAAACTTCGCCCGTATAATGCTATTGCTTTTTCAGCACCAATTTCCGTATTTGTTTCTGTTTTCTTAATTTATCCATTAGGACAACAAGGTTGGTTTTTCGCACCAAGTTTTGGGGTTGCTGCTATTTTTCGTTTTATTTTATTCTTCCAAGGATTTCATAACTGGACACTAAATCCATTCCATATGATGGGTGTGGCAGGTGTTTTAGGAGCCGCATTATTATGTGCTATTCATGGTGCCACTGTTGAAAATACTTTATTCGAAGATGGAGATGGTGCAAATACATTCCGAGCATTTAATCCAACACAAGCAGAAGAAACTTACTCAATGGTTACAGCCAATCGTTTTTGGTCTCAAATTTTTGGAGTAGCTTTTTCAAATAAACGTTGGTTACACTTCTTTATGCTTTTTGTACCTGTAACAGGTTTATGGATGAGTGCTATTGGGGTATTAGGTCTAGCTTTAAATTTACGAGCTTATGATTTTGTATCACAGGAAATCCGTGCTGCAGAAGATCCAGAATTTGAAACTTTCTATACAAAAAATATTCTTCTAAATGAAGGTATCCGTGCATGGATGGCTGCACAAGATCAGCCGCATGAAAAATTAGTATTCCCAGAGGAGGTATTACCACGTGGAAACGCTCTTTAATGGAACATTAACAGTTGGTGGTCGAGATCAAGAATCTACTGGATTTGCTTGGTGGGCTGGTAATGCTCGTTTAATCAATTTATCTGGAAAACTTTTAGGAGCTCACGTAGCTCATGCTGGTTTAATTGTTTTTTGGGCTGGAGCAATGAATCTTTTTGAAGTTGCTCATTTTGTACCAGAAAAACCTATGTATGAACAAGGTTTAATTCTACTTCCACATTTAGCTGGTTTAGGTTATGGAATTGGACCAGGTGGAGAAGTTGTAGATACCTTTCCATATTTTGTTTCTGGTGTTTTACATTTAATTTCTTCTGCCGTTTTAGGTTTTGGTGGTGTTTATCATTCACTAATTGGTCCTGAAACTTTAGAAGAATCTTTTCCTTTCTTTGGTTATGTTTGGAAAGATAAAAATAAAATGACAACAATTTTAGGAATTCATTTAATCATTTTAGGTATTGGAGCTTGGTTACTAGTATGGAAAGCTCTATATTTTGGTGGTGTTTATGATACTTGGGCTCCAGGTGGTGGAGATGTTCGTTTAATAACGAATCCCACAGTGAGTCCAGCGGTTGTTTTTGGTTATATTCTAAAATCACCGTTTGGTGGAGATGGTTGGATTGTAAGTGTAGATAACATGGAAGATATTATAGGGGGTCATATTTGGATTGGCACACTAAATATTTTTGGTGGTATATGGCATATTTTAACAAAACCTTGGGCATGGGCTCGACGTGCTTTTGTATGGTCAGGGGAAGCTTATTTATCATATAGTTTAGCTGCCATTTCGTTAATGGGCTTCATTGCTTGTTGTATGTCTTGGTTTAATAACACAGCATATCCTAGTGAGTTTTATGGTCCTACAGGTCCAGAAGCTTCACAAGCACAAGCATTTACATTTTTAGTTCGAGATCAGCGATTAGGAGCTAATGTGGCTTCGGCACAAGGTCCTACAGGTCTGGGTAAATATTTAATGCGTTCTCCTACAGGAGAAATCATTTTTGGTGGGGAAACAATGAGATTTTGGGATTTCCGAGGTCCATGGTTAGAGCCTTTACGTGGTCCAAATGGTTTAGACTTAAATAAATTAAAAAATGATATTCAGCCTTGGCAAGAAAGACGTGCTGCTGAATATATGACACATGCGCCTTTAGGATCCTTAAACTCTGTAGGTGGTGTAGCAACAGAAATTAATGCTGTAAACTTCGTGAGTCCACGAAGTTGGTTAGCCACTTCACACTTCAGTTTAGGTTTCATGTTCTTTGTAGGTCACTTATGGCATGCTGGACGAGCTCGTGCAGCAGCCGCCGGTTTTGAAAAAGGTATTGATCGTGATAACGAACCTGTATTATCTTTAAAACCTTTAGATTAATTTTATAGAAAATACTAGATATTGTATCTAGTATTTTCTATAAAAACGAATAATTTTTTTATAAGTTTATTTAAATTTAATTAACAATTCACTGATTTTGATTATACTTAAAAAAGCGATCCCTCGCCAGTTTAAATAGACACTTTAAATTAAGCGAGGACTGCTGAATCGGTTTAAATTAAAATTTTTTTTCGAACCATTTAAAGGTACGCATCTTACACATATCTAAACCCGTATTTACAATATATTCAAACTTCATATAGATTTGATAAATTTTTAAATATGATTATTAAAAGTTAGACAGCTAAAGAGTCCATTCTTGAACTCCGATTCAACCATGAAACAATGACTAGGTTTTTCAATTTTATAAAATTTATTGAAATTTTAAGTTTATATATTCTTTTAGAGTATTAGAATTCGATTGCGCATTTCTCCATCGCTCATATATCCGTTTATTTTCAACCCATAAAACTTCGGATGAAAACGCGCTATCTTTAGTAAATTCACAAATAAAAAAAAATATTATAAATGTAGATATATTCAAAATCTTCAAACATTGGTATATCATTGGGCATTCCGAAAGTTCTGTAGTATGTTGAAAACAATTAAAAATATGAGCGGTATTTGAAAAGAACCAACATTGTAAAAAACATTGTACAAAGGAATTTTCAAAAAAGAAAATACTAGTAATCATTAAAATACGATAAGTGGGAATATTCCAAATCCATTTTAAATAAACAAGATCTGGAAGAATATAACTATGAGTCAAAATGACACTTGTAACAAGTAGAATTAGAGCAAGTATTAATAAATTGATCAATAATGAGGTTTTTTTACTGATAGAATAAAATTTCGAAACTCGATATTCAAATAGTTGAAGAATTTTCCATAAATGATCAAAAAATATTTCAAATAGTTTTCCAGTTATTAAAACCGATAAAAAATTTTTATAAATAGCTTTTGAAGTTGGCTCGTACAGCATAAAAAACATCCGTGCTTGAAAATTTGTAACTAAAATATTTAAAGGAGAATGTATTAGAGTAAAAATTTGCACAAAAATTATGCCTAAATAGAAATTCGAATAGCGAGAACCTCGTACCGACTTAATTTTTGATAAGATTTTTAATAGGTTACTTTTTAAAAATCGCAAAGCTTTAGTCGAAATAATAAAATGCCAAAGTACTGTACCTTTACTTAAGTAAAGGTGAGAATTATCAAATTCATAAAAAAAACTATCGGTTGTTTTAGCTTTTTGGTGTTTTGAATTTTTCCATAAAATACCCAATTGCCCGTATTGATGACAACACTTTGACCATGTATCCAAAAATTTATAAATACGAATCATCGATTGGGTTATAAAATAGTATAAATAAATGGTCATTAAATGTTTATCTTGAATACAAATAACAAACTCGGAGTGTGCACAAATAGTTTTCAAATTGAGTGTTTTTACATTCTTTTTAACAAATAATTGATTTTTAATCTTCTGATAACATCGGTTTGGTTTTTTTTTTATACCTAAAACAATCCGCATATACTTTAAAAAATTTTTATTCAGTTTTTTTATTAAAATTCGAATTATGTTCAGAATTCGTTTGGATATCTAGCAATATTAAATGAAATTTTACACTTAAATATTTAAATTTAAGATTTAGATTATCATATACAACAATACCACTAGTAAAGATTCTAAGCAAGTATATTTTAAATTCAAATATAAATTCTCCTTTTAAACATTCTAATTGCTCAAATTTTAAACTATTTTATTAATTATTTTTTTAGTTTATATTCACTTAATTAAAAAAATTTTTGAATTTTTTCTATTAATCTATAAATAATTGGGTGCCGGAGCACCCAATTATTTATCAACAACCCTTACTCAGAAACCAAAACAATTATATAATCAAATTTAGAAAAATTTTTATCCACAATTAAAAAATAAGCGATTTTTAGATGATTTATAAGTTTTAATTAATTAGCAAAATTTTCCGTTAATTTATGTATCATATAATCAGTATTTATTCTGACTTTTAAACTATAGAAAATAAATAGTTTTTAAAAACTATTTATTTTCTATATTTATTCCTTATAAGGAGGTGATCCAACCGCACCTTCCAGTACGGTTACCTTGTTACAACTTCGCTTGAGTTACTAGCTCTGCCTTCGGCACTCTCCTCCCTAAGGTTAGAGGCGTGACTTCGGGCATTTCCAACTTCTCGAGCGTGATGGGCGGTGTGTACAAGGCCCGAGAACGTATTCACCGCAGTATGGCTGACCTGCGATTACTAGCGATTCCGACTTCATGTAGGCGAGTTGCAGCCTACAATCCGAACTTAGATGTAGTTTTTGAGGTTGGCTGACCTTCGCAGGATCGCATCTCTTTGTCTACACCATTGTAGCACGTGTGTCGCCCAGGACTTAAGGGGCATGCTGACTTGACGTCATCCTCACCTTCCTCCGGTTTATCACCGGCAGTTTCTCTAGAAAAGTTAACTAAAGACAAGGGTTGCGCTCGTTGCGGGACTTAACCCAACATCTCACGACACGAGCTGACGACAGCCATGCACCACCTGTATCCCTTTACAACTTTTTATTTCTAAAAAGTCAACGGGTATGTCAATTCCTGGTAAGGTTCTTCGCGTTGCATCGAATTAAACCACATGCTCCACCGCTTGTGCGGGCCCCCGTCAATTCCTTTGAGTTTCACTCTTGCGAGCATACTCCCCAGGCGGGATACTTAACGCGTTAGCTACAGCACTGAACTTTAAAAGCCCAACACTTAGTATCCATCGTTTACAGCTAGGACTACTAGGGTATCTAATCCTATTTGCTCCCCTAGCTTTCGTTTCTCAGTGTCAGTATTGGCCCAGCAGAGCGCTTTCGCCACTGGTGTTCTTCCCGATCTCTACGCATTTCACCACTACACCGGGAGTTCCCTCTGCCTCTACCAAACTCAAGCTTCTTAGTTTCATACTGCTTGCTCAAAGTTAAGCTCTGATATTTAACAGTAGACTTAAAAAGCCACCTACAAACGCTTTACGCCCAATAATTTCGGATAACGCTTGCATCCTCCGTATTACCGCGGCTGCTGGCACGGAGTTAGCCGATGCTTATTCCTTAAGTACCGTCAAAATTCTTCCTCAAGAAAAGAAGTTTACAACCCACAGGCCGTCATCCTTCACGCGGTATTGCTCCGTCAGGCTTTCGCCCATTGCGGAAAATTCCTCACTGCTGCCCTCCGTAGAGGTCTGGGCCGTATCTCAGTCCCAGTGTGGTTGATCATCCTCTCAGACCAACTACTGATCGAGGCCTTGGTAAGCCATTACCTCACCAACTAGCTAATCAGACGCAAGCTCATTTTTAGGCGGATAAACCTTTCACTTCTCAGCTTATAAAGTATTAGCAATCGTTTCCAATTGTTATTCCTTACCTAAATGTAGATTCTTACGCGTTACTCACCCGTTCGCTACTAATTTTTCTTTTTCGAAAAAAAGTTAAATTCGTTCAACTTGCATGTGTTAAGCATACCGCCAGCGTTCATCCTGAGCCAGGATCAAACTCTCCATTTTATTTTTATAACTTAAAGTATAAATTAAATTTTATTGATTCCAGAAGTTATGTTAAAACTTCCAAAAAGGTTTGTCAACCCAGTCAGCCTTTCTTTTTTAATCCTGAAAAACCGTTAAATAACTAAAAGATTAGTATGCATTATTCTTGAGTCTAGGGGTTTATTTTTTTCTTATAAAAAATTGAATCAGCGAAGCCTTCGAAGGCTTCGCTGATTCAATACTAGAAAAATCCATCTATAATAATTTTTTAGGAAATAAGCAATAAATGATTCAATTGCTTTTCTATAATGATGATCCTAAACCTACATAAGAACCATAGAAAAAAATTCCAACTAAACCTAAAGCAACGGTTCCTACAAGTGTTCCCACTAACCATAATGGGATACGACCAGTCGTTCCTGTGTTTGACATTTAATAACCCCCTATAAATAAATTAAGTTAATAATTAGTTTTTATTTTTTAAGAATTGCGAGTATACTATATATTTAAATCATTTTAGCCTATACAGACAAATCTTAAACGAGCGAATTTTTACACGATTTTGATGGAAATTTTACGAATCCCTTTAATTAATTAAAAATATAACTTGAAAATAAAACTGCTAAAACAAAAATTAATAATAATCCCCAGTATAAACTCGTTCGATTTAATTCAACAGTTTGTTTATTTGGATTTGGTTTTGCCATAGTAGAATAAAAAAATTAAATAATCTATATTAAGATAATTGAAATTTATTTAATAGTTAAACAAAATATATAGAAACGCGATTAACGTTGAATAAACTGCATTGCAGTAATTGAGCCTAGGAAAAAAATTGTAGGTACAGCTAAACCGTGGACGGCTAACCAACGAACGGTGAAAATAGGATAAGTGTAAGATGATTTTTTAGATGCCATAGTATATATTATAATAAATCGATATACAAATTAAATTTCAGATAAAGATTTGACTTGTTCTAATGCATTAAAACGATCTGTAATTAAAGGTGCTTGTTGGCGATCTTCTGTAAAGTATTCATTTGGACGCGGACTTCCAAAAACATCATACGCTAATCCTGTACTAACAAATAACCAACCAGCAATAAATAAAGACGGAATAGTAATACTATGAATAACCCAGTAACGAATACTTGTTAAAATATCTGAAAATGGACGTTCTCCTGTAGTACCAGACATAATTTTATAAAAATTTATAAATAGAATTAAAAAAATTTTTCCACCGTGGGGAAAAAATAAAGATTATTGTCTAATAATATAAAATAATTTAGAATAAAAATCAACAATTAGAAAAAGTGCCATTAAATATTTTGAGAAAATAAGATTTTATTATAATATTTAATATCATATAATGGAAGTTTTTCTTTCATTTTTTCCTGTAAATTTGAAATTTTTTTAGAGGAATTTAATGATATATCTGTTTTTAATAATCTACGCACTTTTTCTTCTGTTAATAAATTTAATGAATTGGAAAATCCAGCTAAAATTTCCCCATTTTTTCTAAAAGGGGCATCTTTGTAAAAACTAATGGTTTCGGATAATGCTTGCTTTAAAAAAGATCGAGGAATAATTAAATCAAGTAATCCATGATCCAATAAATATTCAGAAGTTTGAAAATTTTCTGGAAGTTTTTCTTGTAATGTTTGTTCAATAACACGACGACCTGCAAAACCTATTAATGCATTCGGTTCAGCAAAAATTAAATCCCCAAGCATTGCAAAACTGGCGGTCACCCCGCCGGTTGTTGGAGAGGTCAATAACGAGATATATAATAAATTTGCTGAACTTTGATAAAATTTTAATGCCGATGAAATTTTGGCCATTTGCATTAAGCTAAAAATACCTTCCTGCATTCTGGCACCTCCAGAAGCACAAATTAAAATTAATATTAATCCTTCTTGTGTGGCATATTCTACAAGACGAACAATTTTTTCTCCAACAACACTTCCCATACTTCCTCCCATAAAATTAAAGTCCATAACCCCTAAAGCTACGGGTATACCATCAATTAATCCAGTACCTGTTAAAATAGCATCTTGTAATCCTGTTCTTTCTTGTGCTTCTTTTAATCTTTCTTTATAAATTTTTTGATCTTTAAAAACTAAAGGATCACATGGGGATAACGTTTCATTTAAAGGTTGCCATGAGCCATAATCTACTAAACTTTGAATCCTTTCACGACTATTCATTTGTAAATGATAACCACAGGAAAAGCATACACGCTGATTTTCTTTAAGATGTTTAATATATAAAATCGTTCCACATTTATCACAACGGGTCCATAATCGATCATCTTTTGTCGCTTTATTATAATTTAACATTTTAATTTTACGTTGATCTTCAATCCAGGATAGTATAGACATAATTTATTTTTTTAAGGTGATAAAAAATTCTCCCATATATTATATACAGAAAAGTATTTTCAAATCCAATAATTTTATTATTCCTGTAAAAATGGTTCTGAAACTTGCTTCCTGTAAACAATTTCATTAAACTGGAGTCGTATTTTAAATCAACGCAAAATGCCTGTTTAGCTCAATTGGTAGAGCATCGGTCTTGTAAACCGAGGGTTGTCGGTTCGACTCCGGTATCAGGCTATAATTAAAATTAAATTAAATATTAAATTATATTAAAATGGCACGTGAAAAATTTGAGAGAACGAAACCTCATTTAAATATTGGAACAATTGGACATGTCGATCACGGAAAAACAACTTTAACTGCAGCAATTACTATGGCGTTAGCCGCGGTAGGTCAAGCAAAACCAAAAGATTACAATGATATTGATTCAGCTCCAGAAGAAAAAGCAAGAGGAATAACAATAAATACAGCTCATGTAGAATATGAAACAGAAAATCGACATTATGCGCATGTAGATTGCCCTGGACATGCTGATTATGTTAAAAATATGATTACTGGAGCGGCTCAAATGGATGGCGCAATTCTTGTTGTTTCTGGTGCGGATGGTCCAATGCCACAAACAAAAGAACATATTTTATTAGCAAAGCAAGTTGGGGTACCTTCTATTGTTGTTTTTTTAAATAAAGCTGACCAGGTTGATGATGAAGAACTTTTAGAATTAGTAGAATTAGAGGTGCGTGAAACTTTAAATGAATATGAATTTCCGGGTGATGATATCCCAATAACTTCAGGATCTGCACTGCTTGCGTTAGAGGCACTTACAGAAAATCCAGATACGAATCGAACTGAGGATCCGTGGGTTAAAAAAATTTACGATTTAATGAATGAAGTTGATAATTATATCCCACTTCCAACTCGAGATACGGATAAACCTTTTTTAATGGCCATTGAGAATGTCGTTTCTATTACAGGTCGAGGAACCGTAACAACCGGTCGAGTAGAGCGTGGGGCTGTACAGGTTGGGGATAATATTGAAATTGTAGGATTGAAAGAAACAAAACAAGCTACAATAACAGGTTTAGAAATGTTTCAAAAAACATTAGAAAAAAGTGTGGCAGGTGATAATGTGGGAGTCTTACTGCGTGGAATTCAAAAAGAAGAAGTTGAGCGTGGAATGGTGCTTGCAAAACCCGGATCCATTAAACCACATAAGCAATTTGAAGCTCAAGTTTATATTTTAAAAAAAGAAGAAGGTGGGCGACATACTTCCTTTTTTGCTGGCTATCGCCCACAATTTTATGTTCGTACGACGGATGTTACAGGTAAGATTAATTCTTTTCAATCTGATGATAATGTGGAAATTAAAATGGTGATGCCTGGCGATCGTATCAAAATGAATGTCGAGCTGATTCAGCCTATAGCTATTGAAAAAGGTATGCGATTTGCTATAAGAGAAGGAGGAAGAACGGTGGGTGCAGGAGTTGTATCCACTATTTTAGATTAATTTTAATCGTCCAGTTAGAATCAAATAAATGTTTAAAACAACAATTCTCAAAAAATTTGAAAAAAAACAAGATCAAAAGATTCGTGTTGGGAGTTTAATTGAAATCGGATTAAAAATTCGAGAAGGCGAAAAATATCGAGTACAGAAATACAAAGGGTTTGTTATCGCTGTTAAAGGTCATGGAATGGATCAAACAATTCGAGTTCGAAAAATTTTTCAAAAAATAGGAATCGAAAGAGTTTTTCCTTTAAATTCTCCACAAATAGCCTTTATAAAACCCGTAAAATTTACAAAAATGAAAAAATCGAAACTCTATTTTTTAAGAAATCAAATTGGAAAATCATTAAGATTAAAAATTGCCATTTAGGATTGAAAAATCTTTATGCATATTTTAATAATTAAAAACAATAGCTCAGCTATTGTTTTTAATTATTAAAATACGAAGACGGTAGATGATCTACAAGTCCATATTTTTTAGCTTCTTGAGCAGACAAAAATTGATCTCTATCCATATCCCGTGAAATTCTACTTAAGGTTTGACCCGTTCGTTCGGCATAAATTTGACCAACCTGACGACGAATTCGCATAACTTCTTCGGACTCAGATAACACTTCTGATGCTTGACCTTGACTTCCTCCTTCAGGTTGATGAATCATTATTCGTGAATGTGGAAAAGCAATACGTTTTCCCCGGCATCCACCAGCTAAAATAAAAGAGGCCATAGAAGCCGCTGTACCAACACAAATCGTTGTAACATCTGATTTAATATAATTCATAATATCATAAACAGCAATTCCACAAGTTACAGACCCTCCTGGTGAATTAATATAAATATAGAGATCTTTTGCTTTTTCTTCAGCATTTAAATAAAGCATAATCCCGATAAGTTGATTGGCCAACTCATCATCTAAATCTTGGCATAAAAAAAGTACTCGTTCTCGATATAAACGATTATATAAATCGACCCATTGAGCAGAGGGCTCGCCGGGTAAACGAAAAGGTACTTTAGGAACTCCTATAGGCATATCAATAAAAAAATAATTCTATAATATTAGTTTTAGCATTGTAACTTTTTATTTATAAAAAAACAACTTGACAAGTTTAGATAAAAAATTATAATGATGTTGGCTACATCTAAAAATCTTACGTTTAAGGGCTATTAGCTCAGGTGGTTAGAGCGCTGTCCTGATAAGACAGAGGTCGCTGGTTCAAGTCCAGCATAGCCCAAAGTCATTAGAAGGGGATATAGCTCAGTTGGTAGTAGCGCTGCTTTTGCAAGGCAGATGTCAGCGGTTCGAGTCCGCTTATCTCCAAAATTCTATCAAAAAAAAAATTAAGTAATAAAATAAACGGAGAAAGAGGGATTTGAACCCTCGGTATTATAAAAAATAATACAACAGATTAGCAATCGGTCGCTTTCAACCACTCAGCCATTTCTCCAAAGATTAGGTTCCTATAAACTCTATCTTTTAATTATTTTTAATAACTAAAAAATAGAGCCGTTCGTTTGCTTTATGTTTTTGAATAATATTCAATAACTAATAGTTCATTTAACTCGAGAAGTACATCTGATCTCGGAATTATGTTTTTGATTTGAGCTGACATTTTAGTGCTCTCAATAGATAAAAAGGATGGGATTTTTGATAAATCTAAATTCATCATATTTTTTTTAGGTATCATTGAATTTGGTGAAAATTCAATGATATCATTAATTTTACATTGATAGCTTGGGATTGTAACTTTCTTTTGATTCACTCTAATATGTTGATGGGTGATTAATTGACGTCCTGAATTAATTGTTTTTGCAAAGCCCAATCGATAAAGAATATTATCTAATCGCATTTCTAATAATTCTAATAAAACTTGAGCCGTTGAACGAGAGTTTTTTCGCGCTTTTTTTAAATAGGAAAACAATTGTTTTTCACTAACGCCATAATTATAACGTAATTTTTGCTTTTCTAATAGGCGAATAGCGTATTGAGATGGTTTTGTATTCTGGCGACCATGTTGACCAGGGGGGTTTTTTTTATTAGAAACTTTTGAAGTTAATCCTGGTAATACACCTAATCGACGAATGATTTTTAATTTTGGACCTCGATAACGGGACATATGGGAAATTTTTAAAACATTGATAAAACTATTGATCTATATTAAAGAAAAATATAAAAAACGTCAATAAAAATAAATATTTTTTATGATTACATAAAAACCTTTACTTTTATTGATGAATACTTTAGAATTATAGTACAAAATAACTAAACCATAAGCGACCTTGGGTTACTAACTCAATGGTAGAGTACTCGGCTTTTAACCGATAAGCTCTGGGTTCGAGTCCCAGGTAACCCATAAGAGTTTAGGTTAAAAAAGTAATATACAACAGTCTGCAATACTAGTGTAATGGTAGCCCGTCTGATTGCCATTCAGAAAGCAGGGGTTCGATTCCCCTGTATTGCTTATTCTTTTACCAATTATAGGGGAAATTAAGTTTCCCTATAATTGGTAAAAATTATTATTATTAAAATAAACCGAGTGTTAATGAAATATCAATAGGTAATGTAGCACCAATACCTAACCAAATGGCCACAACGGTACCTAATAAAAAGACCGTTGTTGCTACTGGACGACGGAAAGGGTTTTGAAATTTATTAATATTTTCTATAAATGGCACCGTAATTAGACCTAAAGGAACGGCGGTCATTAATAATACTCCTAATAATTTGTTTGGTACGGTTCTTAATATTTGGAAAACTGGATAAAAGTACCATTCTGGTAAAATTTCTAGTGGTGTTGCAAACGGATTTGCTGGTTCGCCTATAGCTGCGGGGTCTAAAACAGCAAGACCAATCACAGCGGCAAAAGATCCAAAAATGCATACAGGAAAGATATATAATAAATCATTAGGCCAAGCGGGTTCGCCATAATAATTATGGCCCATACCTTTAGCTAATTTGGCTCTTAAATATGGATCTGATAAATCGGGTTTTTTTGTTACTGCCATAATAAATATTTTTAATTTTATAATTAATTTAAAAAAAAGCTAAAATTTAAAGGGGTCCTGAAATTCCTTGTTTTCGAATCATTAAGAAATGCATCAGCATAAATACGGCCGTTAAAAGAGGTAATAAAAAGGTATGTAAACTATAAAAACGAGTTAATGTAGCTTGACCAACACCGACACCTCCTCGTAATAATTCTACAATGAAGCCACCGATAGAAGGAATCGCATCAGGAACACCTGTTACAATTTTCACGGCCCAATAACCTACTTGATCCCATGGTAATGAATAACCTGTTACACCGAAAGATACTGTACAAATAGCCATAATAACTCCTGTTACCCAAGTTAATTCACGTGGCTTTTTAAAACCTCCCGTTAAATACACACGGAAAACATGTAAAACCATCATTAAAACCATCATACTCGCAGACCAACGATGAATCGAACGTATTAACCAACCAAAATTCACATCGGTCATAATATATTGTACAGATTCAAACGCTTCTGCTACAGTCGGACGGTAATAAAAAGTCATTGCGAAGCCTGTCGCAACCTGTACTAAAAATAATGTAAAAGTGATACCACCTAAACAATAAAAAATATTTACATGTGGTGGTACATACTTACTGGTGATGTCATCGGCGATTGATTGAATTTCTAGGCGCTCTTCGAACCAATCATATACTTTTCCCATATTTAATTTTTTTTATTTTTCTCACAATTAAGCTAAGTTTTTATCCATTTCTAGAATATCTTTTAAATTTTATTATATATTTTACAAAAAAGCATTTCTTACCAGGAAGATTTAACAACCCCAGGAAAAAATCCTTGATGCGCAAACTCTCGAATTAAATGTCTAGAAAGCCCAAAAAATCTAAAAAATCCTTTTGGTCTACCCGTGACTAAACAACGATTATGTAATCGAACACTACTCGAATTTACGGGCAACTTTTGTAATTTTAAGTGCCAGTATAATTTTTGCTCAAGTTTGGTATTGGTGCTAATTTTATTTTTAATCGATTTTCTTTTTAAATAATATTTTTCATATAATAATTGTCTTTTTTTTTGTCTTTGTATAAGAGCTTTACGTGCCATATGTATATATATTTTTTTTATTGAGCTCAGAAGGATTCGAACCTTCATTCTCAACTTAGAAGGTTGGTGTCGTATCCATTAGACGATGAGCCCAAATATTTGCTCATTTCCTCAACATATTCTAACATAAATTCTATTTTATGCAACATTTTATAAAAAAAAAAAATAACGTAAAATAAAAAATTTTGCGTTATCAAAAAATTATTTGCTATAATAAACTATAATAAAAAAAAATTGTTCAATAACAACTTATAAAAAGTTCGACTTCACTTCTAAATTCTAATTTTATTTATTTATTTATGAATCTTTCTATAAATACACAAAATACTGGACGTATTACGCAAATTATTGGCCCTGTTTTAGATGTATCCTTTCCCCCTAGTAAAATGCCTAATATTTATAATTCTTTAAAAATTGAAGGAAAAAATGGTTCAGGTGAGGATGTTTGTGTTACTTGCGAAGTTCAACAATTATTAGGAGACCATTGTGTACGAGCGGTTTCTATGAGTGCCACAGATGGATTGATGCGCGGTATGGAAGTCGTTGATACGGGAAACCCATTAACAGTTCCAGTAGGGGAGTCCACGCTTGGTCGTATTTTTAATGTACTTGGAGAAACTGTAGATAATTTAGGTCCTGTTGAGACAGAAACCGGTTTGCAAATACATAGATCAGCGCCTGCTTTTGTGGATTTAGATACTAAATTATCCATTTTTGAAACAGGTATTAAAGTGGTTGACTTATTAGCACCTTATCGACGAGGCGGTAAAATTGGCTTATTTGGTGGTGCAGGAGTTGGTAAAACTGTATTAATCATGGAATTAATCAATAATATTGCAAAAGCTCATGGGGGTGTTTCGGTTTTTGGTGGAGTTGGTGAACGAACTCGCGAAGGAAATGATCTTTATATGGAAATGAAAGAATCTAAAGTAATTAATGAAGATCAATTAAGTGAATCTAAAGTTGCTTTAGTATATGGTCAAATGAATGAACCACCAGGTGCGCGAATGCGAGTTGGATTAACTGCTTTAACGATGGCCGAATATTTTCGTGATATCAATAAACAAGATGTGCTATTATTTATAGATAATATTTTTCGTTTTGTACAAGCTGGATCAGAAGTTTCCGCTTTATTAGGTCGAATGCCTTCTGCTGTAGGTTATCAACCAACTTTAGCTTCAGAAATGGGGGGTTTACAAGAACGTATTACTTCAACAAAAGACGGGTCAATTACTTCTATACAAGCGATTTATGTTCCTGCCGATGATTTAACAGATCCCGCACCCGCAACAACTTTTGCTCACTTAGATGCCACAACTGTATTATCTCGAGGTTTAGCTTCGAAAGGTATTTACCCAGCTGTAGATCCTTTAGATTCTACATCGACTATGCTACAACCTTGGATTGTTGGCGAAGAGCATTATGCTTGTGCTCAAAATGTTAAACAAACTTTACAACGCTACAAAGAATTACAAGATATTATTGCTATTTTAGGTTTAGATGAATTATCAGAAGAGGATCGTTTAATTGTTGCACGTGCTAGAAAAATTGAACGTTTTTTATCTCAGCCCTTTTTTGTTGCAGAAGTTTTTACAGGTTCGCCTGGAAAATATGTAAGTTTAGCGGAAACCATTCGTGGTTTTAATTTAATTTTAACAGGTAAACTTGATGATTTACCAGAACAAGCTTTTTATTTAGTTGGGACTATAGACGAAGCAATTGAAAAAGCAAGTTCGTTAAAAGAATAGGATCTTTATAAGCCCTATTTAAAAAATCATCTATTAAAAATATAATAGAATTTATTATGATATTAAAAGTCTGTATAATTACACCAGATCGAATTTTTTTAAATGAGCAAGTAGAAGAAATCATTTTACCAACAAATACGGGTCAAATGGGCATATTATCAAATCATGCTCCAATAATTACTGCATTAGATATTGGCGTTATGTTAATTCGAAATAAGAAAGAATGGAACCCTATAGTATTAATGGGGGGGTTTGCATTAGTCAAACAAAATCAAGTTACAGTTTTGGTAAATGAAGCAGAATCTGAAAAAACTATAGATAAAGCTGAGGCAGAGAAAAATTTTATTACAGCTAAACAAAATTTTGAACAAGCTACTAGTGCTAAACAAAAAGTAGAAACAAATTTTATCTATAAAAGAGCTCGAGCTCGCTATCAAGCTGTCCAATAATCAATAACGTATTGTTTTGTGATCTTTATTACAAAACAATACGTTAAAAAAAAAAAAAAAAAATGAAAAAGCAAAAATTACCTAAAAATTTTTCATCACGTGCTTTTGAAAAAATAGGTCTTATTCCAAGATCTATTATCCGCACATTTAATCGTTTTTTAAAACAGTTATTTGAAACAAATAACGCGAAAGGGGTAGCACCAAGCTTCGTTTTGTACGAATTTCAAATCTCTCGGTATCAAACAATAGCATCTTTAAAATGTTTCATTAATTTAATTTTTTTTCCGTATTTATTTCATTTTTTAGTTCAAAAAACGATTATTTATCCAATTTTTGAATATGAATGGAATCAAATACCTATACGGATGACCATGAATTCTTTAGAGCAAGAAAAAATTTATCATCAATTAAATAATTTTGATGAACAATTTTTCTTTGATGAATTACTCAACTTTCATTCGAATTTGGATAATTTAAAAAATTCTACAAAAAAACAATCTTCGGAAAATTTTAATCCTATAACAAAGAATCATTTCCGTACTTCAGAAAATTATAAAACTTTTTTAATCAAATTAGCTGAAAAGAGAAATCAAGATTGGCTATTTTTAGGCTCAAATATTATCAGCGATTGTCTTACTTTTTTTGTATTTTTAAAACTTTTATTTTTATCAACTCCTCAATTAATTATTTTAAAATCTTTTTTGATAGAATCTATTTATGGTCTGAATGACACTACTAAATCCTTTTTTCTTATTTTAGGAACAGACCTATTAGTAGGATTTCATTCCTCAAAAGGTTGGGAATTATTTATGGAAAATTTTCTTTCTCATTTTGGCTTTTCGGCGGATAAAGATTTTATCTTTTTATTTGTTTCTACTTTTCCAGTAATCTTAGACACGATATTTAAATATTGGATTTTTCGGTATTTGAATAAAATTTCGCCTTCAACCGTTGCTACATACCAAAACATGCTGGAATAGTTAATTTTTTATATAAGAAGTCCTATCATAGTAAAAAGACTTCTTATATAAAAAATTAACTATTGTATAACGTACTGCCTAATCTTAATGCAAGGAATCCATTGATTAATGCTAAAAAAATAGCTATAAAAATTTGACTTTCGGATATTGACATAAGCTTTTTTTATAGATGACCAAATTTACTTTAAAAATTAAAAAAAAATTTTTGGAAGATATTAAAAAACATTATAAATTTCCATCACGACTTGCCAATAGAACAATAACTAAAGGACCCGCAGCTAAAACTACAAGAAGAGCTAATAATTGAAAAATAACTTCAAGATTCATTGAAAAAGTATTAAAAATTAAAATAAATTTATTATCAAAATTATTATCGAATTCTTTTATAAGTAATATTAAACACCCGAATTTGGGGATTATTTGAAAAATAGCCTAACGGAAACTTACTGAAGCTTGCCATACAAAAGCTAAAAGAAGAAATAATACAGGAATTACAGGTAAAACATCTACAAGTGGATCAAAAGGTGCGTAAGCTTCTGGTAATTTTGAAATTATAATTTCCATAAGTAATATGCCATTCGTTATTATATAAATAGAAAAATTAACCTAAATTAATATTTTCTGTAATTTACAGAAAAAAATGAATAAAAATAGAAAAAACTCCATTTTTACGGTTATTATAGCAAAGTTCCTGAAAAATTTTCACTAGAATTTACAAAAACGATTATTCGCAAATTCAAAATTTTTCAGAAATTAATCTTCATGCTCTTCAAACGGATCACGGAGTTTTTCTGATGGAGGTCCGAAACCTATATAAATAGAATAGCCAGTAATGCTTAATAGTAAACACCATAATAAAATAGTTAGAAAAAAAGCAGAATTTTCCATAAACAACGATTCAAATCAAAAAAAATTTATAGCGGGAGTAGGATTCGAACCTACGACCTCAAGATTATGAGCCTTGCGAGCTACCAAACTGCTCTATCCCGCGAAACCGATCATGAATAATGATAAACAAAAACAAAATAAAAGGAAACTAATTCAAAAGTGAGTTTACGAGTTTAATAAACTCGTAAACTCACTTTTGAATTAGTTTCCTTGCCCAGGATTACGTCCAGGGTCATTTGAAAGAAATCCAAAAATAAATAATGAAACAAAGAAAGTTACAACAATGTAAACAAAAATTTTAAGCGTTAACATTTAATTTTAAAAATTTTGTTTTATAGGCTACCACTAACTGGGCGTTTATTTTTCGAACTAAGCATTCGCAAATTCTATAAATAAATCTTTTATTGTGCTAATGATTCCCAACTCATTGCAATATCATCGATTAAAACATCACTATTATAAATTTCTAAAATAATTACTAGAAAAACCGCAAAAAGTGCCATAAATACAGCCATTAAAACCGTTGTTCCCCAACCGGGAGCTACTTTACCGTATTCTGAATTTAATGGACTTAATAGTGTGCCTAACCCCGTCACCATACCAGTATCTTTTCCAGAATTTTTTGGCATAAGAAAGAAATATTCATCATTAAATTTTTTATTTTCTATAAAGGTTTTTTTTAGTGTTGACTATTTGATAATACGTGGAGGTTCACGAAAAAATATTGAAAAGAATAAGATACCTAGTGTTCCAATTAATATTTTTTTCTAAATTTATCAGAAAAAATAAAACTAACTATGCAAATTTCTTTACGTATAGCTTTATTAATTTATTAAAAAGTTTATTATCCAAAAAAATGCGTCTTTCGACTTTTAATATAATTTTATTAGATATCTTTTTTATGTTTTTTTGAAAATTTTTTTAATAAGATCTGAGGTTCTATTAAAGTAAATTAATTTTTTTTAGTTATTTTTTACCCATTTTTAAAATAAAAAATAATTTAAATTCCTTATTTTTTTATTATAAAATTATAATAAAAATTTCCTAGATTTAATGTGTTTACCTATTTTCTTATCGACGGATAATATTAAATATCAAACATTTAAAAAAATCCATTATTTTTTCTTAAAATCGACAAACCGATTTCAAAAAATAACACATATTAAATTATCAAAAAAATCATTCCGCAAAAAATGTATAAACTAATGCTTCCATATGGGTATGCTCCTATTTTTATTATTTGTAAAAAATTTAATTTATGAAGTAAGTGAATAAGTTTTTAGGATAAGTTTTTTATACAGACTGTCGACGGGTACTTGTATCTCCAACTTTTTGAAAAGCTCCAAATTCAACTTGTTCATCCAAATCTGTATCAATTCCAGCGAAAACATCTCGGAAAATTGTTCTTGCTCCATGCCAAATATGACCGAAAAAGAATAATAAACCAAAACATAAATGACCAAAAGTAAACCAACCTCGTGGACTACTTCTAAAAACACCATCGGATTGTAAAGTTGCTCGATCGAATTCGAAAATTTCTCCTAATTGTGAACGACGCGCATACTTTTTAACAGTTGATGGATCCGAGAAGGTTACCCCATCCAATTCACCACCATAAAAAGTTACAGAAACACCTACTTGCTCTATACTATATTTAGATTCCGCTCGTCGGAATGGTATATCAGCTCTAACAATACCGTCATCATCTAATAATACAACAGGAAATGTTTCAAAAAATGTTGGCATACGACGTACAGAAAGTTGTGTACCATTTTTGTCTTTAAACACCGAATGACCTAACCAACCTACGGCGATACCATCTCCACTATTCATAGCTCCTGCTCTAAATAATCCACCTTTGGCTGGATTATTACCGATATAATCATAGAAAGCTAATTTCTCAGGAATCTGACTCCAAGCTTCAGAAAGTGTTTTTCCGGAAGCTACGCTTTCTGAAACACGTTTTTCGATTTCATTTGCAAAAAAACCGTTATCCCACTGATAACGTGTTGGTCCAAATAATTCGATAGGAGTGGCCGCTGAACCATACCACATTGTTCCACAAACCACAAAAGCTGACCAAAAAACGGCAGCAATACTACTCGATAATACAGTTTCAATATTTCCCATACTTAGAGCATTATATAAGCGTTGTGGTGGTCGAACACATAGATGAAATAATCCTGCTAAAATACCTAAAATTCCGGCAGCAATATGATGCTTAATTTTTTTTTTTTAATGGACTATATTATCAATATTTGTTGAGTTTATTTAAATTTTTAAAAAGTTTTTTTAAACGGCTAACTCCTTTAGATGTCAAAGGTCGTTTTTCTAGTTGATATAAACAAATGCGCCACCAACGAAGAAATACTAGTTTTTTCAGAGGTTCGGTTTTTATATTGGAACCATTTTTATTTAAATAAAAAAATAAAACTTGGAAACTAAAAAAATTATTGATTTCTAATTGATAACCATTGGGTTGTCGAATTATTGGTAAAAGTTTATTAGACTTTACTATCCCAGATAATTGATTTAATAATCGTTTATTCTTTTTTTGAGTAAAGCTTAGTTTTTGAATTAATCTAATTTTCGAAATACATTGCTGGTTAAGATTGGACACGGAGTAAACTATAAAATGAGTTTTGGAGAATATATACCCATTTAACCAACAAGACTCATTGTTGACGATTAACTGTGGGTTATATAAAGTTCCAAATATTTTATGATTCGAAAATATTTGATATTGACTCAGCCACTGAAAAAAATAGAAAAAATTTCTTATCGAAGTTAACTGAAACCTAAACAAACCAAAAATACTCAATAAATCTTTTTTTTTTAATATTCGAAATACCCAAAAAGAAATATTAGCATGGGATACTTGTAAAACCTGACCAAAACCCAAATTTTTTTTTATATAATAAAGAATTTTAGGATCTTTTTTTTGAATCTCAAAAATAAATAAAGAATTCGAATATTGGGTTAGAACGCGAACAAAACAAAAACTCCCTGCGGAAAAGCCCATAAACCATTCTAAAAAAGATCTAGAAAATTTCTTATATTTGTCTATTATTATTAAATAGATATATTTTTTTAATATATCATCAACGCATATTGTTTCGCGTGTAGTCTCTGAGGATTCTAAAAATGAATACATACGTTTTGTTTTAAAAACGAAACTAAATAAGTTTCCTGCTGATTATTCAATTCTAGTGGATTTTTCCGGTTATTTTAAAAACTCGGACCCTAGATTAAAAAATTTCCAGCATATAGCGAAATTTGCTTTTTTTTCTATTTTTAATAAAAAAAGCGCCCCATCATATGAATATTAAGACGCGATTCCACCTGGGTTAAAGGGATCAAAACCATCGGCACCCCAAGAAGGTTTAATAGCTTGAACACTTCCTGTAATACCAAAAGGATCTGAAACCCAAATTCCTGGTCCAAATAAACCAGTTACATGAAAAGCCCCAAAACCAAAACATAATAAACCTGATAAAAATAAATGAATACCAAAAATTTTTGGTAGATCTAAAGCCGGTTTACCTGTTCGAGGATCTCTAAATAATTCTAAATCCCAATAAACCCAGTGCCATAGGGCAGCAGCAAATAAGGCCCCTGATAAAAGAATATGGGAAGTCGCAACTCCCTCATAACTCCAAATACCAGGATTCGTTGCCGTTTCACCACTAATAGTCCAGCCACCCCACGATTCTGTGATTCCTAAACGTGTCATAAAAGGTAATACAAACATACCTTGTCGCCACATTGGGTTTAAAACAGGATCCGAAGGATCAAAAACCGCTAATTCATAAAAAGCCATTGAACCTGCCCATCCTGAAACTAATGAAGTATGCATTAAATGTACAGCAATTAAACGACCGGGGTCATTTAATACGACCGTGTGTACTCGATACCAAGGTAATCCCATAATTTTTCAATAAATATATAATTTTTTAATTTTTTTACTTTCTTTCAATATAACGGAAAAATCTAAATTTATTGTTTCTATACTAGAGTCTCCCCTAAGATCTATTATAACATATTAGAATATAATTTTACAAGTTTTATAAAGCTAAAAAATTTTTGACAAAATTTGTTGAAGGATGTTCAATTAATTCTTTTGCAAAACCTGTTTGAACAATATGACCTTTTTCGAAAATCACAATTTCATTAGCAATTTCCATAGCTTCTTGTTGATCATGAGTCACGAATAATGTAGTTACAGGAATTTCATCATGGAATTTTCGTAACCATAATCGAAGGTCTTTTCTAACTTTCACATCTAAAGCGCCAAAAGGTTCATCTAAAAGTAGCACTTTTGGCTCGATGGCTAATGCACGTGCTAAAGCAACACGTTGCTTCTGACCGCCAGATAACTGAAAAGGATATTTATTCGACTCGGCCTCTAATTGAATTAGTTGAAGGAGTTGTTGAACTCTATATTTTATTGTTTCAAACGGCGTTTTTCTAATACTCATTCCAAAAGCAATATTTTCAAACACATTTAAATGGGGAAATAAAGCATAATCTTGAAAAACAAACCCTAATTGTCGGTCTTGGATTTTTATATGAGTAGATTTTTTTCCAGATAACCAAATGCAGCCTTCATTAGGTTTTTCAAAGCCCGCAATAATGCGTAATAAAGTGGATTTTCCAGATCCAGAAGGTCCTAGTAATGCTACTAGATAACCAGTTTGAATCTCTAAATTTATATGATTCAAAACTCTTTTTGAATCAAAAGTTTTTGATAAATTTTCAATTAAAATACTCATATTTTTTTACGTAAACCAGCCATAACTATGAAGACCTTTACCTAAAAGATTTACACCAAGATAACAAATCCAAACAACAATAAATCCTAATGAAGCTATGATTGACGATTTTATTCCTGACCATCCACGAATAAATCGTGTATGTAGATATATAGCAAAAATTAACCAGGTAATTAAGGCCCAGGTTTCTTTAGGATCCCAACTCCAGTAAGATCCCCAGGCCTCGTTGGCCCAAACCGCACCGGATAAAATTCCAATAGTTAAAAAGGGAAACCCTAATCCAATAATTCGATAACTAAAATTATCTAAATTTTGTAAAATTTTATCGGTTTGTGTTTCAAAAATTAAACGCGAATTTATTGTTTTAGTTGATACTATAAAGGTTTTTGATATATCGGTTGTTTTTGTAAAACTATAAATAATTAAAAAAGCAATCGCTAATAAACAACCAGAAATTAAAGCCGCATAACTCACTAACATCACAGTTACATGCATCATTAACCAATTAGATTTTAGTGCAGGAATTAAAGGACCTATTTTTTGTAATTGGGCTGGTAAATAAAAAGAAGCAAAGCCATTAACAAATAAAATTGTCGGAGCGGTTATACAACCAATCCAGTTTGTTTTAGTAACAAATTGAATTATTAAATGAATACAAGTTAAACTCCAACTTAGAAAAATTAAAGATTCATAAAACTAAGTAAAACAAAGTTTTTACTTTTAAAACTGTACAAGCATTTTACAATACATACAGCTTTCATATTCGATACTAAATATTCAAATTTTTGATTATAAAAATTTGAATATTTTCAATAATTTATAAATATTTTTGCAAGTTCTTCTCCTTTCAGAGTGAATTTTCCATTCATGAAGTTTTTTACAAATCTTGACCATATTTAAAATTTTATAAATATAGATTTAAAAGAAGCTTTTTAAAAAATGTAAATTTTTAAGAAGTATAATTTTTAAAAACAAAAAAAGATTAGACGAACAAAATCGGGTTCTATAAATTTTTTTTGAATTCAAATAAATAAACCTATTAAAAACTAAACGGTTTAAAAAAGTTTTCTAGGCTTTAGATTACTTAAAGGAAAATGTTGAGAACTTTTCCAACGTAAAATTAAAGAAAAAAATAATAGAAAATTTGTACAACACATACTAATAAAACCAAAATTAAAATAATTTTTTTGAAAGTCGAACTGCCCTAATCCAACTTGTATCCAATAAAAAAGCATCGTCATAAATAAAGTAATAAAACAAATATTATTTATAAAATTTTCGATAGCTAAGGAAGTCTCTAAAGAAATTATCATTATTTTTAAATTATTATAAAAAAGTATTCTTAAAAATACTACGTATACTTTTTTTTTGAGTCAATATAAAAAAAAAATAAACAAATAAAAACTCTATTAATAGAGTTTTTATTTGTTTATTTTTTTTTATAATAGAAATAGATTCTAAAATTTTATTGGAAACAAAGTCATTAAAGGTATCAAATTATGAAAATTTCTATTTATGGGAAAGGGGGTATTGGTAAATCTACAATAAGCTGTAATATTTCTATTGCATTAGCGAGAAGAGGAAAAAAAATTTTACAAATAGGTTGTGATCCAAAACATGATAGTACTTTTACATTAACAGGCTTTTTAATTCCAACAATAATCGATACTTTACAATTAAAAGATTATCATTATGAAGATGTCTGGCCGGAAGATGTGATTTATCAAGGTTATGGTGGCGTTGATTGTGTTGAAGCGGGGGGGCCTCCGGCTGGTGCTGGTTGTGGGGGCTATGTGGTTGGTGAAACGGTCAAATTATTAAAAGAATTAAATGCTTTTTTTGAATACGATGTCATTTTGTTTGATGTATTAGGAGATGTTGTTTGTGGGGGTTTTGCAGCGCCCTTAAATTATTCAGATTATTGTTTAATAGTGACAGATAATGGTTTCGATGCTCTATTTGCTGCTAATAGAATTACAGCCTCTGTACGTGAAAAATCTAGAACTCATCCGTTAAGATTGGCTGGTTTGATTGGAAATAGAACTCAACAAAGGGATTTAATAGATAAATATGTAGAAGCTTGTCCAATGCCTGTTTTAGAAGTTTTACCTTTGATTGAAGATATCAGAGTTTCGCGTGTTAAAGGAAAAACATTATTTGAGCTTTCTGAACAGGAAAAACAGTTAAATTACGTGTGTGATTTTTATTTAAATATTGTCGATCAATTATTATCAAATCCAGAAGGCGTTGTTCCAAAAGAACTAGCCGATAAACAACTATTTCAATTATTATCCGATTTTTATTTAACAAAAGAAAAAGCAACAACAACAACAGCGATCAAACAGCCAAATCTTGATAATTTAGATTTTTTATTACTTTAATATTCACGATGAACAAAAAATTAAACTTTGAGTGTGAAACGGGCAATTATCACACATTTTGTCCTATTAGTTGTGTTGCATGGTTATATCAAAAAATTGAAGATAGTTTTTTTTTAGTGATCGGTACTAAAACTTGTGGTTATTTTTTACAAAATGCTTTAGGAGTTATGATTTTCGCTGAACCCCGTTATGCAATGGCGGAGCTCGAAGAAGGGGATATATCTGCTCAATTAAATGATTATAAGGAATTAAAACGTCTATGTTTAAAAATTAAACAAGACCGAAACCCAAGTGTTATTGTTTGGATTGGTACCTGTACAACGGAAATTATAAAAATGGATCTTGAAGGAATGGCCCCTAAAATGGAAATTGATATAAGTATTCCCATTGTGGTGGCACGGGCAAATGGATTAGATTATGCTTTTACGCAAGGAGAAGATACGGTCTTATCTGCATTGGTGAATCGATGTCCAACTGAACCAAGTTCACCGCAAAGTCTCGTTTTATTTGGTTCAGTCTCGAATACCGTTACAAATCAATTAGATTTAGAATTAAAAAAACAAGGTATAAGTGTATCCGGTTGGTTACCCGCACAACATTATGCGGATTTACCTATATTAAATCAGGATACTTATGTCTGTGGTGTAAATCCCTTTTTAAGTCGAACAGCTACAACTTTAATGCGACGTCGAAAATGTAAACTAATAGGTGCCCCATTTCCTATAGGACCCGATGGAACACGTCACTGGATTGAAAAAATTTGTAAAACTTATTCAATCCAAACAAAAGGATTGTTAGAACGTGAACAGCAAATTTGGGAGCAACTTAAAGATTATTGTAAATTAATTGAAGGCAAATCCGTATTTTTTATGGGAGATAATCTTTTAGAAATATCACTTGCCCGCTTTCTAATTCGCTGTGGCATGATTGTGTATGAAATTGGAATACCTTATATGGATAAACGCTATCAATCTGCAGAACTTGAGCTTTTAGAAACAACATGTTACAAAATGAATGTACCAATACCAAGAATTGTAGAAAAACCTGATAATTATAATCAAATTCAACGAATTCGTGAATTGCAGCCTGATCTTGTTATCACAGGTATGGGACTTGCAAACCCATTAGAATCCCGTGGAATAAATACAAAATGGTCAGTAGAATTTACTTTTGCGCAAATTCATAGTTTTACAAATGCTAGAGATATCCTAGAGTTGATTACACGTCCATTAAGACGTAATAAAAATCTTCAAAAATTAGAAACAATAAAAAACTATGTTTATTTATCCTCTTAATCTATAGATTAAGAGAATAAATAATCCCTGAATGGTTATAAAATCTAATCTTAATAGCTATTGAGTGTTTTCTTAAATTATATAAATAATTTTTTTAATTAGCCTGATAGTTTTTAAAATTTTTATACTATAAAAATTTTTTGAATCTCAAATTAGATAACGATTCAATTATTAAAATGACTTTAAATTTTATATTCCGTAAAATTTAAAAATAATAAAAGTCCATCACTCAAAACATAAAAAAGAAAAATATTTATTTATAGATTGAGTTTTTACACAAAGTTTAAAACACCACCTTTTTGTCGAAAAGTGGTATTTAATTATAAAAAGTGGTATTTAATTATAAAAACTAAAAGTAAGAGGTTCTATATGTTGTTTTATATAAAAAAATATATTATAATATATATAATAGTTAATAGGTAAAAATATTTATTAACTTGGGAAACAACCTACAGCAATTACTGCCATTATTGTATGTAGGCTACAGTGATTAAAAAAATCGCAATGGACCCACGCACATTAGCTATATTAGCTTTTATAATAAGAACTTTATTAGATGCCCAAATACAACCAGCTCCAGGTAATAATCTTGCTCGGTTGGGTGTAGGACTGGGAGCCCTTGCGGTTCGTCCACTAGGTCCGGCTCGTTTCATAGGTCGGGGTGTTTGGTTGGCATAATCCTCCGGCACAACCTGGAGCGCTGCCTCAACCCCCTCCTTTATTCGAGATGTTTGAAAAAGAATCATTACAAAATTTAGTAACTCTGATACAAAGTCAACGGGATGGCCAAGCAGCCTGGGGTGACACAGATTTGGTTTGCTTTGCCACAAACGCCAAAGTCGTAAAGGTGGTAATACAAATAACGAGTACAGTGGTAATATTAGGTATTTTTTATGTTACATATAAAATTCTCGTAGTATTATTTCTCCGTGCTCGCCGATCTTTTCAACAAGATTTATCAGACTACGAAGAGGCTGAACAATCACGAGTAGATAAACGACTAAAAAAACTATCGGAAGAACGAGCAAGATTAAAAAATAGAAAACTTTAAACCCCGCTACTAGGTGGGTTTGTCCAAAAAAAAAGGCCAATACCCGCCAAAAATGGCGGGTATTGGCCTTTTTTTTTATTAATATAAGATATTTATTAAAGGAAATAAATTACTATGTATTTAACAGAAATAGACGAGATTATTATAAAAAAGTGGTATGCCACAAATTGTACATATAATAACATTCGGGAGACGTTTTTAAAAGAGCTTTACAACGATTATTTAACTTTTTGTAAATTAAATTATAAATTTAATTCAATAACCGGAGCCGACTACGTTCCTTTAGGTAAAAATCGTTTTAATTTTTATTTAAAAGTTTTACTCAAAGATGATTTAAAAAATAACAAAGTCATATTAATAATGACAAAGAATGGTTTAGTATACCGTGGTTTAAGTTTATCGCCCATAAAAAAAGTAATCCCTAAAATAAAGGAATTACAAACCTTAAATTAGCTTAAAACTATATAAAAAATTAACTGGGAGATTTCTCACCCAGTTAACACTAAAAAAAAAGCAAAATGAAATCATTTTACTCACTAGAAATGATAACAGATTTTTCAAAAAAAGCAAGTGCATTAGAGTTGTTAAATTTATTATTGGTAACAATTTTTGGCTGTTTTTTAATAATAGGCTTGTTAATTTCAAAAATTATAACAAAAATCAGTTCAAAAAAGAAGACTAAAGAATATAAAAACGATCATTGTAAACAAATAAAAGAACTTTTAAAAACAATACAAGACATAAAAACAAATCAAAAAAACCTAGAAATATTATTTCAACAAAAAGATGATTCAAAAAAAACACCAGGCTATTGCTAAAAAGAGGGTTCTAAAAAATAGTTAGAATTAGCATTTGAACGTAAATTTTGGATGTCTGAAAATTGAGCATTTAAAAAATTATTAACAAAACTCGAATGAATCTTTTATTACGACTTCTAATAAACATTTATAGATTAGGTAACTTTGAAGTATAGTTTAAAAGTTCTCTAAAAATTTTAAATCAAAAAAATATAATCACACGTTTTGTGTAGTCGTACATCCCAAAGATGCTTTCTAAGTGTTATTATGCGATATAGTTGACTTTTCTTAACTTTTGTTGAGACAAAATATTTCATTTTAAAGCCTTCTACTTGAGAATCCTCAGCGTAAGACTCTAATAACCACATATAGCTTTCGTTGTGAATGATCATTATATAATTGAGATGTTTCAATACATTTAATAAAAGAATTTCCTATTATCCAATAGATTTTATGGAAAAAGTGGGCAATCGACGCTTAAATAATTTGCTAAATTTGTTTTTATCTTCTGTCCTTACCATTATTTCGAAAATTTTATCAATATGCACTTTTTTTATTTATAAAGTATCCTTCGGTATGAAAAATTATTAGCTTTGCTGAAAATATATTAGAACCCGATCCCTAAAAATAAATAAAATCGATTCCAGTTGACAAATGAATAAAATTTTATTATGATCTATTTTATAATCCATCTAAAGGGGATATGGCGGAATTGGTAGACGCTGCGGACTTATTTTTTGAGCTTTTTTTAAGAAAATTAAAAAAATGTAGAAACCCTAAATCGAGGAAACCTTTTTGATAACCTCGAGCTAGTAGAAATACGAGTGTAGAGACTTTACAGGTTAAACCTAAAAAATTTGTCAATAATTTTGGTAAAGAGAAAGTCCCATTTTCTTTGTTCTATAAGTATAAAATACTTATTTTTAAAGAAATTAGAAAATCCGTTGATTTTAAAAAATCGTGAGGGTTCAAGTCCCTCTATCCCCAACTTTTTGGATTATCCACAAATCAAATAAAAAATTTTCTTTAGGGTCGATGCCCGAGTGGTTAAAGGGGACGGATTGTAAATCCGTTGGTATTTACCTTCGCTGGTTCAAATCCAGTTCGACCCATTGGCTTTTACAATACTAATCGAGCTATAATCGCATTGTTATTCAAAAATTTTATTTTCTAGTTTACAAATAATTTTTTTAAGTATCAAACACAATTTATAAGGAAAGGTGGCAGAGCGGTTGAATGCACCGGTTTTGAAAACCGACGTAGTTTAAACTACCGGGGGTTCGAATCCCTCCCTTTCCGTTAACCTAGGGTTGGTCTTGACGATGAAGCATATTTGTGATATAATGTTACCGTGCCATATTATCTTCACGACTAATTTTTGAATCATGTGAGATTTATAAAAAAAGCAGCATTAATTAAATTATATGGTAGATAATATGGTTTTAAAAATACTATCAATGTGGAATTAATTAAAAGATCAACAAGCGAATATAGATATCGAAAGTAGATTAAAAATCGATAATGTTTTTTTGTTTTTATAAAATTTTATTTTTTGTAGCCGATTTATTAAAAATTCAACGTAAAAGCTTTTATACTTTTTTAAGTCAAGGTCTAATCCAACAACTTGAACAAAAAAAAGTTTTTTTCTCAATCCATCAACAAGTCAAAATCATTCTTTTATCGAAATATTATCAATTAGTAGAACCAAATTATGGTATTTATCAAGCAATACTACAATCAAAAACTTTTGGTTGTAAACTTTTTATACCAGTACTATAAGTTTGTATTTCTAGTTTTTGTCAAATACTTTTTAATATAGAGTTTCATTGCTATATTAACTTTTTCGGGTCGCAATGATTAAAAAATTAGGCTTATATTTATTAAAAATGGTAATTTTTTAAATCTATTTAAACGTTTTTATTTAGTAAAAAATAGAGTACTGACTATTTTTCATTAAATCTAGAATAAAAAGTATTATAGAACCATATTTTTAATAGAAAAGCATTAACTAGGAATCATCCGATGTTTTAAACATTTTGTATTTTTTTCAATCAAAAGAGTGAAAAAAATTTGTAAATTTTTTTTTAAATCATGTTTAAAAAAATATTCACAATGAGCTGAATGTGATGAAAATCGCTTAATAAGTTCTTTAAGAAATTATCAAATTTTTTCTTTTTAATTAATTCATAATAAAAAAAATAAAATCCGATTCCAATGGGTTTTTTTAGGAAATTTACCATTAATGACGAAACGAGGGCATTTTATCATTAACGGGGCCCCTCGTGTAATCGTGAATCAAATTATCCGAGCAGCGGGTGTCTATTATCAACAACAAGTAAATAAAGTCGTACAAAAAGGTCAAAAACAAATTTATCGAACATTTTATGTAGATATCATTTCTTATCGTGGTGTATGGCTTAGGTTTGAATTAGATAAAAAAAGGCAAATTTGGGTTTGTATGAAGAAAACACCAAAAATGCCAATTTTTGTATTTTTAAAATTTATGGGCTTCTCGAAAAAAAATATTTTATCTAATGTCCGTAATGCACAACCGCATTTTTTTAAAAATACAAAAGTAAATACTCGAAATTTTCTATTTTATCTAACTCAAAATTTTCAAGTAGAAAAAACTTTTAATCATACTTTTATTTATAGAAAATTTCTTAACTCCCAAATTTATGATCTAGGAATGATTGGTCGAAAACGTTTAAATTCTAAATTAGGGTTACGAACTCAAAATACGATTTTAACTCCAGCGGATTTTTTAAAAATCACCTATCTATTATTGGATTTGACTCATCATCAAGATATTGTAGATGATATTGATAATTTAAGTAATAGACGAATTCGGACGGTTGGTGAGTTATTAAAAATACAATTTTTTCAAGCCATTTTTAGATTGAATAAGATTTTAGAAGAAAAAATGAAGAAAAACGAATCTATAGACTCCTTTTTTACGACAAGACCTATGAATAGTGTGCTTCGTGAATTTTTTGGGTCGTGCCAACTTTCTCAATTTTTGGATCAAACGAACCCACTTTCGGAGTTAACTCATAAACGTCGCATCAGTTGTTTAGGACCTAACGGAATTCAACGAGAAACTGCAGGAATGGATATTCGGGGAATTCATTCAACGTATTTTGGTAGAGTTTGTCCTATAGAAACACCAGAAGGACAAAATGCGGGTTTAGTTAATTCATTAACAATTTTTTCAACAAAAAATGCTGATGGATTTTTAGAATCGATTTTTTATAAAATTTACAAAGGGCAAATACAAAAACAATTAGAACCTATCTGGTTAACAGCGGATCATGAGCAAAAGGTCAGAATTCATTTTGGTGATACCCAACTATCCGAATCTCATTTTTTAAAAAATCAAACGTTAACCGCACGTTATCAACAACAGTTTGTAAGAACATCACAAAAACATATTCAATTAGGCTTATGTTCTTCTTTTCAAATGATTTCTATAGCAACTTCTTTAATTCCCTTTTTAGAACATAATGATGCAAATAGAGTTTTAATGGGCTCTAATATGCAACGCCAATCTGTCCCTCTATTGTTATTTCAATCTTCTAAAATTCGTAACAGTGTCGAAAGTCGAGTCATCAGTGATTCTGGTTATTGTGCTCAGAGCAAATTTTCTGGATTAACTTTATATGCAAGTAAAACTAAATTAGAGTTTTATAGATTTAAGACACAATCTAAAAAACAAAATCGAGATCAAAAAAAACAAAATTTATTAAAAATTCTTTTATTGAAAAAAAAGTTTTTTAATAAATTGTCTAACTCAGTAAAAATTTATTGGGAATTTCTACCTATAAAGTTACAACTATTTAATAGATTTTATCGTAAAAACTCTTTTTTAAAAAATTATCCCAGAACATCATGGCAGTTTTTGAATATTTATTTTAAACATTTTTTTATATCAATAAATGAGCTGAAATTTTGCCCACGGGTGACCAAAAATTTATGGAAGACGAAGTTATCAAGTATCTTCATGAATACGATTAATTTTAAAAAAGATTTTTTAGTGATACAGCAAATAATTTTTTCTGAGAATTTTAGTTTAAGCAAATACCCGATTCACCGAGTCGTCAATGGAAAACAATATATTTGGCTAAAAAATTTTCAAAAAACGAATCAAGGTACTTATTTAATTCAAAAACCTATTATATCAACTTTAGAATGGATTCAAAAAGGTGATATAATAACCGATTGCTCAACTAGCAAAAATGGTAAATTAGCTCTAGGGCAAAATCTATTAATCGCCTATTTACCTTGGGAAGGTTTCAATTTTGAAGATGCGATTATCATCAATCAACAACTTGTTTTACAAGAGAAATATACATCGTTACACATTGAAAAATATGAAGTTGAAGTTCGGGAAACTTTATATGGTTTAGAACGGATAACATCTAATTTACCTGTACATGATCAAACTTTAAACCAATTAGATGATAACGGTATCATAAAACTAGGTTGTTTTGTCAAAGAGGGGACCATTTTAGTTGGAAAAGTAACCCCTATTGAAAATAAGCCACTCTTACCTCATGAAAAATTACTCTATGATATTGTTGGAAAAGAAATCGAACGTGTGAAAGATACTTCTTTACGGGCTCCAAAAAGTACATTTGGTCGTGTTATTTATATCTCATTAAATGAAACTCCCTATAAAACAAAACTTTCAACCCCTACACAATTTCAAAAAATTTGTATATATATTGCCGAAAAACGAAAAATTAAAATTGGTGATAAGATGGCGGGCCGGCATGGAAATAAGGGTATTGTTTCAAAAATATTACCAACACAAGATCTACCTTTTTTATTAAATGGAGATATTCTTGATCTTATTTTGAATCCTTTGGGAGTACCTTCACGAATGAATGTAGGTCAATTATTTGAATGTTTATTAGGATTTGCTAGTGAAAAATTAAATCAAGATTATCAACTTGAAATTTTTGATGAGAAATACGGTTTTGATGCTTCTCGAAGTTTAGTTTATGAAAGATTGTTTAAACTTCGAAAAAAATTTAAACAAAAATGGTATTTTTCAACGCAATGTACTGGAAAAATACCGTTGTTCGATGGTCGAACTGGTGAAAAATATCACCAACCAACGACTGTAGGAAAATCTTATATTATGAAATTAATTCATTTAGTAGATGATAAAATGCATGCTAGATCTACAGGTCCTTATTCTTTAGTCACTCAACAACCATTAAAAGGTCGTTCTAAACATGGAGGGCAACGTTTTGGTGAAATGGAAGTTTGGGCATTAGAAGGTTTTGGAAGTGCTTTTATTTTACAAGAACTTCTAACTGTAAAATCTGATGATACGCGCGGTCGAACAAAAATTATAGAAAATATTTTAAAAAATTCGAAGATGTTATTTGGAACCCCAGAATCCTTTAAAGTTTTATTACGTGAACTTCAATCTTTATGCTTAGATGTTCAAATCTGTCAAACAACTGTTTTATAATAATCTAAAAGTGTGAACCTAGCCTAGAAAAATAATTCTTTAACTTTATAATTCTTGATATGTAAAAATGAAATTACAAGGCATACAGATTGGATTAGCTTCGCCAAAAACAATAAAAAAATGGGCCGAGCGACAATTACCAAATGGAAAAAAAATAGGACCTATAACAAGTTCACAAACAGTAAATTATCAAAAAATTTTTGATTGAGTTAGATAATAGAAAAGCACTTGTAAATTTTTTACAGTAATTGAATTTTTCGTTATCGAAAGATAATTTGATTTCGAAAAGAGAAAAAATTTTTGATTATTTTCACTAAAAGCATAAATATAAAATAAATTTTCTAGTGTAGCCTAAAATACAATTACATAATTTACAAAAAGCTTCTTTTAAATCTATATTTATAAAATTTTAAATATGGTCAAGATTTGTAAAAAACTTCATGAATGGAAAATTCACTCTGAAAGGAGAAGAACTTGCAAAAATATTTATAAATTATTGAAAATATTCAAATTTTTATAATCAAAAATTTGAATATTTAGTATCGAATATGAAAGCTGTATGTATTGTAAAATGCTTGTACAGTTTTAAAAGTAAAAACTTTGTTTTACTTAATCTTTAAAACCAGAAAAAGGTGGATTATTTTGTGAAAGACTTTTTGGTCCAACAGTTGACTATGAATGTGCTTGTGGAAAAAAACCACAGCATAGAAAAAAATTTTGTATAGAATGTGAGGTAGAATATACAACATCCAAAATTCGTCGATATAGGTTGGGGTATATTCAACTGATTTCCCCCGTAGCTCATATTTGGTATTTAAAAGGTAGACCTAGTTACCTATCTATTTTATTAAATTTTTCAAGAAAAAAAACCGAATCTATAATCTATTGTACTGAAATTTTTTCTGAAATATTTAATACACATAATTTTGAAAGTTATTGGAAAGAACAATTACGTATTTTACCAATTAATATTGAAAATCAAAATAATTGGATTGAAAATACAGTTCAAAACATGAAAAAAAAACCCCAAAAAACAAGAAATAGGAATCTATTAGACTGTCAAAATTTTGTTTTACAACAATTTTATAAAAAACGCTTTTATCGAACAGAAGTATTTTTTAGAAAAAAATTTTGTATGAAATTTTTTGGGAATTTTTTTCGATTTTTTCAGAATATACGCCTTGAAAATCTTTTTTGGAGTCTTCAAAAATATAATATTAACTTTTACAATGGGAATTTTTTAAATAATATAAATAAACAACTCCCAATAGATCAAAGCTATTATAAAAAAAAAATGCTATTCAATTGTTTACAAAAATCTTTTAGGATTACTGAATATCATTTAAATTATTTTTGTTTAGATAAACAATTTTGTTTTTCAACTCATAATCAATGTTTTTTATTTAGTATTTTTATTAGGAATTTTTTATTTAAAAAAGATCTATTAAACCCATACTATAAAAATAAAAAACCGAAAGCTAAAAATTCATTAAAATTTTTAAAAATTACGGGTTCATACCCTATTTTTTTATTATTAAAAACTTTATCGGAAAAATGCTTAAATAGTAAATATTTATCCATTTTTTTATTAGAACGCCAAATTCGAATTCTTTTAATAGAGAATAATGTAAATTCACATTTTTTTGAAAAAATTCGATTATTACAGAGATTAAAAATCATTCGTTGTTTTCGTCAAACAAAAAATAAACCTGCCTGGATGATTTTATCAATATTACCCGTTTTACCTCCTGATTTAAGACCAATTTTACAATTAAATAATGATCAAATAGCGATTTCCGATTTGAATAAACTTTATCAAAAAGTATTATTCAGAAATCGAAGATTACAACGTCTATTGAATGATCTATATATTCAAAATGTGGATGAAATGCAGTATGCCCAAAGACTTCTTCAGGAATCTGTCGATGCCTTAATAGAAAATGGTAAAAGTGGCAATCAAACATCCCAAACATCTAATAACCGACCTTTGAAATCCTTATCAGATATGCTAAAAGGAAAAAAAGGACGTTTTCGTCAAAATTTATTAGGCAAACGTGTAGATTATTCGGGTCGATCGGTGATTATTGTTGGCTCAAATTTACGATTACACGAATGTGGTTTACCAAAAGAAATGGCTATTGAACTTTTTCAACCATTTTTATTGCGTCGATTAATAATTAGAAAAAAAGCTAAAACAATTTTAGGTGCAAAAAAATTAATACAGCAATCGAATTCGATCATTTGGCCAATTTTAAAAGAAGTTTTACAAAACCACCCAATACTTTTAAATCGAGCCCCTACCCTCCATCGTCTGAGTATTCAAGCATTTCAGCCTAAGCTTATTGAAGGAAGAGCTATATTATTACATCCTTTAGTTTGTTCATCTTTTAACGCGGATTTTGATGGTGATCAAATGGCCGTTCATATTCCTCTATCCTTCGAGTCGCGCGCGGAAGCTTGGAAATTATTATGGTCTTTAAATAATTTTATTTCCCCTGCCACAGGCCAACCGATACTTTTACCAAGCCAAGATATGGTTTTAGGTTCTAGTTATTTAACATTGAAAACTTCAAAAATATTTCAAGAAATTTATTATAAGTTAAATACACAAAAATTATTTGATAATGATTTAATTTTAAAAATCAAACAAAAATCTTTTTATGAGGTTAATCAAATTTTTAATAAAACCCAAGTGGAAGCCATCCAGTCATATCATCAATCTTTATGGATTATTTGGAATAAACGTTTTGAAACTGATCGTAAAACTCAAAAACTATTAGAAATTCGACTGAATCGTTTTGGGGCTTTTCAGAAAACTTATCCAAACTTACAAAAAAGTTTTTCATCGAAAAATGAACAACAAAATCAAAAAATTTTCACCACAATAGGGAGAATTTTATTTTATTTTTGGATTAATCAAACAGCCGCCTCTTTTAAAAAATTAAATGGTACAGAATATTAATTTATGTTATTCTAAAAGGAATAGAGAAAGGTACATATGGATTATTTTTTTGATCGATGCTTTGAAAAAAAGCGATTAAAACAATTACTGATTTGGTTTTATCATATTGAAGGCGAAAAAAATACATTAAAATTATTAGAAAGCTTAAAACAAATAGGTTTTTTTTACTCTACGAAATCTGGTTTATCGATAGGTCTTGAAGATTTACAATTAAATTTAAAAAAATCACGATTATTTAACTTAAGTGAATTTGAAATACAACAAATTGAATTCCAATATCAAAAAGCCAATTTAACCAAATTGGAATATTTTCATCAATTAGTCGAAATTTGGGCCAAAACAAATGAGCAATTAAAATATCAGATTATAAATAATTTTCAATTAAAAAACCAATTAAATCCATTATTTTTGATGGCTTTTTCAGGAGCCCGTGGGAATATTTCTCAAGTTCGTCAACTTGTAGGCATGCGAGGTTTAATGTCAGATCCGAAAGGTCAAATTTTAGATTTTCCTATTCGAAGTAATTTTCGTGAAGGATTAACTTTAACAGAATATATAATATCTTGTTACGGCGCAAGAAAAGGAATCGTAGATACAGCCTTAAGAACCGCTACTTCAGGGTATTTAACACGAAGATTAGTAGATGTGGCTCAACATGTCATTATTGAAAAACAAGATTGTAAAACTTTATATCCTATATGGGTTGGTAATTTATTAAGCGGTAAAAAAATATTACTTTCTCTGAAACAACGTCTACTAGGTCGGATTTTAGGTAAACAAATTGAGATTCAACAATCAAAAAATATATTTTTAAAAAATTCAGAAATTACGGTTCCTATGGCTGCACATTTATCTTCTGAATTTACGAAAATACCTATTCGATCACCTCTAACCTGTATCTCACCAAATTCTATTTGTCAATATTGCTATGGTTGGAATTTAGCTATGGAATCTATTGTGCCTCTAGGCGAAGCTGTTGGCGTTCTAGCAGCGCAATCTATTGGTGAGCCGGGCACACAATTAACAATGCGGACTTTCCACACGGGAGGTGTTTTTTCGGGAGATTGGATTGAACAAATGCACTCACCGATCACGGGTAAACTTTTTTATACAAATAAAGTCGCTGGGGATCTAATACGAACATTAACTGGAAAAATAGCTTTTTTAGTAAAATATTCAAACTATATTGTATTAGAATCATTAACTAAAAAAAGAATCATTTTTAAGATTCCATCCTATACCCTATTATTTATTAAAAACCATCAGTATATTTATAAAAAACAATTAATTGCAGAGCTTTCTTCAAGTGGTTTACTTCAAACTCAACAAATCTATTCGGAAAAAGATGTATATTCAAAAAATTCGGGACAAATTTTTTTTGAAAATATTTCAATTTTAGAGAAAAAAAAGAATAATGGTGAACAAAAGCATTATACTCAAAAAATGGGTACTATTTGGATTTTAAAAGCTCTTTTTTTTGAGGCTTTTTTTAGGAATAAATTTTTTCCCGAAAAATTAGATATTATAGACGCTAACGTTGCTCTACAAAAAATTCAATTAAACATTCGTGAATTTAGTGAGACTTTAGAAGTTCAACAAATAGCTTTTAATAAACATCCTAAAAACTCTATTATTAGAAAATGTTTTATAGAAATTTTAGGTTATTTGGATTTAAATTTGATCAATTATAAAAAAAAATACTATTTTATTGCGCAACGAAGCCCTAAATTAAGAACTTATAAAAACAATCGCCATTTATATTGCATAAATTTTATTGCGTTTTTTTGGGGGTTTATTGGAGGCTTTAAACAAATTTCATTTCAAAATCAAATATTAAATTATGATTATCTATTTTCAATAATACATCAAAATCGGAATGATAATTATTCTTTAAAAAGTGTTAAAAAAAATTTTTTATTAAAAACGAAAACACGTTTTCGTTTATTTCCTTATAGTTTTAAATCAATGCAGCATTATGCCTTTTGGTATAACCCGATATTTCGAAATATTTCAAATATTGAGAGCTTTTTTAAAAAAAATTATTGGAAAAATTATAATGCGAGTATTAAAAATAAAACAGTAAAAAGGTTCGTATATATAAGAACACATTTAGATAGAGCTTTTAACTTTTCTACTAGACCAAAATATACGATTCAAAATTTTAGAATACAAACTCTCTTTTATTCATCAAAGATCGATTTTAAAGTTTTTTATTACACGTGGATAGTTAAAAAGTTTTCGACTTTTTATTTTAAAGATTCACTAAAAATCCTTAAGCTTGAATCATTATTCCATAATCCATTACAAAAATTGGGAAAAAAGCTTCCATCCATAGGTAATCTAGCAAAATTTCGTTGTAGTGTAAACTTCCTGGACGAAAATTTTTTAGTTAATCCATTAAATATTTCAAAATTGGAATCTAAACAAGAAAACAATATAATTTGGTATACGTTTTTAAAAAGTCAAAAAATCATAAAAAAAAATATTCCTGATAAGACAGCTTTTTATCATACAAAATTGTCAAATGATCAAAATATTGGAACATTTCAAAAAATCTATTTTTATGCAATTTTTTTATTTTTTTGTACAAATCTTAGCTTTCATAATAAGTCTAGAAGGTTTTTTATAAAACGAAATGTTTGTTCAACAATGACAATATTAAAATTTATAAATCAGGGCTTGGGTGATGGATTTGTACCAAATAATAAAAAATTATTGTTAAAATGGATTAAACCAAAAATTTTTCATCCTATTTTTTCAAAAAATCTGAAAACGATTAATTTTAAAAAATTTTTATATAGAAATCCTTTTAAAATCAAGTATCACCAAAAATTTTTTAAAATTAATTGCCAAACCGTGATTAAAATAAGTAAAAATTCTACTTACAATTTCGCTTTTAGTGGGTTTAAAACGATATATCAAAAAGATAATTCTAAATTTTTTCAACTCACTAAAAATAAATTTGTTATTTTTAAACAAAAAAATTTTGATCTATATTTACGAAATTTGCAATCTATAAATAATGATTTAACTTTTTATTTGATTAAAACAAGCTCACGTTTTAAAAATTTTAAAGCAAATATTTTTTTAATCGTTTATGCCGATTTGCTGAAAAGTGAATTTATAACTAAAACAAATGATGATTTACCAAAAATTGCTATACTTGAGCAAAATCATTTGTTAAATTATAAAATTACTCATGGTCATTTACAGAATTTTTTTTTAGGTCAATGTTTACAACCTATGAAAAAAATTAAAAAAAATCAAATAATAATGTCTTCTGGACAAATATTAAAAATATGTAAACAAAACCTTTTACTAAGAAAAGCGAATGCCATATTATTGACCTCCAATGGAATTTTACATATTCAAAATAAAGCGTTCATAAAACCAAATACACGTTTATTTACAATGTTTTATACTCACTTTAAAACAGGGGATATTGTTCAAGGAATTCCAAAAATTGAGGAGTTTTTTGAAGCTAGACAAACGCGTGGAGGTAATCCTTTATTTGAAAATCTTCATTTACGTTTACAATATCTATATAATAAATATAAAATTCAATATCATTATCCAAAAGCTGTTAAAAAATCACTACTTAAATTACAGCAAATTATTGTTAATGAAATTCAATTTGTGTATACAATGCAAGGTATCTTTATTTCTGATAAACACATTGAAATTATTATTCGACAAATGACCGCTAAAGTACGGGTATTAGATGGAGGAGCTACCGGATTATTAAGGGGTGAATTAGTGGATTTATTATGGATTGAAAAAATTAATCAGCGACTTCAATTCAAAACTATTAAATATGAGCCAATTATATTAGGTATTACAAAAACATGTTTAGAAACTAATAGTTTTATTTCGGCAGCCAGTTTTCAAGAAACGACTCGCATTTTAACAAAAGCCGCTATTCAAAATAAAATGGATTTTATATGTGGTTTAAAAGAGAATGTTATTTTAGGTCATTTAATTCCAGCAGGCACTGGTTTTTTTGCATTTTAATATTTTTTTAGTAATCTTGTGGAATTCCACAAGATTACTAAAAAAATATTAAAATGCAAAAATTAATGGATCTGGAAAGAAACGATTAACTTCAATGATTAAACTAGATAATAGACTAAGCCATATAAAAGCGATTACAGGAGCTGTTGATAGATAAATTTTTAAATTTTGCATAGTAAATACTTTATAAAATTAAATTAATTTAACTTTTAATAATGAAAAATAAACAATAATTGTAAAAAAAATTGTAGCAAATAAAATAGAAAAATAAGTCAATAGTGACAGCATAATAGTCAATTTTTTATAATATTCTCAAAAATAAATATTTTTTTGCATTTTGTATTGTATATGTTAACAAAAAAAATTATAAAAAACAACTTTTATATTTTTTTACTAAAAAATGTTTGCTAAATAGCTTTTTTTATGCTAAGCTTTTTAGGGCTATTAAAATTAGCAGTACTGGTGTAACGGTTAGCGCCTTAGATTTCCAATCTGATGGTAGGGGTTCGATTCCCCTGTACTGCTTTACAATATTCAAACCTATAGCAAAAGCAAATTCTACTCTTGATCAATAAAAAACTTTTTCTATTAGATATTTTTAAAACGAAAATAGAATTTGGTTAATTTTATTTAACTTCTCAAAAGTGAAAACTAAACCACCCAACCAATGAGTATGCCTATAGGCTTTACTAAATAATAAAAGTCGCCGTTCTAAATTTTCGTTTTTTAAAAAACTCCAAAAACGTTCACCAAAACCCTCTTCTTCGACCAGTCTGTTTATCTGGATCTGGTCATACAAATATTTTATAATATTTTATGTGGTTTTTTCGGGTATATTTGTTTATAAATCTTTAGGTCTTTGTGGAAATAATCGATATCACCTGCAATACAAAAACCGGGTTTTTCTGTTTCTATTTTTATTTGGATTTTTTTTACATGTAAAGGTGTTCAAAAAACTATAAATACCAGAACTTTGGACGCGTGTATTCGCGTTTTTTGTTGTATCTTGTAGGTTCATCTGTAATAAACTTTGGGGCGTTATTTATATTGTTTTCATCTTCTATAAAATTTTTTTTAATACATCTTAAATAGTCCATAAAGAATTAAAATTTATTTTGATAAATATAAAAAAATGTTCTCAAAAATCAATGCTAGTTTGTGAAAAAATAAAACGATTCAGGACATTTGTACCCTTCCTAAGAGCACTTTTAATTGATTGCAATAAGGATATGAATTAGACTATATATGCAACCCTAAACAACTGTTTAACATGTTACTATAAAACACAAAAGTTAGATTTTAAAAATGTGGGTATGGCTTTTTCGAGACTTTTGTGCTACAGTCAGGAGTCATAACGGATTTTTTTATTTTTATCAAAAAAACTTATATCTTTAAATTTTAATTTTGATGCTGGAAAATCAACCGCTTTAGGCGCAGGTTTAATGGCATCTGCAGAAATTTCTCGAAGATGGTCAAAAGATGTTCAAAAACAGCGCCAAGCAAGAGCTCAGTTAAGCGTGGAAATTTCCCAGAAAACAAGCACACATCAAATTCCAGCGAGTGTAGCTTTTAAAGCCTATCAGGATTTAGGATTTTCAAAAAAAGAATCTAAAAAAATAGTTGAATCTAGTCTTCAACTAACACAAAAAAGAAGAATATTCAATTTGTCATCCAAGTCTAAGAGTTAATTTTTAAATAGCTATCTTCTTTTTTCATACCTCTACAAATTCTTTACTGATTGATGACTTCTTAAAAAAAGAAAGATCCATCTATTTTATTTAATTACAATTTTCTAATTCTTTTAGAAAAATTTAATTAAATAAAATATCTTGTAATTTTTTTTATAATAGATTGAATTACTAATAATAATTCAATCTATTATAAAAAATCTAGCATTCCACTATTGTCCCCAAAGATGGCTCTCGGAGTATCGTTATGGGATAATTGTTTAACACTTTAATTCGGGATGGATAAAGGTTTTGCCGACTATCTTTAAACACTAGATAAAAAATTATTTTTTAATTTAGTACATAATAATGTACTAAATTAAAAGAAAAGGTCAAAATCAATTGATTCTTTAGTATATCTTCGCTAAAATCCTTACAGATTGTACACGTGATACCTATTTATCGGATTGTCTATCCGCGATCTAATAGAGAATATTCATCTTAAGGTGGGCTTCCTACTTAGATGCTTTCAGCAGTTATCACCTCTGAACATAGCTACCCAGCGTTTCCTATGGACATAAGAACTGGTACACCAGAGGTTCATCCTTCCAAGTCCTCTCGTATTATGGAAAGGTCCTTTCAATATTCTAACGCTTACACCGGATATGGACCAAACTGTCTCACGACGTTCTGAACCCAGCTCACGTACCGCTTTAATGGGCGAACAGCCCAACCCTTGGGACGTACTACCGCCCCAGGTTGCGATGAGCCGACATCGAGGTGCCAAACCTTCCCGTCGATGTGAACTCTTGGGGAAGATCAGCCTGTTATCCCTAGAGTAACTTTTATCCGTTGAGCGACGGCCCTTCCACGCGGAACCGTCGGATCACTAAGACCGGCTTTCGCCTCTGCTTGACGTGTCAGTCTTGCAGTTAAGCTCCCTTTTGCCTTTGTACTCTTCAACTGATTTCCGTCCAGTTTGAGGGAACCTTTGTACACCTCCGTTACTTTTTGGGAGGTTTTCGCCCCAAAAAAACTGTCCACCTAAAACTGTCAAGTGTTCTGCTTCAAGAAAACACTATTAGAATTTTAGTTTTTAAAGAGTGGTCTCTCACTGTTGGCTCCAAAGTTTCCGAAAAAACTTTTTCATAGCCTCCCACCTAGACTGCGCAAAAAAAACTCAAATTCAATTTCAAGATACAGTCAAGCTTCATAGGGTCTTTCTGTCCAGGTGTAAGAAGTCTGCATCTTCACAGACATGTCTATTTCACCGAGTCTCTCTCTGAGACAGTACCCAGATCGTTACGCCTTTCGTGCGGGTCACAACTTACGCGACAAGGAATTTCGCTACCTTAGGACCGTCAGAGTTACGGCCGCCGTTCACCGGGGCTTGATTTATTAGCTTTTTCATAAAGAATAACTAATTTACTTAACCTTCCGGCACTGGGCAGGCGTCAGCCCCCATACGTTGTCTTACGACTTTGCGGAGACCTGTGTTTTTGGTAAACAGTCGCCTGGGTCTCTTTACTGCCACCCTTACTAATAAGGGTACTCCTTCTCCCGAAGTTACGGAGCTATTTTGCCGAGTTCCTTAGAGAGAGTTTTCTCGCGCCCCTTAGTATACTCTACTTATCTACCTGTGTCGGTTTACGGTACAGGTTATTTTTTTGTATTAGTAATCCGAACTTTTCTAGGAAGTATGACATTAAGTATTTTTTTATTTCCAATGGAAATAAAAAAAGTATCATAACTTGGCCAAACTCACGTTTTTTTTCGTGAAAAGCCTCGTATATTTCCACAGAAATTCAATAATCTGCTACTTTAGCCTTCTTCGTCCTTCGTTACTACAAAAAAATAAGTACAGGAATATTAACCTGTTTTCCATCGATTACACCTTTCGATCTCATCTTAGGTCCTGACTAACCCTTCATGGACGAGCCTAGTGAAGGAATCCTTAGATTTTCGGGGCATTGGATTCTCACCAATGTTTTCGTTACTCAAGCCGACATTCTCACTTCTGTTTTGTCCACGATTTTTTACAAAAACGCTTCACCCTAAAACAGAACGCTCCTCTACCGCTTTATTTATAAACAAAGCTCATAGCTTCGGCAAATTACTTAGTCCCATACATTTTCGGTGCACAAACGCTTTACCAGTGAGCTATTACGCACTCTTTCAAGGATGGCTGCTTCTAAGCAAACCTTTTGGTTGTTTTAGCATTCGTACCTCCTTTAACACTTAGCAATTATTTAGGGGCCTTAGCTGATGATCTGGGCTGTTTCCCTTTCGACTATGAAGCTTATCCCCCATAGTCTCACTATTTACTTTAAAACTTAAGTATTCTTAGTTTGCAACGATTTGGTACCATTTTCATGGCCCGTACCGGAACAGTGCTTTACCCCTTAGTTATTAAATATAAATGCTGCGCCTCAACGCATTTCGAGGAGAACCAGCTAGCTCCGAGTTCGATTGGCATTTCACCCCTAACCACAACTCATCTGTCAATTTTTCAACATTGGTCAGTTCGGACTTCCACTTAGTTTTAACCAAGTTTCCTCCTGGTCATGGTTAGATCACTCGGGTTCGGGTCCATACAAAATGACTTTTCGCCCTATTCAGACTTGCTTTCGCTTTGGCTCCATAAAAAATTTAACCTTGCCATTTTATACGAGTCGCCGGCTCATTCTTCAACAGGCACGCGGTCAGATAGTAATCCTCCCACTGTTTGTTTGTTTAAGGTTTGATGTTCTATTTCACTCCCCTATAGGGGTTCTTTTTCACCTTTCCCTCACGGTACTTGTTCACTATCAGTTACTTAAAAATATTTAGTCTTACGAGGTGGTCCTCGTGGATTCACAAGAGATTTCACGTGTCTCAAGCTACTCGGGATACAAAAAAAATTATTATATACTGGACTTTCACCATCTTTGGTACAGGTTTCAGCTGTTTAGTTATTATAATTTCTGATTTCTGTCCCACAACCCTAGTCTTTCGACTAGTTTAGACTGTTTCCTTTTCGTTCGCCACTACTCAGAAAATCGCTTTTGCTTTCTTTTCCTTTAGTTACTAAGATGTTTCAGTTCACTAAGTATTCTCTTATTGAATTATGAATTCATTCAATAGTTTTACAGATTTCTCTATTCGGGAATCTTCGATTTTAACACTTATTTACAATTTATCGAAGCTTTTCGCAGTTAATTACGCCCTTCATCGTTTTTAAGCACTTAGGTATCCTCCTTAAACATTTTTATATTTGACCTAAATTATTCATACATAAATGATGGTTCCATAAACTCTCAACCTCGTCAATCCAGTCAGCCTTTCTTATTTCTAAAACTTTACTTTCAAACTTTAGAAATGACTTTACGTCATTTCTAAAGTTTGAAAGTAAAGTTTTCTTAAGATGAGAACCCTCGACCCGTCATTTTCAGCCAATTTTGAGCTTCGATATAATTTGTAGGAGCTAATCGAATAGCTTCTTTCCAATAATCGGCTGCTTTATCAAATAAAATTTTGGAAATTTCAACTTGCGATTTTTCAATTGCTTGTTCGCCTCTATAGTGATAAATTACAGCAATATTATTTAATGCTTGGGGTAATGACGGGTTCCGTTCTAGGGATTGATAATAATATTCTAAAGCTCGCCCATGATCACCGTTACTTGCATGAATCAAACCTATATTATACAGTATGTAACTTCTATCATAAGCATCTGTTTCAAGACGCATTGCTTCAATGAAAGTCGAAAAAATAAATTTTTATTTTTTTCTTCGCTTCACAAACCATACATGCGCTTTTCAACGCATATGGCTTTTAAAAATTCCCGTTGAAATTTTTTTATCTTTTGATTTTTAATATTACTATTCTCAATCAATATTATTGATTCTAAAAAATAAAAGAAGATAAATAGGTTGTAATAATATGAATTAAAGGTTTCACTAATGGAGTCTTTTATTTTATTATATGTAAAAGAATTAAGAAAGCCTCATACCAAAATCTATACTTAAAAAAAATTGAACCCTCTATCAAAATTATTTACAAGCTAAAAAAGAAACATTTTTCGTAAATAATCAACAACTTTAAAATTTTAGCTTCAAAACACACTAATAATTTTGTAAAGCTTCTGCATATTCTCCTTCAGATTGGGCAGACATACCGTCTCTATAATAACTAAATGCTTGTTTTTCTCTATTGGTTGTCGGCAGAATTTTTAATAAAGTATCGGCCACGACGGTAAATGTTTTATCAATAAAGTTATCATTTCTTTGTGAACGAGGCATAGAATGCTAATTATGAGAATATAAAAATGAACAACTACACAACTTTTGTTTAACCATACTTCGAATAGGTTTAAACGGACTCGAACCGTTGACTTATTGCTTGTAAGGCAACCACTCTACCAACTGAGTTATAAACCTTTGTTCGATTATAAAAAGGAATCTAGAGACTTGTCAAGTCTCTAGATTTATTTAATATAAAGCAATTCTAATAAAAGGCAGGAATCCCATAATGCGTGCATTTTTAATAGCTTTCGAAATATTTCGTTGTTGTTTTGTGTTTAAACCAGTTAACCTTCTTGGTAAAATTTTTCCTTCTGGGCTGATAAATTTACGTAATAAAAGAATATTTTTATAATTTAAATCTTGTTGTTGAAGTTTTTGATTCACAAATTTAGAAAACATTTAAAGATATTTTATTGATAATTTTTAGTATATTAAAAAAATTTTATTTATTATAGAATCACCAAATTAGAATATTGTAAAAAAGCTTTCTTTATCATATACTGCTAATTGAGATAGAACCTTTCGATTTAAATTATAATTTTGAGTTCGACAATACCAAATAAACGAATGATAATTCCAATTTCTTAAACGTACAATTGCACTAATTCGACTAATCCATAGCTGTCTCATATTTCGTTTTAAATTTTTGCGATCGCGATAACTATTAAAAAGTGCTTTTAAAGCTTTTTGATTCGCATCTCGTCTTAATGTTTTACTAGCGCCTCTATAACCTTTAGTTATTTTTAAAATTTTTTTTCTTCGATTTTTTGCAATAAATCCACGTTTGATTCTTACCATATATTTAATTAGCTTGAAATACTACCCATATACTATATGGGCTTAAAGCCCATTTTGCAAACATTCATTTTATAAGAAGGACGATAATTTTCATTATTAAACAAACTCGCTATTTAAATTTAAAAACAAAATTTTTCATAAATGAAAAGAAATCACGCTCTATAGGACTTGAACCTATGACATTAGGTTTTGGAAACCTACGTTCTACCAACTGAACTAAGAGCGCCCAGCCTTCCTTAAAGATTTTTGAGAAAGGACATGTTAAATTATTATGATTAAAAAAATTGAATCGGAATGACAGGATTCGAACCTGTGACCTCGAGTACCCAAAACACGCGCGCTACCAAACTACGCTACATTCCGTTTAGTTTTGATCCAGCGTATTATAACATAATAATTTTTCTGTACCCAATATTTTAGATACAGAAAAATTATTATTCTGAAATTGAAGATGGAAATTAATTTTGACTAGCTGTTTTTACGTATAATATTAATAAAAAAGATGTTGGGATAATAATAAATAACGTTGTGGCAATTAATCCAAGAATATTGACTTCCATTATAAAAAAATATTTATATTTAATTATTAAAGCGTTTTGTAGAACTACAAAAACAAAAGTTTAAACTCAATTTTGATAATATAATAGTTGAATAAAGTAATAGCAAACTATATACGAAAGTTGTAAAGCTTTCTATTACAAAAAGTATTCTATCAATAATAATAGAAAAAACCAAATGACAGTTTATTATAAGAAATTTATTAGGACTGAATTTGATTAGCAATTTTTTTAAATTTCGATAAAAATAATTTTTTTGATTTTTTCCGACGGGAATATTTTCCCCAATCCTGAATCACAACGGTTTTATTTTGTATTTCTAACGGTTTGAACGTTAATTTATTTCGAGAAAAAGTTGTTGATTTTTGATCATTAGGATTATATTCTGTAATCGGTATAATTTTTTGAAATTCTAAAAATTTTTTGATAATCTTCACCAATTTCTCATCTTGCAACTTTAATAAACGCATTAAGCTATCGGCTAATAAATCTAATAATTCACTAAAATTTTTAATTGTTCGAAATGATAAATTAAATACATTCAATAACAGACTATGATATAGATAGTCTTGGGTATACAGTAAAAAATTATTCCAAAAGAAATATGGATTTATTTGATTTATATTTTCTGTATGATAAAAATCATCCGGAGGAACCCATTCAATATTTTGTTCACTTTCTTCAGGATCTGATAAATAAATACGATACCAATTGAGTACACTTCGGTCTACAAAATTCAATTTTTTTTGGATGAGTTGTTGCCACCAAGTGCGAAAAGACCATTTTTGCGCTATGTTAAAAAAAATATTTTGTTGTTCAATCTGAGAATGCATTTCTTCGGCGACGGCTTTAAATAATCGAATTTCTTCAACATCTAACTCAAATTGGTTGTAATTTCTCGTTATCCAATGGTATTTTTCAGTAACAATTTGTTCAGCATAAAAATACCATTTATTGATCATAAGTTTACTCAAAAGAGTTGCTTGCTTTAAATCTTGTGAACCAAAATTAGATTGCTCATATAATTGATAAACAAATTTTTGAGACGTGCCTGATGGATAATTTTTTTCAGAAGAAAGAGATAAACTATTAGGCAATAATTCAGCGGCTTTACCAGAAAGAAGATAAACAAGTTTTGTTTCGAGTTCAATCCGTGAGATGAATTTGGTTTCTAATAAATTTACAAGACTATTTGTTGAACTATGTCGGAAATTAGGTTTACGAGTAAAAAAGGATAATACACAAATTTCAGGTGTATTTTTAAAAAGTATTGAAAATACAACTTTACTAATAGAATAATAGGCGTTTCGTAGTTGTAATTGTAGATTTTTATTTATTAAAAAATTATTTAAAGCATATACTTTTGAATTTTGAAGTTTTGGTGCATTTAGTGTTTTAGATTTATGATAAAAAATTTCATAAAGCTGTAAATAATTGTTTAAAAATTTGAGATTCTCTCTTTTCACATGAAAATAATTTTGTCGACTTGGTGTGGTCGTTATTCGATCTATACCCAGTTCTAAACTTTGAATATTGTGTTTTTTATTTTCAGAAATGGCTCGAATTGCAGATTCATTAACAATAGCTGCAATATCAGCGGAACTCAGTCCTTCTGTTAATTTAGAAAAATATGACCATACAATATCCTCATTGAAACCTAGTTTTCGACTATAGAGTTTAAATAAATCAATTCGTTTAAATTCATTAGGAAGACTCAAATATAAAAAATTATTAAAACGTCCAGGACGTAAAAGAGCGGGGTCCAATATACCAAATCTATTGGTTGCACCGATCACCACAATATTATTCAACGGCTTCAAACCATCTAATTCTATTAAGAGTTGCGTTAAAAGACTTAGTTGCTCAGTTCGAGAAATGTTTTCAAATTCATTTTCTTGTAAAACTTGCAATGAAATTTTTTCTTGAGGATCGGTTAAGGTATCTAAAGTTTCAAACGAATCCAAATCGTCGGAAGTTTCTATAGCCTGTGGTTGATGATGTTCGAAACCACTAAAAAAGGGAAACGATTGGTTATCAATTAATTCTAATAAATCATAATTACCTGTAATATTTAATGATAAATGAGCTCGACGTGCTCCAATACCATCAACTTCATCAATAAAAATAATACATGGAGCGATCTGACGAGCACGCTGAAAGAGCTTCTGAATTGTTCGAGCACCTTTACCTCTTTGACGTGGATTTTTTAATATACTACCTGATTGAATTAAGATAGGTACTTCCGATTCCCCAGCAATCGCTTGTACAAGAAGTGTTTTACCTGTTCCTGGAGGGCCTATAAATAAAAATGCTTTTGAATTTAAAAAAAGTGTCGACGAAATATCTTGAATAATATGTCTATATTTATTAGACATATTCGGATTTTTTCTGAAAATCCCATTCAAAAAATGTCCTCCTAAAGTGGCTTGTTTTGCTGAACGACATAACCAAATAATTTCTCCAATTTCTAAAATTAAATGTTCAATTCCAGCAATATTTCGTAAGCGCGTTTTAATTTTTTTTATTGAGCGAAAAGCTTTTTGTTGTTTCACCAAATTTAAATCATCTTTTAACCATTCTTCATCATCAATAATTCCAATAACTTTAATAAAATCTATAAATGTACTTAAAATTTCTTTACCATAATCTTTATATAAATTTTGAAAAATTTTATAGAAAAAAACTAAAAAGCCTACTTGAAAAAATAATAAAAACGAATGACTTCCTATAGGCTCTCTTTTATCAGAAAATTGTTCCACAGAGGAATAAAAATAGGTTTTTAAAACTGAAGTATTAGGATTTGTTTTAAAGTTATATATATTTGGTTTTTTTAAATAATTCGAGAGTGATTTTTTTTGGATTTTAGAAAATACAAAATTTGTTGGAAATCGTTCAGAATTTCTAACAAATTTTTCTACTTCTAAATTTTGGATAGAAAACGTGTTAAGGGGTGTGGAATAATATTTGAAAGAACGCGAGATTTTAGGAAAATTTTCAATAAAAATTTTTAAAAAGTTATGAGGATTGATTAAAAATTTTGTTGATAAAGAATCCATCTTTTGGTCCGGCTCATAATTAAAACTATTCGTGAAAGATTTGGTAAATTGAATTTTTTGGAATTTTTTATAAAAATTTAAATGTTCTTTTGGAAAAAAACGATACTCAGCTTGTAAACAATTTAAGTATCTTTTTTTATTCAAGGGTAGTAAACTTTTTTTACTTTGGCGAATAAATAAAAATTTTGATTTTTTTATTGTCGGCAGAAAAGATTTGATGAATAAAATATTTTTTGATTGTAAACTATTAAAAGATGAATAATAGTTTTTTAGACTATTCGTATTTACCAAAACGCTGATTGGTGAAGAATGAAATTCGCTTGGTAGTTTACTACTGATTTGGATTGGTAACTTAGTAATATTCTGATTCGAATAATAATTTAAAAATAAATATTGTCTAATAGAAACTTGTTTGAATAAACTTTTTTGTATGGCAATATTCGTAGTTTGATTAATGGATAAAAAATTGCTATTTGTTTGCCATTCTTTTCGCAACGCATATTCAAGATTTATATAAAATTGACTAGGGGGCCTTTTATATAAGGTTTTTGTTTGCCAACTAAAGATCACAGGATTTAAAAAAATATTTAAAACACTAGAAATTATTAAAATAAAACTAAACATTAAATAAAAATTATGTGTTTCTACTTCTAACGAAATTAATTGTTTTTTTAAAATTTTTTGTGCATTCAAAAACCAAAAATAATTTTTTAATAGTTTAGTTTTACTTGTTTTCCGATTGTTTCGGAAAACAAGTAAATCATTGAAAAATTTCATATTACTTATTGATATAAAATGATTTTAAATAAATTATAGGTTAATGACTATTTTTTCATTAATCGAGAACTTGATTCAGCCATACGGTGTACTTCTTCTTTTTTTCGAATGGCATTTCCTATATTTTTAAATGCATCAAAAATTTCATCAGAAAGCTTCACACTCATACTTTTTCCTGATCTCTGTTTTGCAGCCATCAATAACCATCGTATGGCCAAATTTGTAGCTCTAACAGAAGTTATTTCTACAGGAATGGAATAGACTGCTCCTCCAATTCGCTTAGTTTTAATTTCAATTGAAGGACTTAAATTTTGAATTGCGGTTTCCAATGTTTGTAGCGCATCTTGCTTTTTTTTTGTTTGAATTAATGAAAGACTTTCCAATAAAATTCTATATGCTAATTGTTTTTTCCCTTTTTTTAATAACCTATTTGTGAACATCTGAATTAAAAGACTATCGTATATAGGATCGGCTATGATTTTTCTTTTTTTTGATAATCGACGACGAGACATAGTTTTTTTTTATTTAACTTTTTTTAAACCATATTTTGAACGACTTTTGGATCGATTGGCGACTCCTAATGTATCTAGAGTTCCACGAATAATCCGATAACGTACACCTGGTAAATCTTTAACACGACCTCCACGAACAAGCACTACAGAATGTTCTTGTAGGTTATGTCCTATACCAGGTATATAAGCTGTAATTTCAAATCCTGTTGTTAATCGGACCCTAGCAACTTTGCGAATGGCAGAGTTGGGTTTTTTGGGCGTCGTCGTATAAACCCGAGTACAAACACCCCGACGCTGAGGACAATATTGTAGAGCTGGAGATTTTGTTTTTTTTAATAATTTCTTACGCGAAAATCGTACCAATTGTTGAATCGTAGGCATATAAAAAATTTTTTAAGAATATCTATAATAAGGATCCATAACTTTTTCAATCAAGCGACTCCTTTTTGAAAGTGTCTTTGATATCTATATTTGATTTTATTCTAACAATATTCTAATAAAAAATCAATTCTCAAAATTTTAGATTAAAAAAAGTCAATTCTTTATTAAATCTCTGATATCAAAGATACTTTCAAAAATTTTGCAAGGTCCGCAGCTTTTTTTTCTATTTGTTCATAAGTTAATGGTTGCCCAATTCGTGTTAATGGGATTTCTCGTTTTCCACGAATCTGTAAATAGATATTTCTTTTTGGATTTAAGCCTTGCTTTACTTCTACTCTAATTCCTTCAATTTCATTAAAATTATAATATAAATTAATTCGTCTATTTTTACCTGGGAAACCCCATCGAAAGATACGTACCTTTTGTAGGCTATCATCAAATTCATTAAATCCACTACCAACACTCCAAAAAATCGTCAACCAAAGATAAATACTAAAAATAACTCCTAATAAACCATAAAAACACATCACCAAACCTTGTGGAAAAAATTGAATGTTTTCGGATCCAAAAATTAAAATTTTAGAACTCCAATAACTAGCTGCTCCAGTTAATAGAAAACAGATAGATCCAAAGCAAATAATGGAAGCCCACCAATAATTACTTAAACGTCTTGCACCAATAATTTTATATCGTCGGATTTTAGTTTTTTGATTCATTAAATTTTTATATTAAACTGAATTAATTATTAATATCGCCAAAAATTTTTTTAAATACTTCTTGAACTTTTTCACCGGAATCTATCGTTTCTAACGGATCTTTTCGAAGACGATGTCTTAAACAAAGAGGAATTACTCGAAAAATATCTTCAGGTGTAACTTCATATCGTCCTTCAAAACAAGCTAAAGCCTTTGCCGCTCGATTTGTCACAAGGTCACCACGTAGGCCATCAACATCTAATTCAGAACAAATTTGAGATATTTTAATACGAAAATCATAATTAATTTTTACTTTTTTTAAACCTGCTCGGGCTTCTACGAGAGTCGTTATTAATTGATTTTGAGAGTCTTCATAATTTTTTCGAAAAGAAAATGGAGCTTCATCGAACGCAGTACGCTGTTCAACAATTTGTACACGTAATTCTGGTTCTTTTACAGTCCCTATTTGTGCATGCATCCCAAATCGATCTAATAATTGAGGTCGTAGTTCTCCTTCTTCAGGATTTCCCGAGCCTACTAAAATGAAGCGTGCTGGATGACTTATTGAAATACCTTCCCGTTCAACTGTATTCCATCCGGAAGCCGCCGCGTCTAGTAAAACATCCACTAAGTGATCATCTAATAAATTCACTTCATCAACATATAAAATTCCACGGTTAGCTTTCGCAAGTAAGCCAGGTTCAAAAGCTTTAACTCCTTCCGTAAGTGCTTTTTCGATATCGATTGTCCCGCAAACCCGATCTTCTGTAGCTCCTAATGGCAAATCAATCATCTCTATTTTTTTAGAAACGATTTCAATTTTTTCATTATTTTTCAATTTTTGTCGAACTTCTTCACTCATTAATTCTGGATCCGTAGGATCTGAATTAAAAGGATCTTCGGCTACAACTTTAATTTCCGGTAGTAAATCGACAAGAGCACGAACCGTAGTAGACTTACCGGTACCTCGATCCCCCATAATCATAACTCCACCAATTTTTGGATCAATAACATTTAATAATAAGGCTAATTTCATTTCTTCCTGACCAACAATGGCTGTAAATGGAAAAATAGGTCTCTCTTGTTGGTTTTGTGTATCTTCCAGTATCATAGATAATTTTATTATAAGTAAGTATGAGCGTATGTACTCGCTTTTATTTAATTAATGGAATAAAAAATTTTCTTATTATAAGTGTACAAACTTAGCTTTATTTAATTAGGGTTTTTCATTTCTCAAAACAAATTTTTAAAATTACTATTTTTTATTTTTGATTCTAAACAAATTGAGCTATAAGCTATTAAACGAATATTATTTGTATAAAAAATCCATTTTTTGTTATTTTTCTTAATATAGTATTTATTTGAAATCCATTTTGCCCCTTTTGTCTTATGACGTTTTCTTAAAAAATACCAAATTCTCCAAAATAAATAATTATTTAATTTTTTTTCAAGTGGCTTTTTTGCTGGCATTTTTAAATATATTTTCTGCCAAATTTTAATTTTTTGATTTAAATAAAAAATAACTTGATCAATCGTAAAATTTCCCGTATTTTTTAGAAATCTTTTAATTTCTAATTGGTGTGATTGAATATTTTTAAAGCTTGCTTGTTGTATTAATTTATTTTTGTATTTTTGAATTTTCCAACCATATAAATTAAAGCCTTGTTCAAGTAAATAAGTATTAATTGACTGAAATTGAAAATTTTTTTGATTACGAGTTATATTCTTAACGTTATTTAATATATAATTATCTGAAAAATTTGTACTACAAACAATTAATAGATTTGTATTATGTATAAATATTGTTTGATGAATAATTTTTTTTTTTAATAATTTAAAATAAAATATTAAAAAAAAAGATTTTAACAAGCGCTTAAATGAAATAGAATAAATAGGAATTAGTAACAGTTGTTCTTTTTGATAAAAATTCGATTGATTTTGAAAATAAAAGTTTATTAAAAATTTTTTTTCAATCCAAAAATTTTTTAATAGCCAGAATTTTATCTGTGTTGAAAATAAAAAACGATATTTACAAAAATGAACCCATTGAATATGATTGGCTTGAAGAATATATTTCAAATAACTTAAAAAATGCCAACTATTTTGATAAATTCTACCCTCCCAATTTAAACGTTTAGATAGTCTTTCATGAATAGGTAAACAAGCCAAAACCCATAAAATTTGTTGTATTTGTACAATTAATTTTTCACAATAAGTTTGTTTTTTCAGAAATAAAACATGTAATTTTAATGAATTATACTCCCAAATTTGATTAAAATACGCAGGCTGACCAGACTGTAAAATTAGAGAATTTTTTACAAATTTGTTAGTAGAAACAAAAGAATTTTTTAATAACTGACTGATTATAAATATTTTAAAAGAAAAAGAAGTTAAAATCAAACGTTGTAAGTTTCTAACATTGCGTGATGTATTTTGACGCCGTGCAAGCCTTTTCTGAATTTTATAGAGGCGATAAAAAAAATGGCTCCAATGAAATTTTCTTTTAGTTCGATCAATTAGAGGACACATAAAAATAAAATAACTTATTTACATCTCCTTAGATAGGATTTGAACCTATAACCTTCCGGTTAACAGCCGATTGCTCTACCATTGAGCTACTAAGGATTTTCTTATGACCAATATTCTATAAAAATTTTTTTTATTGTCAATTCTATTATATCAGCAGTTAATATAAATATTTTTTTATTATAAAGTTAATATAAAACTATTTATATTTTACAATAGGGTGGAGTTTGATATTATATTTTTAACAGCTTTTAAATAAAAAGTTTGGGAAACAAGTATATAATATACTTATAAAAAAAATCAAACAGAATTATGACAGCTATTTTACAACGTCGTGAAAATACGACTTTATGGGCACGTTTTTGCGAATGGATTACAAGCACAGACAACCGTTTATACATCGGATGGTTTGGAGTTTTAATGATCCCTACTTTATTAACAGCAACATCTGTATTCATTATTGCGTTCATCGCAGCACCTCCAGTAGATATTGATGGTATCCGTGAACCTGTTTCAGGATCTTTATTATACGGAAACAACATTATTTCAGGAGCGATTATCCCAACATCAAATGCTATCGGATTACACTTCTACCCTATTTGGGAAGCAGCTTCTTTAGATGAATGGTTATACAATGGTGGTCCTTACCAACTAATTGTTTGTCACTTCTTCTTAGGAATTTGTGCTTACATGGGTCGTGAGTGGGAATTATCTTTCCGTTTAGGTATGCGTCCTTGGATTGCTGTAGCTTACTCTGCTCCAGTAGCAGCTGCAACTGCAGTATTCATTATTTACCCAATTGGTCAAGGTTCTTTCTCTGATGGTATGCCTTTAGGAATTTCTGGTACATTCAACTTCATGATTGTATTCCAAGCGGAACACAACATTTTAATGCACCCATTCCATATGTTAGGTGTTGCAGGTGTTTTTGGTGGTTCATTATTTTCTGCAATGCACGGTTCATTAGTAACTTCATCGTTAATTCGTGAAACTACTGAAAACGAATCGACTAACGCAGGTTATAAATTCGGTCAAGAAACTGAAACGTACAACATCGTTGCTGCACACGGTTACTTTGGTCGTTTAATCTTCCAATATGCTTCATTCAACAACTCTCGTTCTTTACATTTCTTCTTAGCTTTATGGCCAGTAGTAGGTATTTGGTTTACTGCTTTAGGTATTTCAACAATGGCTTTCAACTTAAACGGATTTAACTTCAACCAATCTGTAGTTGATTCACAAGGTCGTGTTGTTAACACGTGGGCTGATATCATCAACCGTGCTAACTTAGGTATGGAAGTAATGCACGAACGTAATGCACATAACTTCCCATTAGATTTAGCTTCTGTAGAAGCTCCTTCAGTTAATGGATAAGTCGTTTTTTTAATTCTTTTTTAAATTGTAGAGGATTTTCAAGAATCCTCTACAATTTAAAAACTATAGTCGGCTTTATAAGCCCCTCCCACCACACGGACTACCCCAAGCAATGCTTTGGTACATTTTTTTGATGTTGTTGGGTCTTGTAATCCATTTTCG